>QLTV01000867.1:558508-595648 GCA_003457575.1 Thermophis baileyi
AGAGACTGAACTGAAGAATGTGTTGAAGAGGTTGGCCTTAACGGCTTCATCATTAGAGTCTTTCCCATTAAGCCCTTTTAGGGGTGGGATGATTCTCGAGTCTTTAAGTTTGGTGTTTACAAAATTCTAGAAGGCGCGGGTGGATTTCGTGTGTAAAAGGTTTTCTTCTTGATTAATGTGATAATTGGTGCATTCAGTCTTTATTTGGTGGCATAGATTTTTGTAGCGGCTTTTAAAGTTAGCAACGTAGCCAGTTTTGTTTTTTCACCAAAGAGATCTTTTTTTGGATTGAAGCTTCCTTATTTTTTTGGGTAATTTGTTTTTCTTGGTTTTGGTGGTTATTAGTGGTACGTATAGTTTGATGACTCTTTTGATTTCGAGCAAAAAGATATTGTAGTAGTCTTCGATAGTATTACAGCCAGAGAATAGTATTTGCCAATCAAGAGATGAGAGGTCAGTGTCTATGTTATCATAGTTGGCTTTTTTAAAGTTATAATTGGTTATTCTATCATTATGTTGATTTTTATAGGGACGTATATTAAGACAAAAGTCAATCATGCTGTGGTCACTGTTGGAATGTCGTCACATGGTGATGATGGTCAGAATGAAATGATTTACATTTGTGTGAAAGGAGAGAAAGTGGAGGAAGTATGAAGACATCCATGCCTGCAAACCTCTGTGAAAGGAAAGGAAAAAAATTGAGAGTTTTAAAGTTGGCTTTAAGAATAGCAGGGAGCATGGAGTGAAACAGCTAAGGATGACATGTAGAATGGCCTTTTATAATAAATTATAAGGGGGGGGAGAAAAGTTTGTAAAGTTGCAAATTATATCACAGAATAGTTACTATGGCAAAACTCTGCACCCAAACATACATGGCAGAGTTCATTTTTAATTTTCATTTTCATTTTTAATTTCAGATTTAAAAGAATAATTCAATAAAATATTATTATTCAGCCCTATATCGATCTGATTTACACAGAGAACTGAACCACAATTTGTATAACCATAATCAGTAGAATAACTCAAAATTGGCTAGGCTTGTACAACACTAACCCAAAATCAAAGAAATCTAGCTTCACATTATGGTGATCTTAACCATATTTGCTGGAAATGTGGGTGTTCGCATAATGTCTGTTTGCAGAACTTTAAGAGAAGTTACTTGCTGATTTTACTACTGAGGGATCAGGTTTATTTCATTCATATATAAATTACTCAGCGGGATTATGTGGACATCTGATAATGACACGAGTTAGTGAGGGGATACACTGGCACAAACAGTATAGTTATTGAACCAGTTATAGTACTTAATGTAAGAAATTTAGAAGCACAATTGAAAATTATGTTTAAAAAAATTTAGGGTTAATATTCTGTCCCAACTGAAGTGTTTCTCAGACAACGTTATTTGGCTTAGTCAGAACAAATAACTTCAGCATATGGGATGTTGTACAGCTCTGATCTCATAGTGCTAGCAATACTTTTGACAACTTTCCAAAGGAAGCTCAGAAAACAGATGTAAGTTCAGAAAAGTTCATTTGGTTGGTAATCATGTAGACTCAACCTCTACAAGGCCAAATGCCTATGAGAACAGTGGCCTGGATTAGTCTAGCACATGGCTCTTAGCTGTATCATGCAGAGTCAAAACATGTGCAAGTAGTACATCAGATAATCAAGAAACAAACATCCTCTGCTAATCTGATAGCTAGCACTGCAATTATAGTGAGCCAATAGTTCAGTTCTCCCCAGGGGTGGGTTCAGGATTCTGCTACTGCTGGTTTGCTCTGGGATGCGCCGCACGCGCACATGCGCAGTACTAAAAAAAGCTTCTGCAGATGCGCAGAAGCAAAAAACAAGATGGCGGCACCTATGGCGCCGCCGAGAGAACCAGCTTGGGGATGTGGCAGGCCTGGGTCACTGCCGGTTCCAGCGACCCAGGCCGCCAAGTTACTAACGGTTCTATAGAACTGGTCCAAAACGGTAGGAACCCACCTCTGGTTCTCCCCCAGAAAAAAAAAACCATGTAAACATTACCTGTATGTTATTTAGCTGCACTGCTATTTTTTCAGTACAGATGCCAGATACAGAATTCAGTGATGCTAAAAAATAAAACTTTGAAATCTATCCAGAGTGCTTTTAAAAAAAACCTCTAGCATGATAACATTCAGAGGTGATGATGAAGATAAACAGAGCAGATGTGTTTCAACAATACAAAGTAACTATTGACATTACAAATGGAACTCTTAGTGCTACTGCAGAAGGGGCTAGAAAGAATAGGAGATATGTTTCATTTTTTTCTGTGCTTTCCTGAATAGAATTTGATCTAGTCATTAAGGCAACAGGTTAAGGCACCACCAAACTAGAGCCAGTTTGGACTAGTGATTAAGGCACCAGGGTAGAAACCAAGAGACCATGAATTTTAGTCCCACCTTAGCCATGAAAAGCCAGCTGTGTGACTTTGGGCTAGTCATTCTTTCTCAGCCAAGGAAAAAGGAAGTGGTAAACTTCTGAAAAAACTCCCCCCCCCCCAAAAAAAAATCCTTCAGGGACTAGTCCCGGTAGTAGCTCTTAAGAGCCGAGGTGGCACAGTGGTTAGAGTGCAGTACTGCAGGCTACTTCAGCTGACTGTTCAGCAGTTCAGCGGTTCAAATCTCACCGGCTCAAGGTTGACTCAGCCTTCCATCCTTCTGAGGTGGGTAAAATGAGGACCCAGATTGTTGGGGGCAATATGCTGACTCTGTGAACCGCTTAGAGAGTGCTGTAAAGCACTGTAAAGCGGTATATAAGTCTAAGTGCTATTGCTATTACCAGGAGTCAAAACTGACTCAAAGGACACATACCACACTCATACACAAATAAATGTATTCATTTATAGGTATGAAAAAATTGGAATAGACTACTATACACCCTTTAAAACCTTTCCTAGGACTCAGGGGTGGGTTTTAACTTACCTCGCCGCTGGTTCGCTTCCTCCTGCACCGTGTGGCCACACCACGTGGCCGCGCCGTGTGGCCGCACCGCATGGCTGTGCCATGCGCGCGCATGCACAGTGCCGAAAATTCGCAAAAAATCCCCCCCCCCAAAAAAGCCAAAAACAAGATGGCAGCACATGTGCAGTGCCAGGGACTCAGCTTCTGCGCATGCGCAGAAGAAAAAAAATAGCAAAAAATTCCTCCCCAAAAAAAATTCCCCAAAAAAGATGGCAGCATCCACAGACCGGCACCAACAGAACCGGCTCCGTGATGTCACCAGAGGTTTGTTACCGGTTCTATAGAACCGGTGCAAACCGGGAGGAACCCACCTCTGCTAGGACTGAACCTCAGCATAGATTTGTCCAAGAAAGATTCTGTGCACTAATTGGAGTAACCCTAGGAATGTTTGCTGTTTCATATTCAAGGATAGGGAGCTCTCAATGTGAGATTCTCTTCTGCATTCACATTTCTCTATTGTATTGATTAATACTACTTCTTGTCTGGTTTCCAGTCGATATTATACTTTGTAGCTAAGGTTGTCACACTTTTCCTGTTTTTAAATTCAATAATTGTTCCAGTTTCAACCCCATTTGTGTGTTCACACTCTTCAGTTCCATACATTTACAGTATAGAAAAACACATATAAATATTGAAGCTGTAAGAACTGCAACATTATTATTTCCCATGTAGATTTTCATTTCAGATATATATCTAAACAGATCTGAAACCTTCAATAAACTATTGACCACAACACTGAATTAGATAGTGTAAAACAAGGCTTTTGTGCTGGGTTTAATTCATGTTAACACTACCAGTCTTATATTTAAGAGCTTAACATACCTCATATTACAAAACCTACAGTTCATTTAGTATTCGTAGCCAGTTGAAAATATCTAGAATTATAAAGGTGGAAAGGGCCATTTAGGCCACTAAGCTTGCTCTCCTGCTTTGTCCAGGAATCAAAATTAAAGTATCTGTGTTTCAGTTAAAGAGAAATTTACCACATCTCTGGGTTACTGCCCAGAGCCACGGTGGCGCAGTGGTTAGAGTGCAGTACTGCAGGCTACTTCTGCTGATCACCGGCTGCCAGCAGTTTGGCAGATCGAATCTCACCAGGCTCAAGGTTGACTCAGCCTTCCATCCTTCTGAGGTCGGTAAAATGAGGACCCAGATTGTTGGGGGCAATATGCTGACTTTGTAAACCGCTTAGAGAGTGCTGTAAAGCACTATGAAGCGGTATATAAATCTAAGTGCTATTGCTATTGCTACTGGTTCTACTGTCAAATTACTACCGTATTATTAATAACCTTTTTTCTAACACTTAGCTGGAATTTGCTTCCAAGGAACACAAATCCACTATCGTATACAGGAGAGATCTTGGCCTCCTTCTTATGAACTGCTAATTTCCTAACCAAATTATATAATATTAGGAGCATGCATAGCATACCAAGGGAATAACAAAAAGGGATCTAGGGTGAATCCCGAAAGATTCTGACCAGTGAAATATCTATTCTGAATCAAAACATAAAGCATTAAAGATAAATGATCAAGCAAAAGTGGATAAGGAAAAATATTATGCATAAAGTTATGCATAGTATGAAGGAGATGAAAGGAGAGTTTTTCACCTCTTGTTTCAGACTCTACAGTAAATCACAGGTCTTCAAACCTTTAATCTATAATTTAGCCCTTGGCTAAATTTGGCTGAAGATTGCCAGATATAACTACTAGATTATAATATTTATTACAGACAAGAATGAAGCCTAAAGCAGCAGTCCCTAAACTTTGCGGCTTGGCGGTGCAGCTGGGGGGAGAGAGGAACTGGGCCGCATGAGTGGTGGGCTGGCGCATTCACATGCGCACGCAGCTCAACCCGCATGAGTGCAGGCAGCACACACACACATGCACATGCAGCTCGACTGCAAGTGAGCTGCGTGCGTGTGCCAGCCTGCCGCTGCAATGCACGCACGCGAGTTGAGCTGCACACATGTGTACATGCTGGCCCGCCTCTTGCATGGCCTAGTTTTGAATAGGCCATGGCCCGGTAGTGGGCGGTGGCTCGAGGGTTGGGGACACCTGGCCTAAAGCACAATAGTTGATTGCTTACTACAGTGCAAAGAAATCAAAGACTTATGTATTCCAGGGTTTAAGCTCTAGGCTTCTTCCTGACTTTCTGACTTAACAGACTTTCTAACTTATCAGATACTAGATGACTGATAAAATCGCTTTTAACTCATGTATTGTATGAGATTATTTGGCTATTAAGATTTTTGAGAGAGGTATTGCTTTCTATGACATCTAGACTCCACATGAGGGGAAAACTAAATTCCTGTTAGATCCATTGTGACTCATTGCTGTTCAAATTGCTCCTTTGGCAGAGCTTAAACTTATTCTATTGCACCCATCAACAAGAAACTATTAGTGAAAGTAGGAGAACTTATGGAATCCTAAGGAATATTTTATGTAATTTCCTTGTTATTTTCAGATGTTGTATGTTGTTTGGATATAATTGTTTGTGTCAGAGCTATATTTATTTAAATTTATTTATTTAGAAAACTTAATTTAACTATATTTTTACAATCACTCACAGTGACTCTGGGCAGCTTACAGAAGTAAAAACCCCAAATACAAAACCCAATAATCCTCCATTTTTATGGTCAGTCCATACCTCAAAAGGTGTTTTGCTCCCTTCTGAGAAATATATCCAAGTCAGGAGTGCACAGCGCACTGCATATGCCTTTTCCCAGACCGCCCACCTGTGCTTGGTTTTGGTGAGGTTTTTTAGAAGTATATGCACACAGCTGTAGAGCCCCTTGCTCATTTTTTTGTAACAGTACTGCCCCCACTACCTCATCACTAGCATCTGGCTGGATGATGAAGTCTGGGTGTTTCAGCACCGGCTCTGCTGCGAACAGGTTAGCGGTGGTTTGCTACTGGTACAGCCCGGATCTACGAACCAGTAGCGGCAGCGGCGGGAGGCTCCGCCCACCTGCCCCAGATGCTTCTGCATGCACGCGCACGTACGCAAGAACCAGTAGCAATGGGATTTGCAACCCATTACTGGAACAGGTGCTTGAGTTTTTTGAATGCCGCTTGGCATTCCATTGTCCATTTCAGCGGCTGGCTAGGCTTAGGTTCTCCCCCCCCCCCTTTTGTCTTTAGTAGATTGGTGATAGAGATGGCTATCAGGGCAAATGATGGGATGAATTGGCAGTAAAAGTTTGCGAACCCCAGGAAGTTTTGTAGTTGCTTCCTGGTGCAGGGAGGAGCCCAGTCCAGTACTGCCAGCACCTTTTTGGGGTCCATCTCTATCCCCTCATGAGAAATGTGGTAGCCTTGGTAGTCAATTTTGCTTTGGTGGACTTGCATTTTGACAGTTTAGCATACAGTTGGGCTACTCGGAGCTTTTTGAGCACAGCCCTGACCAGTTTTACATGTTCTGCCATAGTCTCAGTATAGATTAAAATGTCAATCAGATAAACTGACACTCCCTTGTACAGGTACTCATGCAGCACTTCATTTATTAGCTGCATGAACACAGGGGGCCCTTGCAGTCCAAAAGGGAGGACCCGGAACTGGAAACATCCCAAGGAGCAATTAAAAGCTGTCTTCCACTCGTCACCCTCTTTGATCCTAACCTGATAATACGCCTCTTGCAAGTCAAGTTTGATAAAAAATTTCCTCTTTGCCAAATGGGCTAACATGTCCTTCATTAGGGGTAGTGGATAGACATTTTCAATGAAGACAGTGCTTAACCCACTATAGTCAATGCATAGACGAAGGGACCCATCCTTCTTTTCCCTGAATAATACCAGAGCAGCAACCCTTCGGTCTGGCAGGCTGGATGAAGCTGCGCTTCAAGTTTTTGTTTATAAAAGTTTGTATTTCCTCTAATTCACTAGGGGTCATGAAATATAGCTTAGATTTGGGTAGTTTGGCTCCCGGTAGGATTTCTATGGAGCAGTCAGTTGGTGGGGTGGGAGTGCATCCAAGCCCTTTTCACTGAAGACGTCCTGCAGCTCCTGATACTCCGAGGATCACCTTTGGGGCATTCCATTGCAGCTCCCACCTCCCTTCTTGGCTTCACCCATGGCTTAGGAGTAGGGATCCCAGAATTCTTTTCCAGTTTCCCACTCTGAATGATTCGCTGAATCTTTAACAGCATCCTACTCCAGTTCACATAGGGATTCCACTTCAATAGCCAAGCCAAACCTAGCATGAGGAATCTCTCCACACCAGGGGCTATGATAACACTCAAAGACTCTGTGTACACCCCCATCCTCATCTATGACAAACATTGCTGGGATTTACCCCTCCCCCTTTCTATCAAGCTGGCAAAAAACCATGGGCACTTTGAGTTGCTTAAGTCTCAAGCCTAGTTTCTCAACTAGGGCAAGGCTGACCAGGCACCTGGTGCAACCTGAGTCCAGGAGCGCTAATAAGTCTCCCTTGTGCTCCAAGAATGGTACACCAGTTCTACAGGGATGGTTACTGGGTGGACTGAACAACACCAAGGGATCATCATCAGAGTCAGTATTGCTCTCTGCTGGGCTGTCCTTGGGGCCAGTTGGGGTTCTCTCACCATCCTTGGAGAATGGAGTGCACTCTACGACTTCCACCCCTTCCAGGACCATCTCATGGGTTCTCTGTGGTGGCTTTCCTGGCTTCTTGTCAGGGCCTGGGAGTACCTTCTGGATTGGGTGCACAACTTTGCATTTGGCAGCTCGGTGTCCCTCCTTCCCACACTTGAAGCAACCAGTGGAATGGCAATGTGGGCTCTGGGTGTGTGGCAGTGGCTTGGAGGATTCTTTCTTTTCTGGGAGGGATCCCCATCACCCACACCCTGGGTGGTGTCCAGAAAGGGCCAGGTCAATCTTCGCTTCCTCCACCAATATATGCCAGCCATGGAGGGTGAGGGGCGGGTACCCCTGGAAATGTGGTTGTGATAGACTTCATTGTTCAGCGTATCTTGGAAGCATCCAATCAGGATTTCCTGTGGTCAGTCGGTCAGCCAGCAGGCTAGGTCATGAAACTCCTGGGTGTAATTGGCTACACTCTGTTGGCCCTGGCTTATGGTCTTAATGTGATCCCTAGCTTTGCGGTTGGCTAGAGGGTCTTCAAAGCACTTCCGAAGCGCTGCCATGAATCAGTCAAAGTTTCTTAGCTCTGGGACATCATCATTGTGGAGGGTGACCATCCATTCTGCCATGGTTCCTTCCTATGCCATAGTCATGCACCGCACTTTGGCCCACTCAGTGGCTATATCCAGACCATATTCTTGCATGTAGGTCCAGACTTGTACCAGGAAGAACCCCAGTTGCTTGTGGTCTCCATTGAATCTCACGCTAAGGGCTGGTGCCTTGCAGTCTCTCCTTCTTGCAGGTGCTGCTCCTGCTTATGGCACAGATTGGGCCTCAGGGCTGACTGCAGGGCTGGGGTAGTCACTGATGCTGTCAGGCCTGATGCTGCTGTGGCCACCACGGCAGACATGGTCGCCCCATCGCTTGCCATGGTTGGAGTCAGTTGGATGGATGGCTGTGCTGTGCTGTGCTGTGCTGCTCAGGCTAGAGCTTTGCACGCCTTGAGGTTGCTGAATGACCACTTCAGGAAGCCTATGGCCTGCTCCAGCATCCAGTCCTCTCAATCCAGCTCCCCAGTGAGCGGTTCCTCTTCCAGCTCTTCTAGCTGCACTTGCTGCTCTCACCGGCAGCTGCAGTGGCTTCCATGGATAAAATTCACCTGCATGGGCTTTTCTTCCCATTCTTCCTTCTTCCCAACCCCAAGGACCATTGGGGTCTTAGTGGGTCATCACAGCTCTCCGCCTCTCTAGACATTCAGAAAGATCCAATCCTGGAGTGGGTTTTGAAGATGTCTCCCCCCAGGCTTCAATCTCTTCCTGGTCACTCCCTTGAGCAGGTGAAAAACAGCCCAACGGCCCAACTGGAAGTTCATTTTTGAACTTCTGGTTGGGCCGTTGGGCCATTTTTCGCCTTCCTCAGGCTTCACGAGGCTTTCCTGAAGCCTGGGGAGGGCGAAAACGGCCTCCCCCCGCCCTCCGGAATGCCAAAAATCAGCTGGCCAGTGCGCACATGCATGCTGGAGCTGACATAGGGCAACGCCTCGACTGCCCTTAGATATGGCTCCGTGTGCCACAAGTGGCACGCGGGCCATAGGTTCGCCATCACGGGCCTAGGTGTTTTGAGAACACTGAGATGTTTGGCATAATCCACATTCCTTCTCAGGGTGCTGGCACAAACTGGTTCAGAGCTTCTCTGTTGTTCATCAAACTGTCCATTTCCCCCCTCCCTATTTCCCAGTATATACTAATACAGGTTTATTGCCCATTTGTTCTCCCCCCCCATGCCTCCTCCCCCCTAGTCTTTGATGGCAGGATGCCAGCAATCCACCAAGCTGAAGTCTTTTCAGGTGATGGCAGCACCATATACTGTACCACAGATTGAAATTTTGCAAGGAGGGAAGGGAAGGGAAGGGAAGGGAAGGGAAGGGAAGGGAAGAAGGAAGGAAGGAAGGAAGGAAGGAAGGAAGGAAGGAAGGAAGGAAGGAAGGAAGGAAGGAAGGAAGGAAGGAAGGAAGTAGGTCTTGGAGACATGTCAGAATGGGGAGTGGGATGCAGTTTTTCCTTTGTTCCGTCACACACACACACCCTCAGCAAAGTGGCAGTCAATTCTCTGGTCTGCTGATAAGGAGGAAGAGGAAGAGGAGGAAGAAGAGGAGGCTTCACCAGGCTCTGTTGAGGGTCATGATGAGAGAGGAAATTGCACTAGCCTCTTTTAAATGTAGAAAGAAGAAATATCCAAAAGATCACAGGTTTCTTATATAACTATAATTCTACCTCATATATAAATTCAGTCCGCTAATATATTTTGAAGGGTGATTACTGATAATGTATTAAACAATTTATAATCTTTTAGCAATCTGGTTTTTTCAACTGCATGCTATTTAGGGCTGGATTTCAATTTATTAATTTTGATACATTGATGAATATACATTTGCATATCTATAAAAATTTCTGAAATAAATATAATTTTTATAATATACAGTAAATATAATTTTCCAAGCATTAGCATGGCACCATTATATTTTAAATATGGATGGCTCTTAAAACATTCTATAGCACTTACAAGTTCAAATATTAAATGTAACGATTTGGGATTTTTAAAATGTTTATATCATCCTGTCATGTTTTATTACAAGATTTTTTTACAAATTAATTTGAATCACTGATTAAATGATGTAGTTCTAATTATATTTAACAAATACATTTAGTAAGTAGCATTTAATTCAGAATGTTTGTTCTTCCAGGTTTGGTGTCAGCATTCCAAGTAAATTACTGTATTAAATTGCAGTTTAAGTTAATGAGAAGTTTGAAGAGTAATCAGAACAAGAAAAATAATTTGATTTCCAAATATAACATAGCTTTCTAGTTTGGGGTTGGTTTTTTTTTTTCCTTTTTGTTGTTTTTTTTTCTTTTATTTGGATGTCTCTGTACTGTTTATTGTGCATGAGATTGAGATTGGATGGTGTGTGACATGGAATGGGGGGAATATTGCAGAAGGTGTTAAATTACTCTATAGATTAGTAGCTCCTATTTCATTAGAATTGAGTCAGCTGGGAAACTTGGCAGTTGTATACATGATAGATTCCCAATAGACTATCATGTCGTATTTTCTTGAGGTGTCCTTTTTTGGATTCTATCATGGCTATCTCTTATGTAAAGTTTACTCATTGGTTCAGCAGCTGTGAATAATCACTGAATGGTAGCGTTTTGTACAGAGAACTAGAATGGAATCTATGGTGTCTTACATTTCTCATCTCATAAAAATGAAGGTATTGAATATATTATGGCTATGAGTCATATTAATTCCATCTGATAAATGAATGAAACATACAGTGTTGTCTGCACAAAAGAACTGACTCATTTCTGTTAATTATGTCTCTGCAAACAGTCTAATATTTAGTAGTTCTTTATTTATATAATATATACACTTGCAACCTTACTTTGTAATTGCAATTATGAAACAATTCCATAAAGGTATTTTTAAAAAGGTTTATTACTTTTATTTTAAAAAATAGGAACCATGATAAATCACATAAATGTTCTTTTAATATAACAAACCCACTGTATAAATATCATCTCATACTCATACTACAGTGATGGGATGAAAAGAAAATCTGTCATGTACTTTCCAAAACATAATAGACATAGGTTAAATTCAATGCTTAGGGTTGGAATGGATGACCCACATTGTGACTGAAGGTAAAATATGTCTTTCTACTTGTTTTGCCCATAGCATAGAATCATAGGGCTGGATGTGATCTTGAAGGTTTTCTAGTCCAACCTCCTGCTAAAGGCAGGAATCCTTATACCATCCTGGACAAATTGTTGTCCAATCTTTCCTCGAAAACCTCCAGTGACGGAGCACCAACAACTCCAAGTAATAAGCTGTTGATTGATCATTCTTACTGTCAGGAAATTCCTCATTTTCAGTTTGGATCTCCCTCTGATGAGCCTCTACCCATTGCTTCTTGTCCTGCCTTCAGGTGCTATGGAGAATAGATGGACATCCTCCTCCCTGGGACAGACCCTCAACTATTGGAAGACAACTAATCACCCCTAATCCCTCTCTTCACTAGGCTAGACCAGGAGTGTCAAACTCGCGGCCCGCGGGCCAGATGCGTCACGTGCTGGCTTTGCCCCCACCCGGTTTAGCGAAGGGAAAAAAGTCCTGATACGTCACATGACGCTGCCATGACACCGTGAGTTTGACACCCCTGGGCTAGACATACCTAGTTTCCTTAGCTGTTCATCATACGATTTAGCCTCCAGACCCCTTATCATCTATATTGCTCTTCTCTATACTCTTTCTAGGTCTTCAAAATCTTTTTTTTTTGTAACATATTTTGTCACTGCTATTAATTTATTGAGATTTGTAAAGCAGCAATTGGTTGTGCTTTTACTTTGGTTTCTTGAACAAGATGGAGAAATTAATTTTTCATAACCTGGAATATGTCTTACAAACTACAATGCTATTGTTTTTACATGTTATATTTTAAGGCAAACATGAAACATGTGTGATTAAACGTATGAGCATTATTAGAACAAGCAAATAGGTTTGGCACAACCCTTCTCAAGCTTTCTCAAACATTCCAGTAGTATTAATTCATCTGGCACTTGGCAACAATAAGGGCTTTTAATTGAAAAAAGTCTCTCTTTAAATTTGAAGTGATGTAAGTGTAAACATTGTTTTCAATTGATAACTCAGTTTTTGAACTAGAATACCATTGTACTGAAGTGAATAATGGCAGAACACATAGAAGCACAGACCTCAACCCATCAAGCAAGGGGCATATGGTAGAATTCCCACTCTTTCTCCCACTCCCTTGAGTCTAGATTCCCTACTATGTCCTCACCATAAAAACCAGTAGATTTGTGCTTTTGGGATACAGACCACTGAAGAAGATGTAGACCAAGGTCTGGATGTTATCTGGATGTAGAAAGGCAATAATAGGCCTTTCTTTTCAAACATTTATTTTTCCAGACCAGGGCTTTTAAATTTTTTTAACATGTTACTATTACATTATGCCTAAACTGAAATCTGAGCAAAGGCATCGTGGAACAAAATGTGGATCTGTTCCTTATATTCTGCAGAGAACAGCAGATTTATAAAGTCATCTGGGAAGGAAAACATATGTGTGCAATATGTGCCTGTGATTTCTTAATAACCCATGATGATGCTTAAGATATATGTCAAACACAGGTTAAATATAGAAAATCAAAAGCATTTAAAACAATCCAAAGCAGTGAAAGAAACCTGTTGAAATTCCATTTAGGGACAGAGGCAGTTGTGAACATAAAATGAATGATAAAAAAGTTTTTTACTGCAGCATAATTTTTTAAATTAATTAATTTGCTTGTTTATTTATTTATTCTTTGCATGAATAACAGATTATTAAACTGATAAGCAATTAGCTTTCACTCATTAGCGTTGGTCTAGATTTAGAGGAAACCTATTCCCAAGTTGGAAACATTTCAGCTTCAGTTACACCTTATTCTGTGTAATCACTCTTTCAGTGTTTGAGAGGCAAAATGCATGGGTGGGGGTGAGGAGAATAAAGAAAGCAATGGCACAACATAGGAGAACAAACCCATCAGGACAAGATTCAGCAGTCTATCTGCATTTAAAAGACAAAGGCCACTCTTTTGAAGACAGCAAAGTCCACATTTTGGACAGAGAGGACCGCTGGTTTGAAAGAGGGGTCAAAGAGGCCATCTATGTCAAAATTGAACAGCCCTCTCTCAGCCAGAGGGGGAGGGATACGACACATCTATCTCCAGTCTGCAACACAGTCCTTTCAACAGTTCCAGGAAAGCTCCACACCAATTTGCACTACTGGTGTCCCTGATGACAGATAAACCTCCAGATGGCCTCAACAACTCTCGAAAAGAATGCAAATGACCATCTGTCTGCAAGAAATATAAATCCTTCCATTCACCTCCACCCAGTCAGATCTGAAAAAGCTTCTTGGATGAGAAGCAAAATGTCTTCAAGGAAAAACAAGAAAGTTGCCTCTTGAAAAAGCATCTTTGGGACAATAAAAAAAGAAAGAACAATTTTGTGCACTATGTTAGAGTGTGCACAGTGTGACTATGTGAGACAACCCAGGAGCAAATACAGTAAACAGAGGTTTGTATTTAAATAGTGGTTCTATCATATCCATATCAATCCATATCAACCAACCATATCCTGACCTGTTCAGGACTCTAACTATAGATATAGGTTTTTCAGAAAGAAGGATTCACAGTCACTTGGCTGCAATTTTCATCTGAGGCATGGGCTATTAACTTGGTAAAGGGCTGGAGCCATCATCAGCTGATATAAGAGGATTTCAGAAAAACATCTTCTGTGTGCTGCTTGGGTCTTGTTCATTTTGCAGCTTTGCCAGACCTGAGGGGTTTAACACCAAAACCTCTTGCTAGTAGTAAACTTTTTAGCAAACATTTGCAGTTACTATTGCACATGTTTGTACCATCACTTACCTTTAAGTTTTGAGATGGAGAATGAACTACTGGAAGAAATGGAAAATGAAATAGGCTTCCCCATAGCAATACTATTTTTCATAATTCTCACCACAATGTCAGTCACTAAGAAGTTACATTATAAGCCTAGGAAACATGTATAATCTGAGAAAGAATTGTCATGTAAAGAGTGGTACAGAGTAAGAAAGCAGATCTTGGACAGGGGAAAATAACTTAATATCTATTAACAATATTAATAAGATAATCTTTAGCAAGATAGCAAGCAAAAAACAAAAGAGGGCATTTTTAAGTAAGGTTCAATTCAGAAGTACCACCCTAATAATTTTTTCATGAGTATTATTATAAAATGTGGTGTTTCCATCGTATCCAATAGTGAAAATAATGAAGAATAAAGGACTCAGGATTTATCCTTGCGTATGATTTTTGAACTAGTTATGTATTCACTTATGTTATTCATCCACACTGTTCAACTTATTAAGGGGTATGCTATCTTTATTGAAAAATCAAGGGATATTGCCCAAGAAATAAATAAAATAAAATTACCATAGTTTGGAAAGACTTGTTCTTAACAAAGTTGATAATTACAATATTTAATATGTGATTTCAAATGCTTAGAGGCTGATCTATTTATGTCAACTGTAAATGCTTCCTAGGTGTTAGTCTCAAACTGACTGCTTTGTAGATTAGTAGATTCCCCATTTTTCTTTTTGGAGATTAAATGAAATTTGCCCTCGTGCAGTCACTATTCTCTGATTTCTCATCATCAGCAGAGTTGGAAGGAGCTTTGGAGGTCTTCTAGTCCAACCCCTGCTCAAGCAGGAGACTTTATATCATTTCAGACAAATGGCTGTCCAGTCTCTTCTTGAAAGTTTCCAGTGATGAAGCTCCCACAACTTCTAAAGGCAAGCTGTTCCATTGGTTGATTGTTCTCACTGTCAGAAAATTCCTCCTTATTTCTAGGTTGAATCTCTCCTTGATCAGTTTTCAACCATTATTCCTTGTCTGGCCTTCAGGTGCTTTGGAAAACAGGTTGCCCCCCTCCTCTCTGTGGCAGCCCCTCAAATATTGGAATACTGCTATCATGTCTTCCCTGGTCCTTCTTTTCACTAGACCAGCCATGGCCAGTTCCTGTAACCATTCTTCATATGTATTAGCCTCCAGTTCCCTAATCATCTTTGCTGCTCTTCTCTGCACTCTTTCTAGAGTCCCAACATCTTTTTTATAGTATGGTGACCGAAACTGGATGCAATATTCTAGGTGTGGTCTTACTAAGGCTTTATAGAGTGGTATTAGTACCTCACTTGATCTTGATAGAATCCCTCTGTTAATGCAATTTAGGATTGCATTGGCTTTTTTGGCTGCCGCCGCACATTGTTGGCTCATATTTAATTGGTTTTCCACTAAGACTCCAAGATCCCTCTCACAGACTGAGAGAGAATGACTGGTCCAAAAATCACCCAGCTGGCTTTCATGGCTAAAGCAGGACTAGAACTCAGATTATCCTGGTTTCTAGCCTGGTGCCTTAACCACCAGACCAAATTGGCTTTATACTTTCTGTAAGTCTGTAAAGTAAACAGTAATTAGATATTCCATAACCATGCTTTGGTTAATAAAATCATAGTGTGGTAAGAGAAGGAACCTTGGAGATCACACAGGACAGCCTTTCCTCTGCCCAGTGTAGGAATCCATGATTAAAGCATCCCCAATAGATGACCATCCAGCATTCCCCATATTGGAAAGTCCTCCACATCCCAGTCTGTTCCATTATTGAATTAGAAAATTCTTCCTAATGCCTAATCAATAGCAGTTTCCTTATAATTTAAACCAATTGTTTCTTATCTTGTCTTTAACTTGCCAAAGAAATCTTCTATATAACATCTTTTGACATACTTGAAAAAAGCTCTCATGTCTCCCCACAGTCTTTTCTATTCCAGGCAAAATGTTTTTTTAATAGGAATTTTTTTTAAAAAAAATTACATTTAAAAAGATAAAAAGCTAATACAAAAAAAAAGAAAAAAAAGAAATTGCCAAAAAGAAAAAAAGAAAGAAAGAATATAGTAAAGAAAAGAAAAAGAAATATATAAAGAAAAGACTTCCCCCTTCATCACACATATAAATGATTTTGGTAACTTACCACTTCTCTTAAAATACAACAAATGATCTCTTCTTCCCAGATCCCATTTCCAAAGCTTCGTAATTCAGTCCTGATCAACAACAGTTGATTAGGAGTTACCACAGATAACAACATATGGATTTAACCTTGATCAAATAAACCAACATTATATTTCTTCCTTTTACTTTTAATAATCTTGATCTTCATTCCCTTCAAATAATTTCCTGGAATTTTATTTCTTTTCTTTTTTTTTCTTTGTCCTTTTCACAAAACCCTTTAAGAGTTTAACAACTTACTTTTGTAAACCCAATATATAAAATTATCCAGGTCACTCTTGTGTTATTTGTATATCCCTTTTTAATTATTAAGACATCCAAGAGACTTATTTCCATGCCTTCTGGCTCCACAGGCTCCAAGCTGTAATATGGAAGCAAACAGTCTCTTGATGTAAAACTATTTGTATTTAATCAAGTGGCCTTTCAAAAGAATTCAATTCTGATCACATTCTGCTGAAAGACTTTTGGGAATGCTGTCATTTTCTGGCTTTTCATCACATAAGTCAATGTAAATACTGGTTTGATAAGGGGCTCACAAAGATACTGATATGGTACGGGGGGGGGGGAATTGCATCAAAGCTATTGATGTAAGAGATCTGTTCGCTGGGATTTCTGCTGAGCTAACAAATATATTCAAAATGAATTTGTACTATCTGAATTTAGGGGTGCTACAAGAACTGTTGTTTCCTCCAGCTTTCCCTTTCTGGTCACCACCTGGAAAACACATCACTGCTGAAATGTTTATGATTTGGAAATAGACTAAGAGGAACTCATGAAGTACACCCTGTCCTGAAGGAATCAGAATCAGAATTTTATAGCAGATCCAATTGTATGTGTATGTGTGTATGTTATTTAGAACTACATGTTTTCTTGCCAAATGTCAATCAACCATATAATTAAAAACTCATTTTATGCAGTAAGAGAAATATTTCTTGCAATCTGCAAATACTTGGCATAATTTTCTCATTCCATAACGCTAACCCATCAAAACATAATAATAAAAGAATTGTGAATTATAAAAAAATTATGTGAAGATTGTCACCTGTTTAATATTTATTTAGTATTGATTTTTGATGTATGTGCAAACACAAAAGAAAGCTGGTTTCCACTATCTTAATACCATAGGGAGACCTTCAAAAGGACCCTTCTCACAGATCTTTATATTACTTTGTTATAATTTTTGAATATGTTTATAACAGGAAAGGCAGTTTCCAAATAGTCAAACCCTAAACCATTTACGGCTCCAGTAAACAGTAACACACACACACACACACACACCCCAAAAGGACTGGCACCTTGTCCAAATTTTCCAACTCAAAAACTGTTCCCAATATATTTTGCACCCATAAAGAGCTGCTTTCTATATCTTTTATTATCTATGTTTTATTATCGAAAGAAAAATAATGGACCAAAGTTATGAACACTAAGTTTCAGGAGCCAATTTCAATAAGCTTCCCAAAGTGCTGGACTGAATCCTATAGACAAAAATCCTCAGACAAACAGCAAAAGTAAGAATCTGGAAATGCAATTACACATAGTAAGAAAGTATGTTACTGGAAATACAATCTCAAAAGTATGATACTAGAAATGCAATCAAATGTGGTGAGAAAAAAATGGGGGGACAGTTTAGAAAACTGCTGTGGATGTATCAGGAGCTTTTGATTAAGGGACACACATCTATAGGAAATGAAGATGGGTGTAATCACCAACAAAAAAAGTAACCAGCCAGCAGCAATATATGCAAAAATAAGGTTAGAAAATCTAAAGCATAAAATGAATTTGTAAGGGAAACTAATAAAAGGAGCTTTTTGGCTATTTATTTACAGTATTTATTTATTTATTTATTTATTTATTTATTGTTTGTTTGTTTGTTTGTTTGTTTGTTTGTTTATTAAATTTATATCCCACCCATCTCACCAATAAGGTGACTCTGGATGGTCTTTACTTAATAGTTAAAAGTTAATAATAAAAGGAAGGGGTATACTTGCTGTTAGGAGAAGATGGCAGGACAGTAACAATTCTTATTCTTTAAAAAAGTATGCTTGAATGTGTGGTGAATGGGCAAAGGAATAGCAAGCCCTTCATCACATTCACTTAGCCATTCACCCAAGCCTGTACTGCAAGGTAGGCAAAACCTACATTTACTTCATCCATATGTCACAGATGCCTGATTTATACTGATTGCAAAATCCAAGTTTAAGGGCTGGTGAATGGAAGAAACGTGGAAGAAACATGCTGGCCTTACCCTGTAGGATCTCAAACCAAATTGCCTGGGAAGGGACCAAAGAGAAGGAATATCTAGAAGACAGATGGAGACTAGAAATTTCCACATGGTGTTGATGAGGTTGTTCCCAGGAGGGGAAAAAAAAGCTAAGAAATACTCAGGTGGGAAAAAAAACCATAGTGAAACAGACCCAATCTGTGACAAAACGTGAGAAAGTGCAACTCTAAGCCTGGAGCCACGAAGAAGACGTTGTCATTCCCCAAAGTAGTTACTGTAATTCTTGTTTAAAAAAAAAACGGAGAAGAGGATGGTCCTTAAAGGAAATTCCATCCAACATTTTAAAAATCAGCTCATTTTCTCTCTTCATCTGTGGCATCTGTGGCATCCAAGGTAGGGTTTTAAGAATGGGTTTGGCACTGTTTTGAAATAAATGTGTGGAGTTTTCAAACAAGTGCTAAAGAATTTACCATGCAACTTCCTTAGCTTGCCAAACAGCTGCTCAGTAGTTTGCAAATGTCTGCTGAGTTTTGAATGTGGGCAGGGCCAGCTGTAGACTAAGGCTGGGTTGGCACTGGGATAGGGGTCCCAAAATTGAAGATTCCAAAAAATACAATAAAAAAGTGAAAAGCAGTAACAGTGCACTCTGTAAGTTGCTATGCCATCTTGAAGGTTGAATATAATTTCCTAGCGTAGATAGGGTGAATACGTCTGAGAAAAAAATATATCCAGGGCTGAAAATCATGTGGAAGAACTGGGGGAGAGGGGAGAAAACTCAAGAGATAGCCTTTTTGAAATTCATATCAAAATTGCAAGATGAGCTAAATCATGGAGGAGGGGAGGCAATAAATTATGGCTGCTCTGAAATGGTGCCTGCTTTCAGGACAGCGCCATGCAACCTCCACAGTATAGAGAGGCTGAGCAGACAAGTGACTGGGTCTCCTTCCCAAATGTGATCTCTTGAGATCTAGAGGTTGTGTTCAGGAAGGAGAGCCAACCAATCTGTTCTTCAGCATCCCAAAGGTGGCCACATGACACCTTCCCAGAAGCAGGCACCATTTTAGAGTGGCCGCAATTCATTGCAGCCACTCTGAAAATGGTCCCTGCTGTCAGGACAGCCCCACATGGCCTCCACGTAGGAAGGCCATGCAGTGGAGCAGCTACTTCCTGAAGGAGATCTACAAAAAAGATAACTGAGCTGTGATGGGGGGGTGTAGGGGGGACCAAGTGGGGCAGGAAGCAGCCCTAAGACTTGCAGGGTTCTAGCAAGGTTCTAGCTAGAGCCGAGGTGGCGCAGTGGTTAGAGTGCAGCACTGCAGGCTACTTCAGCTGACTGCTAGTGCAGTTCGGCGGTTCAAATCTCACCGGCTCAAGGTTGACTCAGCCTTCCATCCTTCTGAGGTGGGTAAAATGAGGACCCAGATTGTTGGGGGCAATATGCTAACTCTGTGAACCGCTTAGAGAGGGCTGTAAAGCACTATGAAGCGGTATATAAGTCTAAGTGCTATTGCTATTGCTAAGGTAGGATGGGGGAAAGATAGATGGGGAGCCAGCTGCAGCATCCCTGCACTCAATCGTAAGGATGGGTTGATTGCCAAGTGCCCAAATTTTGTTCATGTTACTGTGGGGTGCACTGCAGCAGCCATAACTTTAGACAGGGGTCAAAAGTCCCTTTGTACAGCATTGACATAATTTACAGTGAATGGTCCTACGTTGAGGACTACTTGTAATGCCTAAGTACCCCAACAAGAAACCAGGAGATCCTGAGTTTTAATTCTGCCTTAGGCACAAAGCCACTGAGTGACCTTGAGCCAATCACTCTCAGCCCTGAGAAAGAGGCAAGGGAAACCACTTCCAAAATCCTGCCAGGAAACCTGCAGGGACTTATCCAGGTAGTTGCCAAGAATCAAGACTGACTTAAAGGCATCCTTCCCCAAAAAGATGTTTAGAGCCAGCCCTGACATAGGGTTTTTAATTTTGATTGTTTTACTGCCCATCTCTCCATTACTGTCCTGATTGGAAGACAGTTTAGTTATTCATGTTTTTATAATAGTAATAGTTTTATAGTAAGAGCCGAGGTGGCGCAGTGGTTAGAGTGCAGCACTGCAGGCTACTTCAGCTGACTGCTAGCTGCAGTTCGGCGGTTCAAATCTCACCGGCTCAAGGTTGACTCAGCCTTCCATCCTTCTGAGGTGGGTAAAATGAGGACCCAGATTGTTGGGGGCAATACGCTGACTCTGTAAACCGCTTAGAGAGGGCTGTAAAGCACTATGAAGCGGTATATAAGTCTAAGTGCTATTGCTATAGTGCTATTGCTATAATCCTTTCTAATCCATTTCCTGCATGGATTTTTTTTTCTTTGCAAAACCTCATAGGCCGCTCAAAGTAACCTTTGTGCTTTGAGAATAGAATAGAAGGAGGTCTTCTAGTCCAATCCCCTGATCAGGCAGGAAGCCCTATAGCAGGGGTCTGCAAACTTCAACACTCAAAGAGCCATTTGGACCTGTTTCCCACAGACAAGAAAACACCGGGAGCCAATAATTTAACAACCGGTGTGACTGGGTGGGCGTGGCCAACTCGATGTCACTCCCACCCAGTCACATGACACACCCCCAGCCACGCCTACCAGGGATGGGTTCTAACTTACCTCGCTGCCGATTTGCTTCCTCCCGCGCCGCGTGGCTGCGCCATGTGGGGGCACGCGCACTTTGCGCACGCATGCGCATGCGCAGTGCAAAAAAATAAAAAAAATTCCCCCCCAAAAAAGCCAAAAACAAGATGGCGATGCATGTGAAACTCAGCTTCTGTGCACGGGCAGAAGAAAAAAAACCCAGAAACCCCCCCCCCCAAAAAAAAATTCAAAAAAAAAATTCAAAAATTTTTTTAAAAAAAGATGGCGGCGTCCACGGACTGGACCAGATCCATGATGTCATCGTGACATCACCAGCGGGTCGCTACCGGTTCAGGCGAACTGGTCCGAACTGGGAGGAACCCACCTCTGACACCTACCCAGCCGGTCCTGCAGTAGAGAACCCGGGTAGAGAACCAGTTGTTAAATTATTTGCCCCGCCTCGACGTCACTCACTCCCACCCAGTCACATGACACACACTCCAGCCACGCCTACCCAGCTGGTCATTAGGGTAGAGAACCGGTTGTTAAATTATTTGCCCCTCCCCTCCCAGCCACCTCTTGCCACACCCAGCCTCGGGTGTGTTGTTCACACCTCTCTCTCTCTCTCTCTCTCTCTCTCTCTCTCTTTCTCTCTCTCTCTCTCTCTGTTTCTTTCTCTCTTTCTTTCTTTCTCTCTCTCTCTCTCTCTCTCTCTGTGTCTCTCTCTCTGTCCCTCTCTCTCTTTTCTTTCTCTCTTTCTCTCTCTCTCTCACTCTGTCTGTCTGTCTGTCTGTCTGTCTGTCTCTCTCTCTCTCTCTCTCTCTCTCTCTCTCCTCCCCCCCTCCCTCCCTCTCCCCCTCTCCCCACCCCCACTTCCCATCCCACACACCCAGGGAATAACTGTAAAGAAATTTGGCCGTGTTCTCTCTGTCTCTGGAAAGATACAAAAATAAATCTTGCATTGCAAAAGGTGTGACTGTCAGGCTGTTACATCACAGGGCCACGAGGTTGCCACCTTAGATTGCCACAGGCACTTCAGAGAAGCTTCATCCCAAGCAGCAGCACACTCACACAGGCACTTCAGAGAAGCTTCATCCCAAGCAGCAGCACACTCACACAGGCACTTCAGAGAAGCTTCATCCCAAGCAACAGCACACTCACACAGGCACTCCCTGCAACTTGGTCCAAAGTGGCCAGAAAATATAGTCCCTGGGTGCCCCCGAAGACGCTTGTCAGGCAAAGTATGGGACGACTCCCCACTCATTTCCAAGGCAGCATTCACTGAATCCTTGCAAAACTGGGCAAAGGAGGATAGAGGTGAGCAGACGGAGCCGAATCGAGCTGAATCTGTCTCTCTCTTGCTGACTGACTGCAGCAGGAAATGACGGGTGGCTACTTCCGGCCTTTGTTGGTGCAAGACGCATGACCTGCTCTCCGCCCTGAGACACTGGCCCACCCCGCACAGCAGCCAATGCTGCTGTTTTTCCAGGGGCAAGTGGGGCAGGGTTGCATTGTGGCTCCACGTCGTAATGGGCTCCAGGAGTAGGAAGGGACCCCGTCTCCCCCATTGTGAAGCGTGCTAACTTTCACTGTGCTGCGCAAGGCGCTGTGAAAGCAGCAGGCAAGCCATGGAGGCGGCAACAGCAGCGGCGTCGGGAGCCGCAGCAGAGGTCTGAAAGAGCCACATGCGGCTCCAGAGCCATGGGTTGCCGACACCTGCCCTATACCATTTCAGACAAATTGTTGTCCAATCTCTTCTTAAAAACTTCCAGTGTTGGAGAATTCACAATGTCTGGGGGCAAGTTGTTCCACTGGTTAATTGTTCTAACTGTCAGGAAATTTCTCCTTAGTTCTAGGTTACTTCTCTCCTTGATTAGTTTCCATCCATTGCTTCTTGTCCTGCCCTCAGGTGCTTTGGAGAATTGCTTGACTCCCTCTTCTTTCTGGCAACTCTGAGATATCAGAACACTGCTATCATCTCACCCCTAGTTCTTCTTTTCATTAAACTAGGCATACCCAATTCCAGCAACTATTCTTTATATATTTTAGCCTCCAGTTCCCTAATCATCTTTGTTGCTCTTCTCTGCACTCTTTCTAGAGTCTCAACATCTTTTTTACATCGTGGTGACCAAAACTGGATGCAGTATTCCAAGTGTGGCCTTACCAAGGCATTATAAAGTGGTATTAACACTTCACATGATCTTGATTCTATCCCCCTGTTAACGCAGCCTAGAACTGTGTTGGCTTTTTTGGCAGCTGTAGCACACTGTTGGCTCATATTTAAGTGATTGTCCACTAGGTCTTCAAGATCTCTGTCACAGTTACTACTATTGAACAATGTATCACCTATACTGTACCTGTGCATTTGGTTTTTCTTGCCTAAATGTAGAACCTTACTTTATTCACCATTGAATTTCATTTTGTTAGATAGCGCCCAATTTTCAACTCTGTCAAGATCCTTCTGAATCTTAAGCCTATCTTCTGGAGTGTTGGCTATTCCTGACAGCTTGGTGTCATCTACAAATTTAATGAGTTCCCCATCTACCCCCTCATCCAAATCATTGAAGAAGGTGTTGAAGAGTACTAAAACAGAGCCTTGGGGTACCCCACTGCATACTTCCCTCCATGTAGATGCAGTTCCATTGAGGACTACTCGTTGAGTGCAGTTGGTCAGCCAGTTACGAATCCATCTGGTGGTGATGTTGTCTAACCCACATTTTTCTATTTTGGGGGGATTTTAGGGAGTTGGAAGTAATGAGCCTTCCTCCAATATTCCTGACATTTCTAATTCCTCAAATAAATCTTCCCTATTAATTAGTATTCATAACTGATTCTTTTGCTTCTCCCATCTTCTGAAGAATACTGTTAGCAAAGCAAGTTAAGGATTTTATAAAGGATTATGTTTGGCAGTGGCTATTTCTGCACTAATGATTTTCATTCAAAAAGTGACTAAATTAGTGGAAAGTGTCTAAATTAGTGGACCAGCGAAATGCTGTGGACATAGTATACTTGAATTTCAATAAGGCATTTGACAAAGTAGACCACAACCTACTTCTTGGCAAGTTGGTGTAGGGTCTCCTGCTTGGGTGGGGGGTTGGATTAGATGACCTACAAGGTCTCTTCCAACTCTGTTAATCTAATCTAAGGCCCAATTTTATGACCTTATAAGTTATAAAAATGTGGGATAGATAGCATTACCACCATATGGATTTGTAACTGGCTGACAAAACACACTCAACATGTAGTCCTTAATGGAACTACATCTACATGGAGGGAAGTAAACAGTGGGGTATCCCAACGTTTTGTCTTAGGCCTATTATTCCTCAATATCTTCATCAATGATTTAGATGAGGGGATAGAAGGGGAACTCATCAAATTTGCATACCACACCAAGCTGGTGGGAATAGCCAACACCCCAAAAGATAGGCTCAAGATCCAAATGGATCTCTACAGACCTGAACACTGGGCCCTATCTAACAAAATAAAATTCAATGTGGATAAAAATAAGATTTTACACTTAAGGAAGAAAAACCAATGTATAGGTACAGATTAAATGAAACTTGAATGTGAATGTGAAACTTGAATTATTCCATAGCAGTAATTGTGAAAGGGATCTTGGAATCCTAGTGGACAATCACTTAAATATGAGCCAACAGAATGAACAAAGACTTGCAACAAAAGTCAAAGATAATTTTTAAAAAGTTTCTTTCAACATATTAATAAGAAAAAATCAAGGAAACAGTAGGTCCACTAAAGAGAGAAGATGGCAAGTAGGGAGGAAGCAGAGCTGCTTAACTCATTCTTTGCATCAGTCTTCGTGCAAAAAGAAATTATAGCCCAACGTACCAAAAAAACTACTGTAAAAGACAAACTAGAAATAAAAATTAAAATAAGCAAGAAAATGGTTGAGAACACCTGACCTTGACAAATATAAAGCACCAGGACCTGACAGATTACATCCCAGAGTTCTGAAGGAGCTGGCAGGTGTTATCTTAGAATCATTGTACCATATCTTTCAAAAATCCTGGAGCACCAGGGAAGAACATGAGGATTGGAAAAAGGCTGATGTGGTTCCCATCTTCAAGAAAGGTGGGGGAGAAACAGACCCAGGAAACTACAGACCAATCAGTCTAACATCAATACCTGGGAAGATCCTGGAAAAGATAATCAAAAAACAGATCTGAGAACAACTAGAAGCAAATAAAATTAGTAGCCAGCATGGGTTTGTTAAAAACAAATCATGCCAAACCAATCTTATTTCATTCTTTGATAAAATGACTAAATTAGTAGACCAGCGAAATACTGTGGACATAATATACTTAGATTTCAGTAAGGCATTTGACAAAGTAGACCACAACCTACTTCTTGGTAAGCTAGAAAAATGTGGAATAGACAACATCACCATCAGATGGATTTGTAGCTGGTTGACAAACCATACTCAATGAGTAGTCCTTAACGGTACTACATCCATATGGAGAGAAGTAAGCAGTGGGGTACCACAAGGCTCTGTCTTAGGCCCAGTACTCTTCAATATCTTCATAAATGACTTAGATGAGGGAATAGAAGGGGAACTCATCAGATCTGCAGCTGACACTAAACTGGCAGGAATAGCCAAAACCCCCGAATACAAGCTCGGGATCCAAAAAGATCTTGACAATCTTGAACAATGGGCCCTATCCAACAAAATGAATTTTAATGTGAAGAAAAGCAAAGTTTTACATTTAGGCAGGAAAAAAAATCAAAGGTGTAAGTATAGATTAGGCAAGACCTGACTCAAAAACAGTAACTGTGAGAGGGACCTTGGAGTCCTAGCGGATGATAGCTATAGCAATAGCATTTAGACTTATATACCGCTTCACAATGTTTTACAGCCCTCTCTAAGCAGTTTACAGAGCCAGCAAATTGCCCCCAACAATCTGGGTCCTCATTTTACCAACCTCGGAAGGATGGAAGGCTGAGTCAAACTTGAGCCTGGTGAGATTCGAACTGCCAAATTGCAGGCAACTGGCTGTCAGCAGTCAGCAGAAGTAGCCTGCAGTACTGCATTCTAACCACTGTGCCACTACAGCTCTTATGATCACTTGAATATGAGCCAGAACTGTGCAGCAGCAGCCAAAAAAACTAATACAATCCTGGGTTCAGGGGTGGGCTTCAAAAATATTAGCAAGGGGTTCTCTGCCCGGTTGCTGGGTGGGCGTGGCCATAGCGTGGCCTAGTTGGCCTCCTGCACCACGGCGGGGGGGTTTTTGTTCTCCCTGGGCTCCGGAGGCTTTCCTCGAGCCTCCGGGAGGGGGAAAACAGCCTCCCCAGGCTCTGGAGGCCCTCTGGAGGCCAGAAACGGGCCCTCCCCGAGCCTTCGCGTGCACCCTGCACTTACCTGCATCCAAAACAGGCCGCATGGGGACTCCTGGGAGGGGTGGGGTGGGTGGGGCCAGCCAGGAGTGGGATTTGGGGGTTCTCCAAATTGCACAGAATCTTAGCTAGAGGTTCTCCCAAACCCCCAGCAGCCCACCCCTGCCTGGGTTGTATAAACAGAGGCATAGAATCAAGATCACATAAGTATTAGTACCACTTTATAAAACCCTAGTAAGACCACACCTGGAATACTGCAACCAATTTTGGTCACTGTACTACAAAAAAGATGTTGAGACTTTGGAAAAAGTTCAGAGAAGAGCAACTAAGATGATCAAAGGCCTGGAGACTAAAACATATGAAGAACGGCTGCAGGTTTGGCTAGTCTAAAGAAAAGAAGAATTAGGGGTGACATGATAGCAGTATTCCAGTATTTGAGGGGCTGCCACAAAGAAGAGGGAGTCAAATTATTCTCCAAAACACCAGAGGGCAGGACAAGAAACAATGGTTGGAAACTAATCATGGAGAGAAGCAATCTGGAATTAAGGAGAAATTTCCTAACAGTGAGGACAATTAACAAGTGGGACAGCTTGCCTTCAGAAATCATAGGCGTTCCATTACTGGAGGTTTTTAAGAAGAGACTAGACAGTCACTTATCTGAAATGGTACAGGGTCTCCTACTTGAGCAAGGGACTGGACTAGAAGACCTCCAAGGTCCTTTCCAGCTCCTATTCTAGTCTAGGTCTAGGTCTAGGTCTAGGTCTAGGTCTAGTCACCAAAAGGCAGGACAAGAAGCTATGGATGGAAACTAATCAAGGAGAGAAGCAACCTAGAACTAAGAAATTTCCTGACAGTGAGAACAATAAACTAGTGGAATGGCCTGCCTTCAGAAATTGTGGTGGAAGCTTTTAAAAAGGAGACTGGATGACCATGTATCTGAAATGATATAGGCTCTCCAGCTTGAGCAGAGGATTGGACTAGAAGTCCTCCAATGTCTCTTCCAACTTGTTTTTCAAGAGCTCAGAGCTGAAGAAGCTTCTTGGATGAGAAGCGAAACATTTTCAAAGAAAAACCAGAAGTCCAGTTGCCTCTTGAAAAAGCATCTTTGGGACAGCCATGACTTGGATGATTGAGAATCTCCATAAACACATCTCTTCCAACTCTTGTTATTCTGTTATTTCTTTCATAGCATCACTCAGACTCACTAAAATGATGTAAAGCCTGTTCTCATTATTATTATTTTCCACAAGATTCTTGAAACTATGCATTGCTTCTGGGAAAATAATCAGTGTTTGTCTCCCAACAGATATCAGGCAATTTAATATCTGCCACAATGATACAATGGATCTGAAAGATCTGTTACTGTATTTGTTTGTGAAAGATATTATTTAAATTTTCTTCTAGACAGGAGGAGAGCATTACTTTTATTTGTTCCTCTACTTATTTTAAGTCAACAGTTCATTCAACAGCCTAGTTCATTCATTTGGATTTCTGTTTGTGTATATTTTTTTAACTGTAATGCAATTCTTCCTCCTTTTCTATTGCTTCTGTGCCTTTTAAAAACTGTATTTTTTATCTGCTGTATTCAGTCATGGGAATCATACCACCATATTTTTGTGTCATATTCTTCCTATAAAAGAGTTTTATAGGAAGAATATGACACAAGAGTTTTATACCTATAAAAGAGTTTCCAAAACAAGACAACTATGCAACATATTAAATATAGAGATTCATGCCTCTTGCGAGGTACAGCTTCATATGACCGATGAAAAATTATTTTGCAAATGAATTGAGCAATAGCTCAGGAAAGTTTATGTCTTTTTATGAAATTTGTTGGTCTGAAAAGGTGCAACATTTCTGATTTTTGGCAATCACACACTAACATGTCTCTCCTTACAGAATTTTTGCAAAGAGTTAGGGGAAAGGGTTTTAACATGTAGTGGGGACAAGAAGGAAGGATAGAAACCACCAAGCAGAATTCTGGATTTTTAGCTATTCTTCTGAGACTAGATATGATCCTTGCAGGAAAGAAAGTGTTTTTAAAATGGTCTTTTTTTAAAAAAAAAAAAGTATATTAAAATATTCCATCATATAGTATATATTACAGATGCCCCAGGAGCATTTGTACAGAGTATTTCAATCATCTGCTAGAGATAATTTAACTTAGATGAAGAAACAACAATTAGATTAGATGGCCTAGATCACCTTCCAATTTTGTTTCTATGAAATGTAACTCCATTTAGAATATCTACCATGTTTCCCCAAAAATAAGATCCGGTCTTAAATTTTTTTCAGCCCCAAATAAGCACCAGATCTTATTTTCAGGGGATATCTTACCTGCTTACCTTAGGATCACCGCAGCCACGCCTCCCACGCCCTGACACCTGTCGCGTCACTGCCTGACTTCTTCTGCGGACAGGCACAGCCAGGTGCCACGTGGCTTGCCGTGCCAGTGGCACCGCTCACGGCAGGAGGCTGCATGGTGCATTGTGCCGTTGCATGCATGAGCAGCAGCACTGGTGCAATGAGCCTCATGATGTTCTGCTGCAAGTGATGGCACCAGCGCGCCAAGACTTGGGGCATCCTGCTGCAAGCGGCAGCACCGGCACGACAAGCCACGTGGCGTCCGGCCATGAGCGGCCACAAGTGGCTGCAGAAGAAGAAGAAGCAGCGCCACAGGTGTCGGGGTGTGGGAGACCTGGCTGCGGCCGTCCTAAGGTAAGCAGGTGTGAGGGGCAGCTCCACCCCACCCCCAGTTGATTTTTATGCCTGCACCTCAGATAGATAGATACAGATTAACAGAGTTGGAAGGGACCTTGTAGGTCATCTAGACCAATCCCCCGCCCCACCTCATACAACCAAACAGTGGGTGGGCTTAACTGGGGCTTATTTTGGGGGGTCGGGCTTATATTAGGTGCAGGTGTGAAAATTGGGCTAGAGCTTGTTTTCGGGGTAGGTCATATTTTTGGGGAAACACGGTATAACTTAGTAGATTTATTAATTAATTATAATTATAATATACCCAAAATTAAATTGGTTAGATCAGAACTATAATCTTAGCAGAGTTGTTTAAAAAATTTTAAAAATTAAAAATTAAAGAAAACACAAATGAAATTCCATGAATAAATACTTCAGGAAAGGTGCAAACATTAAAGCTGCAATTCCAGTGTAGAGTGGATACTTAAGCACAATACCAAATAACAGAAATGCCTGGGAAAAGTCATTTTTAGTGTTGAAAAGGTAGTTAGAAGGCAAAAACCAGAGATAATTTAATTTCTGGTAAAAATGTAAAATTGCTTTTACAGCAACTTCTGCCTGAGTTCCAAGAGAATTGGCACATTTCCCTAGATGAGAAATTCTCTGGCCCTGTACCTATGACAACATGATCCAGTTAACAACTCTCCCAGTCAGCTTTATTTACCAGTGATTCTGGCAGCACATAATCATATACCAGAGTCAAAAATCACAATTCAGGGAATCCAAAGTCCCTGCCTATCTCTTCCAAGAAAAACCTAATATCGTTTGCAAAAGTAAAATACTAGAAAATTTTCATGACATCACCAGTTTGTTGGCCATTGACCAGGCAGATAGCAGGAGATATGAAAGAGAATGAAATGGGAAAAATAGAGACTAGAACAAAAGACCAAGAAATAGCAACTCACCAACCTCAATTCAAGCAAAAACTTTTAACACCTCTATCAATCACTTCAGGTGCTGCAGCATCCCATCCCACCCTAACTCTTTATATTCCTATCTGACACCTTGTCCCTTCTTCCTTCCCCTATCACCTATCAAGCTAACATTCCGAAAACAGCCTAGAGAGAAAAACATTGCAAGCAAACAAAGCATTTGAATGATAAAGAAAAGCAACAATAAAGGAGAACTTACTCTAAACATAAGCCAAACAAAAAGCTAAGACAACTCAAGTAGAAGAAAAGTGAGTGAAACATAAACTAGAGCTCATTCCTGGCACCCAGGTCATACCTTGGAAAAAGAAGGCAGCAATCATTCCCACCCTCCCTTTGCATTATATTGTGCATGGAAACAGTGCTCCCAAATCTCCTTTTGATACTGCTATAATTCAACTCACAGTCACATTGGAAGTTGCCAAAAAGCAAAAATGGGATACCAGCAAATAACCTGGATCTGCAAGGATGGAGTCAGGAAAGCTAAGGCTCAGAATGAGCTATGATTGCAACAAATGTCAAAAATAAAAATAAAAAATATTTCAATATTTAAGGCATAGGAAGGAAGCCAAGAAAATGATAGGTCCACTAATGGGAGAAGATGGCAAGATAGTGATGGGAAGCAGGAAGAAAGCAGAACTGCTTAATTCCTTCTTTGCATCTGTCTTCATGTAAAAGAAAAAATAGTCTATCCAATCAAAAACAGGAGACAGAACAGGAAAGCAGACCAAAATAGGCAAAAAAATTAGCAAGAAAACACCTTTCCACTTTAGATGAGATCAAATCATCCGGGCCATGTGGTTTTCATTCCAGGGTTCTGAAGGAGCTGGCAGATATGATCTCAGAACTACTGAACAAGATATTTCAGAGCTCCCAGAGAACCAGGAAAGTGCCAGAGTACTGGAAAAGAGCTTATGTAGTTCCAATCTACAAAAAAGGGAAAAAAGTGGATTCATAAAACTATAGACCAATTAGTTTATTATCAAATCCTAGAAAAGACAATCAAGCAGCGGATTTGTGAGCACCTAAGAAATGAGCAAGGAGATTAATAGAAGCCATCATGGGTTTGTTAAGAACAGATCATGTGAGACAAACCTTATTGTCTTCTTTGATAAAGCGACTAAATTAGTGGATCAAGGAAATGCTATGTATATAGTATACATAGACTTCAGTAAGCCATTTGACAAAGTAGATCACAGCCTACTTCTTGGTAAGATAGAACAATGTGGGATAGACAGTACCACCACCAGATGGATTCACAATTGGCTGACCAATAAGACACAGCATGTAGCCCTCAATGGAACTACATCTACATGGAGGCAAGCAAACAGTGAGATATCTGTTTGCTTGCCTCCATGTAGGTTCTGTCTTGTGGTGGGATTCAAATAATTTAACAACCGATTCTCTGCCCTAATGACTGGCTGGGTAGGCGTGGCTGGGTGGTCATGTGACTGATTGGGTGTGGCCAACTCAATGTCACTCATCACACCCAACCCCACCTCCTGGCCACTCTCCCTTTCCCCAGGCCTTGGGCCTATACGCAACACCTCCAGAAATGAACGGGTTAACCAACCCTCAGTTTCCTGGTGCAAATGCCCCCCCCCCAATGAAAGGATGGGGAGAGACCAGCAAAGCATTCTGCTCCCATCACCAAGGAAAGTAAGACATTGGAGGCTGAGCTTATTAAAAAGCAATATATTGTGTCATAACAATCAACATTTCACACCTGAGGTGGCAGAGACAATAATCCCATTGACTTCTCAGAAGCAATTTACAATTAAAGCCCATTTGCACCCCAAAAATAATAAATAAATAGCAGAAGAAGGATTGACAATACTCCTGTGCAGGCAATTCTGAAAGACACTAAGCTAAAGCTGGATTAACCCCTTCCTTCCTTCCTTCCTTCCTTCCTTCCTTCCTTCCTTCCTTCCTTCCTTCCTTCCTTCTCCTCATTTCCATCTCCTTCCTTCCTTCCTTCCTTCCTTCCTTCCTTCCTTCTCTCCTTCTCTCCTTCCTTCCTTCTTTCCCTCCTTCCTTCTCCTCATTCCCATCTCTTTCCTTCCTTCCTTCCTTCCTTCCTTCCTTCCTTCCTTCCTTCCTTCCTTCCTTCCTTCCTTCCTTCCTCCCTTATTTCCTTCCTTACTTCCTTCCTTCCTTCCTTCTTTCTTTCTTTCTTTCTTTCTTTCTTTCCTTCCCTCCTTCCTTCTCCTCATTCCCATCTCCTTCCTTCCTTCCTTCCTTCCTTCCTTCCAAAATAAGCCCCAGTTAAGCCCACCCACTCTAACTTAAGAAAGTGAGAATTCTTGAAACGAAGTATTTCAAAAGGATCTTTTATTAAGCAGAAGTGAAAACAATCAGTTCAAAGCAACGTCTGAATACCCTTAGGCAAAACAGGTAGAGTTAAAGCAGTAGAGACCCCTCCCATTAGCCAGAATGCAGATTCTAGCCAATACACAAGTGTGAAAATGTTTTCTTTATCAACTGCTCTGAGAACCGGATAAACATACATTTCTCTGACTATCTTCCATTATCCATTAAAGTGAAACATCCCACATTGCCCCTCATAAACCTTCTCCAAAGGTGAAGAGATCTCAAGATGCTTGCCGCCAGGGTATAAGTTGTAAAACATCAGTTGACACAGGCAATGCTAATAAATCGAACCCAAGGCCCCCCTTCTCTCAATTGAATGGCAGTATCACTCTTAGGGATCTGACATGCCGCCTTCCTTAGGGGGAAAAAAGGGATCCACCTGTGAAAAAATATAAACAAAAAAAATCATTATAGTATATTAACAAGGTTTGTTAGGGTATTGGGAGTGAAATTTTCTCAGCAAGGTAGGATCCCTAACATGTTGTTTAGCGACCCATTCATTTTGGGATGAGGGCAAATGTTTCCAACAAACTAAGTATTGGGTTTTCCCTCTGTGGGTCCTAGAGTCAAGGATTTCCTTGATTTCAAAGTGTTGTTCTCCTTCTATCATGATGGGAACAGGTGGTGCAGATACAGGTGGTCTGAGTGACGAGGTTACCTCTCGCTTGAGTAAACTAATGTGAAACACTGGGTGGACTTGCCTGAGTGTCTTTGGAAGGAGTAATTCCACTGTTACTGGATTGATAACTCTAGTGATAGGGAAAGGTCCAATGAAATTTGGCCCTAATTTTTTGGATGGCTGTAACGATTTCAGGAATTTTGAAGACCAGTATACTCTATCTCCAACATGAAAAGGTTTGGGTTCCATTCTTTTCTTGTCAGCTTGACTTTTAAAAGCCTCTCTAGCTTCCTTTAAAGCTAATCTGACTACTGGCCATGTGTTTTGTAAAGTACTTGAGTGTACAGAGTTGTTGAATGCGACTTCAGCAAAAGGTAAAAGTTCAGTCCAGTTATCCTGGTGAAAATTAATAAAACAGCTTAGATATTGTTCTAGCACCAAGTTAGTCCTCTCACAATTTCCGTTAGTACATGCGTGATGCGAAGAGCTCAACCCCTGGGCAGTGCCAAGTAAGCTCAAAAATGCCCTCCAAAAGTTGGAGGTGAATTGGACTCCTCTGTCAGAGATGATTCTTTGTGGAGCTCCATGAAGACGATAAATGTGTATTAGGAATAATTTGGCTAAACTTTTAGCAGTTGGGATTTTTTGGCAAGGTATAAAATGTGCCTGTTTTGAAAACAGGTCTGTCACAACCCAAATGACAGTATTCCCTGCACTTTCTGGCAGTTCTACAATAAAATCCATAGCAATTTCTCTCCAGGGCGCCGAAGGCTCGGCTACTTTCTGTAGGAGTCCTGGGGTCTTCCCTTGACGTCTTTTTGCCGCATCACAAATGGGGCAACACACTACATAGCTTTCTATGTCCTTTTTTAGTGATGGCCACCAAAATTGTCTTTTAATTAAATGTAAAGTTTTCACCAAGGTGATTACTTTAGCGGCCAGTTGATTGTTTTGTACTATGGGTTTGATTACCTCTGGCCTCGTGCTATTGTATTGCGGTTTTCTGGATAGTGCATCTACCAGAAAGTTTTTCCCCCCGGGGAGATATCTGAGAGTAAAATCAAATTGTTTAAAGTACTGAGCCCATCGTACTTGTTTTGGGGATAGTTTCCTTGGGGTCTTTAGGGCTTCTAAATTTTTGTGATCAGTCCAGACTTCAAAAGAGATCTTACTTCCCTCTAGGAAATGCCTCCAGGTTAAAAGTGCCCACCGAACTGCATAAGCCTCTTTCTCCCAAATGGCCCACCTTTGCTCAGTCTCATTCAACTTTTTGGATGTGTAAGTGCATGGTTGTAGTTGGTCTTGTTCATTTTTTTGAAGTAGGACCACCCCTATTGCCACATCTCTGGTATCTGCTTGTATGATAAATGGTTTCTCTGTGTCCGGGTGTTTTAGGATTGGTTCTGCTGAGAACAACTGTTTAAGTTTTTCAAATGCAGCTTGGCATTCCGTTGTCCAGTTCAAAGGCTGCTTCAGTTTTGGGTTGCCCTCCCCATTCGTTTTTAAGAGCTTGGTAATGGGGAGGGCAATCTGAGCGAAAGCGGGGATAAACTGGCAGTAAAAGTTGGCAAATCCCAGGAAGCTTTGTAACTGTTTACATGTGCAGGGTGGTTCCCAATCAAGTACCTGCACTTTTTGAGAGTCCATTTCTATGCCTTGGTGTGAAATGCGGTACCCCAAATAGTCATTTTTTTCTTGTTGGAATTCACATTTAGAGAGTTTATCATAAAGTTTGGCAGAGCGGAGTTTGTTTAAAACAGCCCTGACTAGTTTTACATGTTCTGCTTTGGTCTCGGTGTATAAAAGAATATCATCTAAGTAGACCAGGACCCCCTTATATAAATGCTCATGCAGAACTTCATTTATTAATTGCATAAATACTGGGGGGGGGGCCCTTGCAACCCAAAGGGGAGCACTTTGAATTGGTAGCACCCAAGGGGGATGTTTAATGCAGTTTTCCACTCAGCCCCCTCCTTAATTCTGATTCGATAGTAAGCCAGCTTTGAAAATTTTTTCCCGTTAGTGAGGTATGCTAGCATATCTTTCATCAGGGGGAGAGGGTACATGTTCTCCACACTGATTGTATTCAGATTTCTAAAATCAACACATAGACGTTTTGAGCCATCTTTTTTCTCTCTAAATAACACTGGGGCTACAATTTTTGGTTGGGCTGGTTCGATGAAACCCCTTGCTAGGTTTTTTTTCAATGAAAGCTCTCAGTTCTTCTAGCTCCCTCGGGGATGTGCTGTACATCTTAGGTTTAGGGAGTTTGGTGCCGGGTAAGATTTCTATCGCACAGTCAGTGGAGCGGTGGGGGGGGGGGAGCTCATCCGAGGCTTTTTCACTAAAAACTTCAGCCAAATCTTTGTATTCTTTGGGTATGCCCTCGGTTGGCACAATGTAACCAGGCATGGCTGTTTCTCCGTGCTCTGCCACCTCAGTTTCCTTATGTGGATTCTCAGCAAAAGTTATGTGCATCTGGAATTTTATGATGCCTTGCTCCCAATTAATTTTTGGGTTCCATTTTTTCAGCCAAGCAAGGCCCAAGACTAGTGGCCATTCCATGCCCGGCGCCACTATGAATGTAAGTATTTCTTCGTGGCTCCCAATTTCTATTTTTAGGGGTTCAGTGGCAAAAGAAGCTGTCTCCCCCCCTGCTATTGACCCATCTAGTTGGCAAAAAGTGATGGGGGTTTTCAGCTTTCTTACGTTAATCCTCAACTTCCCTACTAGGGTTGGGCTGATCAAGCAGCGGGTGCACCCTGAGTCCACTAAAGTGGAGATATGTATCTCCCTGTCTTGGTTCGGGATAAATAGTCTTAAGGGGAGGGTAAGCGGTTTAATTGGTTTGCTTACCAATGGTTCATCCTCTGGATCGCTTCCAAATGAGTGTGATTCCCCCTGCTGAGATGCCAGAGTATTCTCCCCAAAGAGGGGAGGGGATGGGGACTCTACAATCTCCCTGCTCCTCAGGGCAGTCTCCCTCCCGCGCTGGTCAGGTCTCGCAGGTTTCCCCCCTATCGGGCGTTCTGGTTTCCGGGCGGGTGTTTGAGAACGACACTCGGCAGCCCGGTGCCCCTCCTTTCGGCACTTGAAACAGGTTGAGGGTTTAGGAGAGAATGCGTTTTGCATTTTGGAGTGTTCTTGCTTCCATTGGGGTGGGGATTTCCTCCATGCTCGTCCCGCTCGGTACTGGTTTCTGGCCATATCGATTTCGGCTTCTTCGGCAGTGAGGTACCACTCATGTAGGTGATTCGCTGAGCCTCTGGCCACGCAGGCATTGTATAAATCATCACTCAGTCCATCCTTAAAACAGCTTACCAGAATGTCTTCTGGCCAGTTCACACGACATGCGAGGTCCCGGAATTCTTCAGTATACTCTGCCACTGGCCACCATCCCTGCTTCACCACCTTAATGCGGTCGCGTGCTTTGCGATCTGCAAGTGGGTCCTCGAAACGTCATCACAGGGCCATCATGAAATGGTTAAAGTTGCGCAGTTCTGGTGCGTCAGAGTTATGTAGGGTCACCATCCATCTAGCAGCCGCTCCTTCCAGGGCTAGGGTAACAACTTGCACTCGGGATCCTTGTGTTTGGAAATTACGCCCATATTCTTGCATGTAGGTGAGTACGTGTGCCACAAAGAATCCTAATTGTTGTGGATCCCCATTAAACTTCACCCCAAGGGGGGGGAGTTTTCCTTTCCAGTTGTGGGGCTTGGGGCTGGTTGGGGATGGGCGTCAGTGCACGTGCTGCCTGGGGAAAAGGGTTTGCTGGGTCCTCTGCTGCGCCATCTGCTCGATTAGCTGTCTCCAGAGGGGGGGTGGCCCCCCTGGCCTCATCAGCGGTTGCTGTGCTCCCAGGTGCTCCTTGGCTGTCGTTCTGGGGCCCCTCGGATGTTGAGATTTTCCAAAGTTTCCATCACCAACCGGGTTATATGTCTCCTCTGACGATCCTCTCTCAGCGGTGCTCCGGTTAGTTCCTCCTGGTCTGAGAGGGTTTCTAGCTCCAATTTCCACCCCGGTTTTCGATTTCTGCGGTTGAGGGTGACGCCTCTGGTTCTCCCATCCCAGCTGTCTTTCTTCCCGTTGC
>QLTV01000867.1:620045-665933 GCA_003457575.1 Thermophis baileyi
GGGTGGGGGAAGTCTTCCGCTTCCGTGGCTACCAGCTGTCCGGCGACCCGCAGGCACGCCCGAACCAGGAGCATTTCCAAGATGGCGGGCTAGCGCACGCGGTGACCCCTGTGAAAAGGTCGTTCGACCCCCAAAGGGGTCGCAACCCACAGGTTGAGAACCGCTGATTTAGAAGTATATGAAAAACGTATAATTCCTAAACAATGAAACTGCTTTATTGTAAACATTTATAATAACATCTACAGGTAGTCCTCAACTTATGACCACAATTGACCCCAAAATTTATGTTGTTAAGTGCAACATTTGTTAAGTGAGTTTTGCCCCATTTTATGACCTTTCTTGGCACGGTTGTTAAGTGAATCGTTGCAGCTGATAAGTTAGTAACACGATTGTTAAGTGAATCTGGCTTCCCATTGATTTTGCTTGTCAAAAGGTTGCAAAAGGGGATCACATGACTTGGACACAGCAACGGTCATAAGTATGAACCAGTTCCAAACATCTGAATTTTGATCACATGATCATGGGGATGCTACAAAGGTCATAAGTGTGAAAAATGGTCATAAGTCACTTTTTTCAGTGCCATTGTAACTTTGAATGGTCATTAAATGAACTGTTGTAAGTCGAGGACTATCTGCATTCCTGTTTGATAATGCCCACTATACTCTGGAAAGATTCAGGAGATGTAGTTTTGTTACTGATTACTATAGCTTGAATTTTTTTAGATTTCTCTGATTTTTTTAATGGAATTTTCATGGAGAAATAATATATTGCAAAACTCAACAAATGAAACATTAAATGGTCTATGGGAAGTGTAGTTGAGATGAGGATAACATTAGGCAAAATGCTAAGTACATACAGGTAGTCCTTGACTTACAGCCATTTGTTTAGTGACTGTTCAAAGTTACAACAGCACTGGAAACAAGTGACTTATGACCAGTTTTCACATGTACAATCATTGCAACATCCTCGTGATCACATGATCAAAATTTGGTTGCTTGGCAACTTGCATGTATTTATGACAGTTGCACTATCCTGGGATCATGTGATCACAATTTGTAACCTTCCCAGTTGGCTTCCGATAAGCAAAGTCAATGAGAGTCAGATCTGCTTAATGCTGTGTGATTCATTTAATAACTGCATGATTCACCTAATAACTTCAGAAGTTGCTTAACTACAGCAAAAAAGGTAATAAAATGAGGCACAACTTACATAATAACTGCCTCATTTAGCAACAGAATTCTGGGCTCAATTGTGCTCATAAGTCAAGAACTACCTGTATTCTATTCCACTTTCCTCCTCAGTCTTATTTGACATGTCAATAATAAGTGAATTGTGTTCCACAATTATATAAATACTTGAAATTACCTGTGCATTTGTGCATTGCTAATATGTTTTTAACATTAACATTCATACACTTTTTTCAGTATATCATTGAAAGTGCTCGCCAGCGGCCTCCAAAGCGAAAGTATTTATCTAGTGGGAGGTAAGAAATATTTAGTGGATTTTTCTTACTTTAATAGATGAAAATGTTTACTCAAGAGCTTTTTTTTCTAATTCCAGAAAATCAGTGTTTCAAAAGTTATATGAATTGTATCTAGAAGAATGTGACAAGGAGCCTGAAATAAAGGTAAGTGAAATCTCATTGTCAAATGTCTATTTTATGTTTTTCATAATGGACCAGGAAAGGCCAGTTGCACATAATTATTCTGTTTATAGATTGTAGTAGCATTAAAAACATTCAGTGAGATGTCAGCATGGTTGGTTTGTCTCATGAAGAATTTCTACCCTTGAATGTCCATTCAGTTTCTGGAGGTATCAGGAATTGGAGAAAGAGCAACCACTTTCTGAATATAAAATATGGGAGTATTAGTATCTAAATGTGGAGGAGGATGTACTGTATCATACTGTTCTCAGGCACCTCTTACACAGGATTAGAACTTCCTATTATTCTACCAAAGTGCCAGTGATCATGTCATGTTCAGTTGGTGATTATCAGTTTTTCTGTGCAGGGAACCTTAAACAAATTTTCCCCCTTAGTCTTGTTTCAGATCACTCTGAGCTCCACAGGGGCTCTCAACAGTAACATATATGGGAAACAGACAAGATGTTTCTTTGGCTGCTGGATAGCAGTGTAATTCTCAGGGCAATTTATATTAATCACAGGAATTAGTCATGACTTGTTTGATTACATTTCCTGACTAGTTCCTGCTGGAAATAGCAAGTATCTTAAGTTTGAACAGTATAGTTAACTATATTGTAAATGTAAATTTACATGAAAATAAACATGGGTGCGTTATTTTGTAAGAAACATTATTTTGGAAGAAATGCTATTATTTTGGAAGGAACACTAGCAACTGTTTTCACAATAAAGCTGCCTTTACTGTGTCTTGTGAACTTGGCCACTGAGAAGTTTTCCTAATCAAATAAATTGTAACCCCAATACAAGTGGTCCTTGATCGGTCATTAAGTGGACTACTTGTATTGGCATGAAAGGTAGAAAATAATAAATAGCTTTTATTTGGGGCAGTGTTTGTGTTGGTTTTGTCATTGACTTGGAACATTTTAAATATAAATACATAGATTGTGCTAATCTAGTTTTGATATCCCTGATTTTCATGAATTGTTGCCCACATTTTAAAGCAGAAGCTGAGACGAAATGTGAATTTGTTGGAGAAGCTAGTCATGCAAGAGACATTGTCATGCCTAGTAGTGAATCTTTATCCAGGAAATGAAGGATATTCCTTGATGCTCAGAGGAAAGAATGGCTCAGGTAAAACAAGCATTGTTGGCTTTTAAATCTTTCTTTGATCTAAATAGTGTCTTTTTGAATACACTGTGTGCACAATAATTAGGCAAGTTGTATTTTGGAGTATTAATTTTATTATTGAACAACTACAGTGCAATAAACCTCAAACCTGAATATTTAAGAAAGTAAAAGTGAGGTTTTGGCTTTCTTAGGACAATATCTATGTGTGCACAGTTAGTGCGCAGAATTATTATGCAACTAAATGAAAAATGAAAATTTGTCCATCTCACTTGTTTATTTGCATCTGTTAAAATGAGAATAATAACTCAAAATGTACAAATAAACATTTCTGACATTTTAAAAAAAATCAGTGACCAATATAGCCACTCTTCTTTTCAAGAACAGTCATAAGCCTTCCATTCATGGAGTCTGTCAGTTTCTTGATCTGTTGACGATCAACTTTTTGTGCAGCAGCAACCACAGCCTCCCAGACACTGTTCAGAGAGGTGTAGTGTTTTCCTTCACCATAAATCTCAAGTTTAAGAAGGGCCCACAAGTTCTTAATAGAGTTTAGGTCAGGTGAGGAAGGGGGCCATGTCATTATTCTTTCATCTTTAAGGCCTTTACTGGCTAGCCACGATGCGATGGAGCATTGCCCTGCATAAAAATCATGGTCTTCTTGAAAGATGCAGACTTTTTCCTGTACCACTGCTTGAAAAAAGTGTCTTCTAAAAACCGGCAGTAGGTTTGGGAGTTGATTTTGAATCCATCTTGAACCCGAAAAGGTCCAACTATCTCATCTTTCATAATACCAGCCCATACCAGTACCCCACCTCCACTTTGCTGGTGTCTGAGTTGAAGTGGAGCTCTGTGCCCGTCGCTGATCCAGCCACGGGCCCATCCATCTGGTCTGTCAAGAGTCACTCTCATCTCATGAGTCCATTAAAACCTTTGAAAAATCTGTCTTCAGATATTTCTTGGTCCAGTCTTGCTGTTTCAACTTACGTGTCCTGTTCAGTGGTGGTCGGGTTTCAGCCTTCCTTACCTTGGCCATGTCTCTGAGCACTGAACACCTTGTACTTCTGGGCACTCCGGGTAGGTTGCAGTTCTGGAATATGATAGCACTGGAGGATAATGGGTTCCTGGTAGTTTCACATTTGATTCTTCTCAAATCTTTGGCAATTAATGTGCATCTTTTTTCTCAACACATTTCTTGCAACCCTGTTGACTATTTGCAACAAAGCGTTTGATGGTTCTGTGATCACACCCCAATATCTTAGCAATTTCGAGAGGGAGTATACCTCCCTCTGAAAGACTTTATACCATTTTTGACTTTTCAGAGTCAGTTAAATCTCTCTTTTGGCCCATTTTGCCTGAGGAAAAGAAGCTGCTTAATAATTATGCACACCTTGTTATAGGGTGTTGATTTCCTTAGGCCACACCCTCTCTCATTACACAAATACACATCACCTGATATGCTTATATCCACTAAGCATTCAAGTTTATACAGCTTGCAGGTGGAAAATATGCATAAAAATGATATATGGTCAAAATACTCACTTGCTTAATAATTGTGCACCAGTATAATATTTTGAAGTATTATTCCGGTAGGTGGAAGCCTGATTCAAAGCATGTCAGAGTTTCTTTTCTTATGAGTAATAGATGCTTGCTGAGCTTTATTCTGTTTTAAAACAGATTCAGAAACCATTCGACTTCCTTATGAAGAAGGAGAATTACTTGAATATTTGGATGCTGAGGAGCTACCCCCTATTTTAGTTGACCTCCTTGAAAAATCTCAGGTTTGAAAAGAATTTGCATGATTTTTTGTGGATTTTTTAATGCATTTTTGGTGTGATATAATAGCAACCTTACTTATGCATGTATGACAGTCAGTGGTATACACAGATACCACTATGTAGGCAGTTTGTAGAATAAGAGTTAACAGACAAAACTGAACAGAGTAAATCTAGATAAATTGCAACCTCAACAATTGTTCCATGTGGCAAGCCAATTAACAGTTAAACGGGAGAAGAAGATTGCTATTAGTTGTAGCAAGATAGAAATCCTAGTCTGGATTGGCAGTAAAAAGAGAAACATCCCTGACAAACTGTGTGCATATAAATCTGTATACTGTATCTAAGAGTATGAATGTGTGTGTGTATATGGATAGGTAGATATAGGCACAGGTGAATGTGTATGTTTCTTTGTAAAATCAAGGCTGTAATTCACCATCTTATGCTCCATATGACCCTAAGGCAAAAAAAAGGTTACTTAGATTTCTATAGTTGCTTTAGCCTTAAATATTATTTAAATTGCTGGTAATATTACTAGCAACATTACACTAACCTACTTATTTTCACAGACTCATTTTAGAGTTCACATCAAAACACAGCTAAGGCAAACATAATTAACATAATGTTTAACTTGACAAGCTATGATTTCTGATTCAGTGAGAAACCATGATTTGAACAATGCTTTGTTTAATGCCTCAGTGAGTATGGTTATGGTTATATAAGTTCAATGATAAAACAAAGCAAAACAAAAATAGATCGGCAGTGTACTAAGACTTAGTTTCTTATGTTCCCCCTACTTAGTTCCTTTTTCTAGGGCACTTCCAAATTAAATATTAGAAAGGAATTTATTTTGAACTATTGTTTGTCATATGTTTCAAAGCTCATGTCATAATTTGACCAGAATTGTTCCCTAGTTAGTATATGATTTAGAACTTTGAGATTGTCTAAAAAATTTAAAAGCAAGTATCAGATTTTATATGACTTGGTGCCATCCTTATTCTTCTGATGTATTAATAGAAGATACATTTAACAATTGATCCTAAGATGTAATGATCATTTTGGTTCTACTTAAGTATAATCAAACTGTTAAAAATCTCTCTCTGTATAGAAAAAACATTAATAATGACTGTGTAATTCTATGTTTATTTTCTAAACAGATTAATATTTTCCATTGTGGGAGTGTCATAACAGAAATACGTGACTATAGACAGTCTGGTAATCTGAAATCTCCAACATATCAAAGCAAACACATTCTTTTGCGCCCAACAATGCAGGTAAACTCTTCACGCTTTCAAGAACTGCCATTGATATAGCTTCAATTAACTTTTATTTATATATTCAGTATTTCATAATAAATGGTTACCCTCCTTTTCTCTAGACCTTGATTTGTGATGTGCATTCCATTACAAGTGACAACCACAAGTGGACACAGGTAGAAACAAAGTTATATAAGCCTTGTGATATTATAGGTTGGTAGTCCAGAAATTTCTGATCTAAGATACATTTTTTGGTGTAAGCTGTATTTCTGGTGTAAGATCGGTATTAGCTTATCCAATGAACCACTAAACAAATTCTTTTCAAATAGCAAGCATATCAGAAAAAATAACCAATTTTCCAAATATCTATGTTGAAAAAATATTTTATGCAAAGGAAATTCATTCAAGTAAAGAATACAGGTAGTCCTGCACAAAGGATGCTTTGTGGCCCATAAAGCACTTCCGGTTGCACGCACGGCTGTAGCATCCCATGGGTATATCACCATGATTTGCAATGTTTTTGCCAGTTTCTGGTGTTATTTGCCAGTTTCCAGCAAAAATATGCCCATTCACAAGAATGGATTCAGACTTATGACCATGTGATTTGCTTAATGACTGTTGTAAAAATGGTCATAAAATTGGGTTGGGTCATGTGGATGCCTTGACTTACGACCACAATTTACCACCCAAATTCCAATCCCAACTGTGGCCATAAATTGTCGACTACCTATACAACTTAGGTGCAAGTTTAGCATCTTATTCAGAAACCAAAAATAAAAAGTGTGGACTTGGTTCCTAGTTGCAATTGTTTCTTATGGCAGAACATTTGAGTTATAGAATTAGAAATTGTGGGTGCTTCAACACTGGAAGTTTTTCAGAAGAGACTGGACAGCTACTTGTCTGAAATTCTGTAGGATTTCCTGTTTGGACTAGATGAACGCCAAGGTCCCTTCCAGCTCTATTCTGATTGATCGAAGGAAGTCATCTAGTCCATCCCCCTGCCCAGGGCAGGAATTTTTGTACCATTCTAAATATGGTTGTCCAATGTTTGCTTACAAACCTCCAATGGTGAAGCATCACAGTTTCTCTAAAGTTTCCACCTTGTTAGTTCTTATCCTTATCTTGAGAATAATTGTTAAATAATGTGAAACAAAATCTTCCAAACTCAGAAAACTTGTAGCAGCTATTCCACTTTCAGGACATACTGTAACTGTAGCAAGCCTATTTTGATTATTTTTGTTGATTGATAAATGGATGGATGGATGGATGGATGGATGATTAGTCTTACAACCATAAAAAAACAAAAATTAAGTACAGAATCTAATTCAAGGGTAAAATAGATTTTAAAAATACAGCAATAAAATACATGTGTGGTAAACACAAAGAATCAACATTCAGATAAGTGCGTCACCTTTACAGCATGCTCCAATTTGTTCACTATAATGGGTTCTTAACTGCTTTAACTTTAAAATTAGCAGTTCTGCTCCCAATCTATAGATTAGAATCCAGGAGGAAATAGGACAATCTGATTCAAATCCCAGTGGGCTGTTCCTTCAAGTAAGGCTATTAAGTATCTAAGCCTAAGAGGGTACATGGTTGACAGTCAAATAAAATATGAGAAATATCCTTGATGGCTGGGGCACCATATATACACATCCTCTCATGATATGGCAGGTGATAGAAACACCCATATTTGATCTTGGTTTTTATTTGCTAATTATAATATTGGGCAAAATTGAGACAGTTTCTCATGTGAATTGAAAATATACCTATTTCCCTCTCCTTCTAGTTGCATCTTTTACATGCCATATTTTATACTATACTGGGAGACCTTTTGGTCTTTCAGGATAACATATGGGGAGACAACAACAAAAGAGGCTGCAAGGAGAAAGAAGTAGGAAAGCCATGATCAATAAGTAGGGACTCCCATAGAGTCCCACTTGTTATCTGAACTGCTATGATGGAAGGCAAACAATGGTTGTGTATGTGCTGCAATTCTTCTATGTGACCCATATATCTCCATACATACATTGTGTTAAGCAGTATTTTATTTAACAATTCTTAGTTGAACAACCCATCAATAAATTAGTGTTTTAAATGAATAAATAATTATTACTTATATGACCAATTTCTAGTTTGTTTTCCTTTTCTCTGGTGAAGACATGATAGTAAATAGATGTTAATATTTGACAGCAACTGTAGCTCTTAAATTCTAGAAGTTGAGCAATTTCTGATTTGCTGTACTTTTTTATTTTGTGTAACTAGAATATGGATATTATTAAATATGTTACTAAAAATAATGTTAAATATAAATTTATCTACTTCTAAAATGGCAGTACTATACAGTCTTGAAAATTATTGGAACTAAAAAGTCAAACCCAATAGGTTCAAAAGGAAAAGTTGTCTATTAATATTTACACATGCAGTGTAAATTAAGAATCAACTTAATCTAGCATATTGAAAAGAATGAAACTAATTGTTGTCTACATAAATATTGAAAATGAAATATATTGACCACAATGGACTTACTTGTAAAAATGTGCATATAAATGTAGCATTAAAGAATTATTGCTCTTTTAGAATCTTCTGCATTTGTGTTTTAGGAAGACAAACTTCTATTAGAAAGTCAACTTATACTGGCAACAGCAGAACCTCTGTGTCTAGATCCATCAATTGCTGTTACATGCACAACAAACCAGCTTTTGTATAATAAGCAAAAAATGAATACTCACCCAATGAAACGGTACTGGAAAATATTCATCTTTAAAGAATCTTTGCAAAAATTTGCTTTATGTTATATTGGGGAAAAAGTTGATTACATTCAAGTTAGATAACTTTTAAAACCTATACAATAACCTAGAATACTGAATGCAAATATATTTTAGGGGAAAAAACTTTGGATGAAGTCCAATACAATTGTAAATTTATATTAATTAATAAAAGTTTTTTTTCTTCTGTTTAGTCGTATCCAATTCTTAGAGACTGTCTGGACTAGTCCCTGCAGTTTTCTTGACGAAGTTTTTCAGTAGTCACTTGCCATTGCCCCTCTTTCTAGGGCTGAGAGAAAGTGACTGGCCAAAAGAAAGTGATAGCTCATCCAGCTATCTTTGTGTCTTAGGCAGGGGTGTCAAACTCACGATGACACATTGTTGTCACGTGACGTATTGCAACTTTACTTACTCACATGATGTAAGCCGCCCAGAGTCCTTCGGGAGTTGGGCGGCATATAAATTTTATAAATTAAATTAAATTAAATTTTGTCCCTTCACTAAACGGGTGGGCGTGGCCAGCACATGATGCGGGCCTCAAGTTTGACACCCCTGGTCTAAGGCAAGACTAGAACTCACAGTCTCCTGGTTTCTAGCCTGGTGTCTTAACCACTACACAAAAGTAATTGTAAATATAATATATTTACAAAATTAAATACAAATATGTTTTACAAATTGAAGATATAACCTTACAATTGACTTAATTTCCTTGACTTAAAAGGAATTGCACAGCAGCTTTTCAACTACATTATTAAATCATGATTTGGTAAATAATGCTTATAAATGCTTGTATAAATGTGTTCCAGAATATAAGTTTTCTTTACATTAATCTTGCAATATCTTATAGATGTTTCAAAAGATATTCCAGGCCATCTCTGAATTACCAGCAGGAGGTGTCTCAAAGTACCATTCCACCACAGTTCAAGCTATTTGATTATTTACAAAAAAGAAAGGAGAGGAGAGGAAGCCAACAGTATGATCTCAAAATTTCCAAAGCTGGAAATGTATGCTTATTTTAAGAAGCTTTTAAAATAATATATTTGTGAAATGTATTTATCCTGATGACCGTTTATATATGTTTGTCCTTCTTTTAGTGTGTTGATATGTGGAAACAGAACCCCTGCTATTTGACTGCACCATCTGAAATAGATGTAAGTTTACAGATTTACCAAGCTTTCCTTCTATCATTCAAGCTGGTGGAGGTGTTTCGGTGAAATCCTAAACCTGCTTGCTATTTTGTGACAATTTAATTTATTCTAATTAACACATTGCCTAATTATGTAGTTATTTAAAATGTTGAATATTTTTTATTTTTAGAAATGAAGGATTCTTTTGATGATGTCAGTAAATTTGTTGTGACAGTTTTTCTGGGAATGTTTTATCCTCCCTATTTCTAAAGATGTATGTCATTACAAGTAATTTTAAAAAATCCTCATTAGGGTTAGGGTTAGGGTTAGGTATGTAATCAACTGGTTAATCCAGGGTAGATAGTCTTTTGGGTTGAAAGGCCCAGCTAGAATAGGACTACATGCCTATCCAGAGGAGATTGAACTGTGTTGATTAGATTTCTTTAAATAATCAAAATGATACTATTTTTTAAAAAAATAACTCTGTATTATTTATTAACTTTATACCTTATTCAAGTGTTGCTTTTATTCACTTGCACTTTAATTTGGTTTTCTTATTTCTCAAGGTGGAAAAATATGCTAAAGTGGAAAAATCTATCAAACCTGATGACTCACAACCAAGTGTCTGGCCGATTCATGTGAGTAGTAGTAAATTTTTAATTTCCAAGAACTATTTTTTTTTTTAGAAAAAATGGAAATGCAATGTAATGAATAATTTGTTCATGATTGCATTTAGGTGACTAAAGAAAAATTCTAAAGATCATTTTCAATTATTCATTAAAACAGAAAACTGATCTTGTGAATTCTTCAAGTGGGCAACTTCTTAGCAATAGAATGTAATTGTGTATGAGCTGCTGTTGAGTGTGTGAATAAACCAGTTTATTGTGTTCAGAATTCTATTGCCTCTGAACTATAGGTACTGTACAGTCAAAGATCAGTTGTCCAACAGTGATAATTCCTATCTTTTGTAATTAACAGCTTTATGTTTGAATAAAAAATAAAAAAAATATTTTTTTAAAAAAAGTACAGGTAATCCCCAGGTTACGAGCGTTCCCTTAGCGAATGTTCAAGGGTACGTGAGAAGTGCCGCCTAGCATTTACGAACAAGTCCCGAAATTACGAATGTTGCATCCCTATGGCAGTTGTTCGCTCTTACGAATGTTCGCAGAGGCTCTGCAACATTCGCCCTGCCTATTCCCACTTCTCCGCCAGGTCTTCACAAGCAGACCTTCACCTGTGGATACTCACTTACCTTGGAAAGATCTCCTCCCTGTCATTGTTTCTTTGCCTGTTTCATTGCTTCAGGCTTTTGGTGCATTTGCAGAGAACAGAGGCCTAACGTACCGCGAGATCAGTAGCACGAGATCTTATGCTACTGATGTTGTGTGCACTTTAGGCCTCTATTCTTGGCGAATTGACGCCTGGACATTTGCAAACGGAGGAAAGGTTTCGGTCAGTGGTGAAATCCAAACTTTTTTACTACCGGTTCTGTGGGTGTGGCTTGGTGGGCATGGCTTGGTGGGCGTGGCAGGGAAAGGATACTGCAAAATCTCCATTCCCACCCCACTCCAGGGGAAGGATACTGCAAAATCTCCATTCCCTCCCCACTCCTGGGGGAAGAATGTTGCAAAATCTCCATTCCCACCCCACTCTGGTGCTAGCCAGAGGTGGTATTTGCCAGTTCTCCGAACTACTCAAAATTTCTGCTACCGGTTCTCCGAACTGCTCAAAATTTCCGCTACCGGTTCTCCAGAACCTGTCAGAACCTGCTGGATTTCACCCCTGGTTTCGGTCCTTCAGGGCTTCCCTCCATTTGCTGTTTCCTTGGCGAAGCCTGCAGGAAGATTGCATTCTTGTGGGCTTTGGCGCCCTTTACAAAAAGCCTTTGTCAGCACCAGCGGAGCTTGGGAGGAGTGGGCGCGTCCCCCTGAAGCTGTGTTCCTACTGGCAAAGGCTTTTTGCAAAGGAATGCTGAAGCCTACAGGGACGCAATCCTCAAATGCTTTGCCAACGAGAAAGGAGACCTGGAGGGGCGCGCGTCTCTCCGGGCTTCCTTTTTCGTAGCCGAAGGCTGCCTCAAGTGCTTCGGAGGCAAGAAAGGAGGCCTGGAAGGATGTGCATGGCCCCCTGGGCCTCCTTTTTCATCGCCGAAGGCCGACTCAAGAGGTTTGGCGGTGAGAAAGGCGTGGAAGGGCACGTGCGGCCCTCTGGGCTGCCTTTCTAGCCACCGAACTGCTTGTGTTGGCCTTCACTGATGAAAAAGGTGTAGATGGTACCCGGCTCAATAGTAGTAACTGTGAGAGGGACCTTGGAGTCCTAGTAGACAACCATTTAAATATGAGCCAGCAATGTGCAGCAGCTGCCAAAAAAGCCAACACAGTTCTAGGCTGCATAAACAGAGGGATAGAATCAAGATCACGTGAAGTGTTAATACCACTTTATAATGCCTTGGTAAGGCCACACTTGGAATACTGCATTCAGTTTTGGTCACCACGATGCAAAAAGGATGTTGAGACTCTAGAAAGAGTGCAGAGAAGAGCAAGATGATTAGGGAACTGGAGGCTAAAACATAAAGAATGGTTGCTGGAATTGGATATGTCTAATTTAATGAAAAGAAGGACTAGGAGTGACATGATAGCAGTGTTCCAATATCTCAGGAGTTGCCACAAAGAAGAGGGAGTCAAGCAATTCTCCAAAGCATCTGAAGGCAGGACAAGAAGCAAAGGAAGGAAACTAATCAAGGAGAGAAACAACCTAGAACTAAGGAGAAATTTCCTGACAGTTACAACAATTAATCAGTGGAACAACTTGCCTCCAGATGTTGTGAATACTCCAACACTGGATGTTTTAAAGAAGAGATTGGACAACCATTTGCCTGAAATGTATACTGTAGGGTTTTCTGCCTGAGTAGAAGGTTGGACTAGAAGACCTCCAAGGTCCCTTCCAACTCTGTCATTCTGTTAAAAAAAGAGTAAGTTGACACCTGAATGGTATGGTAGTATTTTGAAATATTTGGCTGTGACCAACTGTCAGTTTGAATATTGGTGCTCTTGGCTAGTTAACTGTTTGCTGATAATTCTATGTTGCCTAGAGCTATGAAGGTTAATAGAAGGCACATATTATTTAAAAAACAATACATTTATGGACAAATCAAAGATACAACTTTTTAATTTCAGTCATTAATATTAGTATAGAAACACTTATAAATATAAAAAGAATTAGTGTGCTGAAATTATTAGCTTATATATAAAATGAAACCCCATCCAAGTAGCCACTCCTTACAACTATTCAACTTGATAATCCAGCGGCATAGTGAGGATGGGTTTGTTGAACAAGATACTGGCAGAATTAGAATGAGAAAGATCTAGATCAGGGGTGTCAAACTCACATCATGGCAGCATCACGTGATGTATCGGGACTTTTTTCCCTTTCGCTAAACCATGCGTGGGCGTGGCCAGCACGTGACGCATCTGGCCCATGGGCCGGGAGTTTGACAGCCCTGATCTAGATTATAATTTAACATTTGAACTTCAGCAGAAAAAACAACTGTCTTCTCTGTTGAGATGTAAGGATTGCACTACACCCGACAGAGCCCATGTATAATCTGGGGGTCCTCCAGGACTCATGGCTCTTGCTCAAAGAGCAGTTGGCAACTATGACTAGGAGACCCTTTGCTGAAATTAGTGTTGTGCACCAGTTATGCCTTTTCCTGGATAGGGAGACTCTCTGTTTGGTTACGTATGCCCTGGTAATCTCCCATTTGGACTACTGTAATGTGCTCTACCTGGGGCCATTTTTAAAAAGTATCTGGAAGGTTCAGTTGGTTTAAACCTCATGGTTTTGTGCAGGTCTAGATTTGTACATGAGTCATCTCTTTTGAGGGAACTACAATCATTGTTGATTTGCTTCCAAGTTCAGTTCAAGATCCTAGTTGTCACCTTTAAAGCGCTACATGGTGTGGGGTAAGGTTATCTTGGAGGAGGACATAAGAGGATACGCACATAATAGGATGTTGGATTTAGTTTTTTACATAGCCCAGTAATCCTATCCATTACCAAATTAAACATGTCATCCAAACACAGTTTATGAAGACTCTTGTATTCTCAAGAGTCCCAAAGTTTGCTGTTCTCTGTACAACTGTATAACAAGCTAAGCACATCGTAAATATGTTGTTTAATAGTTATAGGTATTTTTCTATTTCATAGGAAATAAAAGATGATTATGTCTTTGAATGTGAAAGTGGCAATCATTTTCAGAAGACAAAATTGACAATTTTTCAGTCACTTGGAAATCCATTGTACTATGGTAAAATACAAACTCTTAAGAATGATGAGGATAATGAAAGTCCATCACAGTAAGTAAATCTTTCAGTTTTAGAAAAAAGCATTAATGTTAATTTTATACCATTTTTTGCTAATATGAGCTGAAAGAACTTTGCATGTCTAGCAGGTAAAGAAAGGGCTTCTAAAATGTAGTGTCCTTTATTGCTGTGCAGATTATTGAAAAAAAATCTAGACAGTGTTTGAACATAACAATATATTATAGTTTGTGTATGAATACCAATAAAGTATGTGATTAGTTGAATGAGCTTAGGTGACTTTGGTCTCACATATTGCCTTCCAGAATGAAGATTGCTTCCATTTCATTAAATCACCCCTGTTTTACTGCAGGGGTGGCTATCTTTTTCACCTTGTGGATCACAACAGATGAGATGTTGTGTGCATGCATATCTATATACATGCCAGCATTTGCATTTATATAGTATCAGAGAATAGTGGAATTACAGAGTTGGAAGGAATCATTTAAGTCGCCAAGCTCAACTACCATATCAGTGCTGAAATCCAATTCAAAGCTGCACAGACCGATGTCTGCCTTGAACATATGCATAGATTTGGAATCCACCATCTTCCTGATTAATTCATTCCATGATTGAACAGCACTTACTATTATGACCCTCTTTCTAGCGTTGAATTGGAATCTGCTTTCCAATAACTAAAATCCATTATTCCTTGTGTGGGACTCTGGAACAAGAAACAACAGGTCTTAACTTTCTTCTTCTGGATAATTTGAAGAATGCTCACATACTTCCATCTCAGTCATTTTGATTCAAGCCTAAAAATATCCAACTTCTTCAGTCTTTCTTTATAGATCTTATTTTTCAGTTCCCTGATAACTTTTGTTGCCAAACTTTTTCTGTTTGTTTGGAATGTTTTTAAGTGTGGTGTCTAGAACTGAATACAGCACTTGAGGTTGGGTTTCAGCTGATAGAATACTAGTGGCTCTTCTCATTTAGAGACTAATTGGTTCTGGCACTTGGTCATTAAGCAAAATGGGTAGCTACAGTAAATGAACATTTGATACAGAGTGAAAAATACTGTAAAGATCACAGGTTGTTGCAATCACATTCAGATAAATTAATGTACATGTCCTGTGCCTAACACTTCCTTTCCCCTTTTGCTCCCTTGCAGAACAGAGGTTGCTTAAACAAGCTATTTTTTCCTGAGCACCTTTTTCCACAGCTCAGCGCTTCCCTCAAAAATGCTAACCCTTACCAAGCTTAGCTCTGTTACCTTAATTAGTTGATTAGTACCCTGCAGCTCCCTGGCACTGCTGCCTGAAACTGACCAGACCTTAATCAATTTCACACTGAAGATTTTTGTTAATCAGGCACAGAAAATTTAGTTGTAAATGTACATATGTGTTGGAAATTGAATTTTTTTAATTACCATTTATTTGCAAAGATTCACTGCTTAAGGTAGTCCCTACATGAGAACTATCTATAAAGTAAAATAAAATACTTCCTGTTATTTGGAAAATACACTTCTGTTCATGCATCTTAAAATTGTATGTGCCCTTTGGGTAGTTAATCTTATATCAGGTTTGAAGTCAATTATTGTTCAATACTTTTTCACAAGTGAAGTTACATTTGGTTTTTATGTCTCAAATGGAGAACTTTGCAGCTGCTTCTGTTATATTTTATTCTGTTCCTTTCAGCCCATCAAAATAGTTTTGAATTTTACTTAGTCTTCTGTGATATTGGCTACTCCATCCAATAAGTCCTCAACACATTTTATGAGCATTTCCTCCACTTCTTCACCCAAATATGAGAGTAAAGGATCCAGATTTAATTTGAATGTATTTCATTTGATATCTCTTTCCACTTTGATGGGCCATTGATGAAGCCTGAGAAATCTTACTCAGAATGCACTCAGTTGGCTGCCCTTATCTAGCTTGCAAATTAGCACTGTTAAATGCTTTGCTGAAGTCAACATCTATTATGTCAACAGCATCACCATAATTTATAAAGGAAGTTATTTGTTTTTTAAAATGACATAATATTACCTCATTAATTCTTGATATATCCAGGCTGATTTCTAGTAATCACTGTGTTATTTTTAACAGTCTTACAGAACAATGTCCTTATGGTTTCCTCTAGAATCTTGCCATAATATATCTATGTCAGACTGACTGTAGTTTGCCCCCCCCCTTTAAGATAGAGACAATATTTGCATTCTTCCAGTGATTTCATATTTCACCCCTTCTTCAGGATTTCTTAGAAATAATGGCAGAACATTAATTCTTCTAGAATCTGAAGATTTAAACTCAGTCAATATAAAGTATTCCCCAACCAAGTTTCTATCAGTCTCAAGCTTCAGCTCTGCCTCTTCATCCTGCCATTATTCACATACCTTTGAAAGTGCTTTTTGTTGGGTGGAACCAACAAATCAAAATATTAGCTGAGTAAGCTCTGCCTTTTCTTCATTATTTGTTAGCATTTTGCTCTCTTCATTGAGCAGGTGATAGTACTGATTCTTTTCTTTTGAATATACATACCTACAAAAATTCTTTTTTAAATATATATTTACTGTTCTTACCTTAATTCATTCTCAGTTTTCACTTTCCTGACATCACGTGGGTTCTGGGTTACCTGTCCTGACTCTTACTTTGTGATCAGGCTTCTTTTCATTTTGTGTGCCTGGTGTGTTTTTAGATCTTCAGTAATGTTTTAGCTGCAATTTCATGTAGGCTGATAGCAATAAAATAGATTTAATTGTTTTAATGTTGTCAGATCAGACTTTTATCTAACCATAATGGCTATATGAACGAGTTTTGATCTACTAGTTAAGACATCAAGTTAGAAGTTGTGCTTTGATATGGCCTATAGGCTAATCAATAAAGCTATAATCTAAGTTAGAAAGCAGGAGACTGTACGTTCAAGTCCCATGAAAGCCAGCTGGGTGACTTTGGGCCTGTCACTGTCTCAGCACAGCACACCTCTAAGGGTTGTTGTTGGGAAAATAGGAAGGTGGGTTGAATATGTTTGCCACCTTGAGTTATTCCTAAAAATAATAAAGGCAGGATAGAAATAAATAAATAAAATCTATAGGTTATCCTCAATTTATGACCATTCTGCAACCATTCAAAAAGAAACAAGGTATTTACGATTCATGCCCAAAGTTACAGCCATTGGAGCCCCCCTATGATTGCATGATCAAAATTTGGGGGCTTGGCAGCCTGCCCACACTTTTGAGCATAGGGAGGGGCTGCAATGTACCACCCACCTGGGTATTTGCCCTGCCTTGCTGAGCAGCAAGTAAAGCCAAAGCTTTAGCCACAAAAGCTTTGCAAAAAGCGGCAGGAGATGTTGGGTCCTAAAAGGAGTCAAACAAACATCCAAGGAACAAAAGAGAGAAGCTAGCTTACTGGCGGAAAGCAGAACAAAGCAAAATGAAGCAAGAAAAAACAGCCCAGCAGCAGGGGAAGAGCCCAACTAGATGAGGGCCCGAGCGCTGCATTCCAGTGCCACAAAGGCTTCCAAACGAGCCTATGTGCTTGGCTATAGTGAAAACCTGATGTTTGAAACACCATGGAGGAAGCTTAGTGATCCATCCATTGGTGGCATTTTGTAAAAAATGAAGAAGCCCTGTTTATGGGCTAGGCCTCTGCCCCAATCAGCTGGCAGTTGAGACTGCAGATCTTTCCTAGCTCTTGCTAGACTTTGGGGAAACGAGCCCGCTGCCTGCAAAGATGGCAGCTCTAGGACCAGCTTCCCAAAATCTTCTCCTTGCTTTTCTTCCTCAAACTCACTTTTTTTCCCCGATAAAGAAAATAGAAAAAAAGCTGAGGGGGGCAGGCTTGTAGATTTTTCTCCCCCCTCCCAATTAGATCTTGAAACTAAACTCTCCACCTCTGCCCTCCAATCTTGATCCCCTTTAACCACTTAATTTACTAAATTTACTGCGTGCCTGGAAAGGAAGTGACAAAATCTTCAAGTTACTTACCGTGATGAGTGACTGGCAGGCTAAAGAATAGAGGAAAAAGGTTTTAATTTTTTTTAAGGGGGGGAGGAGTATAAAGGAACCAAAGAAACCCTTCTGGGGGTTGTTTGTGTGGAGAGGTGAAGAAAAATACTTTGCAAAGCTACCAAGAACTCAACACATGAAGCAAACGGTCTCAGCAGAGGCTAAGTCCTAAAGAGAGTCAGACAAGCAACAAAAAGCTTTCCAAGGAAGGTTTCCAAGCCTTTTGCTGCTTTCCTGACTCCCTTTATGAACCAGCTTATTCTGTGACTGTTTGCTGCACGTGCTGAGTCATCCTTAACTTTGCAAACAACCTTCCGCACAAACAACCACCAGAAGGATTTTCTTTGCTTCCTTTAACAGCTGGGCTGTTTTCGGCTTTGCAAAGCTTTTTTTGCTGCTTGACTGACTCTTTTTTGGACTCAGCTGGGTGAGTCCCAAGGCACCCCATGCTCCGCTTAACAATCCTCCTGGTGTTTAACAATCGCATCAGGGAGTGCAGGGAATAGGCATCATTAAGGCCATTGCGCTTAACAGCCTTCATCACTTATGACAGTAATGGGCAGGTTCCATTATGGTTGTAAGTCGAAGACTACCTTTACTATGATTTCTGAAAGTATCCAATGTATATATTTCTGAAAATTGCAGCTATATTTTTATAAGAACTATTATCTGGTAAAGTCTTTTTCAGCCCTCCTGTATTTCCACTCTTTGGCAGAACAGGAACTTGCCACACATCGTTGCTATGTATGTTCAGTTGAAAAGGCAGACTTTAATAAATAAAGTCAGGATGGATGGTGTGTAGCAGAAGCAAGTTCATGATGAAGGGAGTAGTAGAAGTATCAATGGAAATATTTGGAAAATATTTGTTTGGCAAAAATAATTTAAGGAATGGGGTGACTGTCATCCAGGTTTTTGGGCATAAAAGTGTAAAAAGAATCCTGCTGAATCAGACCACATTTAGTCCAGCATCCTTTTCCAGCAATGACATGTGAAATGTGACATGTGAAATATCTCTAAACCCTGTCTGGACATGAACTGCTGATGCTTTGTAATAGTTCATATAATTTAGTTTGAGAGAAAGAGAAAGAATCAACCAGTGAGCTATCAGAGATGAAATACTGCTTGAAGTTGGGTTTCCGTGTTAAGCAAACATCATGTATGTTCAGCTCAGATGATGTGACATATATAATCTATATTGTATATTTACTTAATTTTAATTAGTGTATTATATTGTTTACAGTTTTCTTATTGGCTCAAAGTCAGAAGCAGAAAGGTAAGTACCTGATTACTATTTGCACGATTCTACAGGTAGCTGGGTTTGCTCTTGCAAAAACTCCTCAGATTGGCCTTATGTTTTCTTTGTTCTTTTCCTTGGAAATGAAGTTTGTCTTAAAACCCATGATCTTTCTGTAGAATATACCTTTCTCACACATCAAATGCATACATTGTCAGAATAGGATTGTGTGTCTCTTATTCTGTGTTTCGCTCTGGAGTTAACACAGAGTATTGGGATGAAAGGTTAGGATGTTGTCCACTAGTGTGGCATGGAATGTTTTGCAGAAAATTTAACAAAAGAACTGAAGTGTAGTTCTAAAAGATAGGTATAATCCTTTGTATTTATTGATTAAATTGCACATTCTGTATTTCAAAGCTTTTCTTGTCATTATATACATATTATATGTAATTACAAGAGAAACTCAGGAACTATTCTTGGAATCCACTCAAATATTGAACTCAGAATAAAGAAAAGTGATGAATTAGAATTTGTTTTTAGAATATGATTGTGCAGAAGAGTAGAATATCTTCCATAGGGAATACTTTTAGTAAGCTTAAATACACTGTTTTCATTCAGTTCCTTAATTTATGAATGTATAGAAATTAATAGCCAGCAGAAATATAAAAATAAGCAGGTCTCTGCTATTGTTCATTATCTAGATAGAAATTCTGCGATTTCATGAAAGACATATTAATCTCATGTTATAGAGTAGTCAACCAATACCAGGAGCTGGTTCAAAATGAAGCTAAATGTCCTGTGAAGATTTTTCATAACTCAAGTGGATCAGTCCATGTCAGTCAACTTTCTCCTGGGAAGGAACTAGAAGTAAGTTATTTTTAAGTATTAGAGGATAACTTTGTACTCTCAAAAATATCACAGTTTCATTTAATCCCTGTCTAAAAAACATGCAAATTCACTTTTTATTAGTGATTTAATTACTTGACTTTCGCCTATTCATTCTTTATAGATGAATTGCATTATTATCATCTGGTGCTAGTATGTAACAAATTAAGTACTCCATGTTATCAACTAAATCATAATAGCAATAGCACTTGTATAAGGCTACATAATGCTTTACAGCACTCTCTGAGCAGTTTACAGTGTCAGCATATTGCCACCAACAGTCTGGGTCCTCATTTTACCGACCTCGGAAGGACTGAGCTGTGGTAGCGCAGTGGCTAGAATGTAGTATGCAGGCTGACCTTGCCGACTGCTAACAGTTCAATACTCACCAGCTCAAGGCTGACTTCCATCCTTCTGAGGTCGATAAAATAAGGACCCAGATTGTTAGGGGAAATATGCTGACTGTAAATTGCCTGGAGAGTGCTATAAAACACTATGAAGCGTATATAAATCTATTTTATATAACTATTGTTATTGCTATGGAAGGCTGAGTCAACCTTGAGCCAATAAGGATCAAACTCCTGGCTATGGCAGAGTTAACCTGCAATGCTGCATTCTAACAACTGCGCCACCACGGCTCCTAAATCATAAACTAAGAATTTGCTTTCATGGAATACAAAAAGATGATATTATTGTTTATTTTTTTCTCCTTCAAGTGGGGAGAAGCAAAATGAAAGCGTGGCTATCCACATTAGTCTGAAAGTCATTCACAATAGGCCACTCCCACCAACACTGACAGGCATGCCACTAGAATATGAATTGAGAGTAAATCCCACTTCTTACTAGCATTGATGATGATACCTAGTTTGGGTAATGAAATGTCTGCAACAAAACAACCAAGCTTAGAAAGCACCAAGGACCCCACATTTCAATCCTGAGTTACAAATATTCTCTTTTATTGATTATTCACAATAAGCCAGAATTTTCCAGAATTCCTAATTATTGTTACGTGCAGATAAAGTCAGTGCTTTTTGAATTGTCTAGAAAAGGTATCAAGAAAAAGTTTGTCTGATGGTCATAGATCTGAATAGAATATAGGGAGTCTTCAACTTGTGACTGTGTTCAGCAACCATCCAATATTCTGATGGCACTGAACTTACTACCTGTATCTGAAGTTAATGCTGCAGCACATTCCCATGGTCACGTGAACAAAATTTGGCTTACCCTTATGAATGACACAGGGATGCTACAGCATCTCCTGCCTTTCTTTTGCCCCCATCCTGCCCCACGAGTATGCTTGGGCCTACCCCTACCTGGCTGAGTCCCTGCAGGCCTTGGGCCTGCTCCCACCCTACTGTAGGAAAGCTGTGGGGTGGATCAGCCAGTTCTCCTTCCCCAAAGTGATTTGTGCAATATGTAAGTAGACTGAGCCATAATGGGGAGAGGATGGTGGGGGACCCAGCAGGGTAGGAAGCAGGTCCAAGGCCTGTGAGAATCCAGCAGGGTGGGAGACAAGTCCAAAGCCTGCGGGAACCCAATAGGGCAGGAGGCAGGCCCAAAGCTTGTGTGGAGGTAGGAGCATGGGTATGGGACCCACTGGGATGGGAAACAGAGTACAGGATGCTTTGGGGGGAGGTTCTAGGATGTTGGGGAGCTGCAGCCAGGTCTCCCGGGGCTTCCCCCACCCTCTGAGGCATCCCATTCTCTGCTTAATAATCAGTGGGGAGAACAGAGATTGTGGCTGTTAAGTGAGGCAATCATGTGGGTGCCTTGTTTAACAACCGCCATGACTTATGATGGGCAAGCCATTACGATTTTAGATTATTGAGGTGAAGGCTTGAGGAGAAACATATGAAAAGTTAAGGAGGTTGTTCACTTTCACTTTAATCTTTCTTAATCTTTTATACTATATGTACCTTAACAAATAAAGAAAGCATTTGCAAATATGAACATCATCTTCCTTAATAGAAAAAAACCCTGAAAAGTGTTCATCTAGAAGAGAAAATTAATATGTGATGGGAAAATAATGAAGATATCCCAGAATTCCCAAGCAACAACACTGGTTGCGGAATTCTGTGAGTTGAAGTCCACACATCTTAATATAGCCCATGTTCTAGGGGTTAGGGTTAGGGTTAGGGTTAGGGTTAGGGTTAGGGTTGATTAAAACTATTGGGATAGTTTTAAAGATGAAAAGACGAGCTGGGTGGATTCTTTTTATTTTTTCTTTTAGCGACTTCGGAAAACAAGTTCATATTCAATTTTTGATAAAAATAATATGACAACCTGTATCTTAACTCATTTAATATCATCAGATCCATTATTAAATGCTTCAGAATAGAATTAATTGCATAGAATTAAGCTTTTTAAAAATATTCTGGGAGATCACTCAGTATGGATCTGAACTAAATTCTAGGCTCAGGGCTCAAAGTTTAAATGATGACAAAATGTGAGATGAAAGTGTTTTGCAGTATGAAGACAAGTTTCTTGGTTTGACTGGTTTGATTAAAAATAACTTATTCTGAAAAAGTGAGCTCTTTTTAGGAATATAATAAACAACTCAGGAAAACTCTTTCTACTAATAATGTTTATTCCCATTCCTGAGAAAATACAAATATGCTAATTTTGACTGGCATATCAGTTTCCATATTTGTTTGTTAGTATTACCTCTGTAGATTTCTTATGACTCCAAGAGTGTATGCTTGCTTTTAGCAGACTGAGGGTGTGGCAGGTTATATTCAGTCTTCAGTGTTGGGAAAAGGTGTGAAACACAGACCACCTCCCATCAAGCTACCTTCAAGTTCAGCAAGCAGTTCTTCAGGTAAATATTGTTTCAAAGCACTTTCCTTTGTGTTGAGAAGATATTTGTGGAATAAGTTGTGCTTTACTTGTTTAGATTTGTTAGTGAATCTTTTAGGGAATGTGAACATATATTTATAATCTTATTGATAAGAAAAGTATGGCCAACTGCAAGCAAGTTACTCAGAGCACATTCCCCTTGCATAGTAATAATAAGCCTTCTCCAATATCCTGTCACTCACCTGATAGATGAGCAGACTGGAAACTAGGTAAACAGGACTTCATAACAGCCTTCCAGAGAGCTGTGGCAGACAATTTCTCACAGTAGTAACATTGCTTGGAAGGAGGGGAAAAAGACATATTCAGTTTCCTTCCAGTAGGAATAGTGAAACTGCAATCTAAAGAAGTTACTTATGTTCCAAACAAGTGCAAAAAAGTGAGGCGGTCTGCATTCTTTTTATAAGCAAATATTGGACTGCATAACTAATATGTACTGTAGCAAAACTGGGGAAACAACTTTAGAAAATGAAATACTCTTTCTGATGTTGGTTCACAGAACAAATCCATCTATTAATTATGCTTTTCAGGTAATATTTTTAGTCCACAGCAGTCAAGCAGTCATCTCAAATCCCCAACTCCTCCTCCTCCTCCTCCTCCTTCTGCTCTTCCTCCTCCTAAGCCTCCCTGTGTGTCTCGGAAGCAGTCTCTGGATCTGAACCAATTGAGCATGCTTTCTTCGGCTTCTGTGTCTCCTGCAAGTGCTTCACAAAGTGAGTCCCGCCCTAAATTCTCCATTAAATCTTCATAGGCTTCTCATGATAAACTTCCTAACCAGCTGATCTGGAGAAACTAAATATCACATGTCCTAAATTGTGTATTAATTGTGCAGCACAAAGCAGGCCTCTTGTTCACTGTATGTACTTCATTTGCTGTAACTGTATTTGGTTCTTCTGTATAATTATATATGTATGCACCCTCTGTGTATACGTTTTGACTCATTTTATGCAACCAATTAGGTCTGTCTTTCATACAGCCTGATAATTAATGTAATCATAGAAGTTTCCAAAATACATACCTTTTTTCACTAATATGTCAACAGTAGCTCATTAAGACCAATTTTAATTTGCATATTTTAAGAAAGTAAAACTATTTGAATGTCATCAATTATGGTGTAATTGTATCTCTATATGTGTATATAACATGATCAAGTCCCAATATGGTAATAAAATAAAGTTTATAAGTTGATTTTTTTAAACACTCCTATACTGTTTTACAAATCATTGCTGATATCAAAATCATTACAAATCAAAAATATAAAAATAGTTTCAGGATATTAGTACAACTTCTTAAATATCTTCAGAACTGATAGAAAGATGGTTTGGATTTTTCAGCAGCATCAGTTTGATAAATCTCACAATAAAAATAACAGCTGTGGGTTTTTAACCACCCTTTGAAATATATGGGAGGTGGGGAAGGATCCCTTAGAACAGGGCTGTCAAACTCGCAGCCTGCAGGCCAGATGCGTCACGTGCTGGCCACGCCCACGCCCAGTTTAGCAAAGGGGAAAAAAGTCACGATACGTCACGTGATGCCGCCGTGACGCCGCGAGTTTGACACCCTGCTTTAGGGTATCTTTTAGACATTTGTCTATTCAGTTCTTTGTCTGCTGCATAATGTAGTCCTGTGATTTGCATGTTGCATAATCTAAAATTGTCAGAAGGGGGCTTAACAGATGTCATTTTTATGCCTTCCAGTTTTGCACAAAGAAACGTAAAAGGAGCTTTGATAAGTTTTCCCAACTATCTGATTCACCTGATTTTCATTCCACTCCTTATATGTTGCTGGGAAATCCCAGGGACTAGATTGGAAGTCAAAATAGTTTCCTAGAAGAAGGCAATGTCAAGAAAATTACATGGGCATGTCCACGTATTCATGAGGAACCAAACTCAACTTGTAGGGGAGTTCTTTTTTCTAGATGTATAAATGTTGTTGTATACTTGGCCCCCAGCTTTTAGACATTCACATTTCTTTCTTTTCTTTCTGCAAAACATGAATGCTTAAAAAAAAAAAGAACAAAATTAAAATAGCTTTAGAACTTTTGGATTGTCTTAATTCCATTGATATTATTGCTTCATGCCAATTTTACATATTAAATGCAATCATTGATTGTTGCTTTCTTTCTGTCTGCAAGTTAAGGAAACCAGTGATGGATAATTATTTGTATTTTTTTTTTCACTGTCCAGATTTTTATTCAACCTGCTTTTCTAATGTTACATTATTGTGCAGATGTTAGAAGATTTACATGTTACAATGTTAGATGATTCATTTATTGTTTATAGCATTTTAATACTTTAAATACTGCAATTGACATGAGATAGTTAATAGCAGAGGAGTGATGTAAATGTGTCAACAATGTTAGAATGATTTAATGGAATAAATAGAACTGGAGTTGCAGATTAAGCATACTGATATTTTTGTGCCATATGCTTCATTCATCAGAAACAGCAATTATTAACAGAATTGGCTGAGCTGGTGGTGGTGTTTTAAAGTGGAGTAAAATATCAAGCTAAGTAAGAGTCCACTAACCTTAGTTTTAAAAAAGGACTGGCCTTTTATAACAAACGAGTGCTTTTTATTTTTCTCAATGAGCAGGGTCTGGAACTCCTAAGCCAGCTACTCCTACTCCAACCAACACCCTTTCATCGACCCCACACCCTGCTGATGCTCAGAGCTCAACTCTGATTACCCATTCTGCTACCCTTACTCCCCAAGATTCAGGCTTCACCCCTCAGCCCACTTTGCTTACCCCGTTTGCTCAGCAGCAAATGTCTCTGGGCCAGGCATTGCCTGTAATGACCATTCCTCTTTCCACCATGGTAACTTCCGTTACTACAGGAACATCTTCCAACCAGGTCATGACAAACACTGCAGGACTTAACTTCATCAATGTAGTGGGCTCTGTGTGGTAAGTTAGTTATTTTATAGTTTATAGTTACTTTCCACCATGTTCCATGTTGCTGTGAGCCAACTGATGAGTGATGAACTTGAGATGGGTTAACCAATTAATGAAATTTAAGATATTTTAGTGCATTTATTTCATTCCATGTTCTTAAACATTAGTTGATCATAACTATGTGAACATACAAAAAGTAAACTTTTAGAGTAAGTTTTAGAAAACTGGTTGAGATTAGTATTTTTATTATTGTATTATTTCTGTGTGTGCGTAATCTGTCCTACGTTCTTACCATCATTGGAGTTAGAATTAAGAATAAAGAGAGCATCTGGCATTCTGTTCATTCCTTGAGTACTGTTCACATGTTATGTTGTTTAGATATGCTCTAGATCAGTGGTCACCAAGCAGTGGTTCGTGGACCACTGGTGGTCTGTCCGTGAGAAAATTTTGGTGGTCCGCAGAAAAATTATTTGCATTTTTTAATATTGCATTAAGTACTATTTATCTTTTTTAAAAATTCATATTAGTGGTCCGTGGGATTTAAAATTATGAATTTAGTGGTCCCTGAGGTCCAAAATGTTGGTGACCGCTGCTCTAGATAGCTTTGGGATGGAATTTGGGGAACTATAGATATGAATAAATTTTATTCAAGTGAAACAAAAGTTTTTGTTGTAGCTTGATTAGTAAAACTGCATATTATTTGATGCCATGTTAGTCTAATTCTTACCTATTCCTTTTGTACAGTGGAACACAAACATTAATGAGTGGTTCAAATCCCATGTTGGGGGGTAGTACTGGTGCAGTCCCCCCTGCAGGTATAAACCTGAATAATATTTTACCTTCAGGAAATCTGATGCCAAATGCACTCCCTGCTGCAATGCAGCATACCTCTCAGCCAGGTCAGTATGAAAATCAGACATGCTGAAATGGGATGATGATGATGATGATGATGCCTATTGAAAGTGCAACTTGGGAAAAGAATCTAGAAGGTTACTAACTAGTAAATTGCATAGTATATAGTGATGGACTTGATTTACAATTAACACCATCTTAACTATTGCCCTAGGTGGCAATCCTATAGATTTTTAAGTTTTGTAAGCATATGCAACTGAATTTTCTAATCAGTGACACAGACCTAGACAAATTCTAGGATTCATTCTATAGAATAGTGTAACTTCTGGTAACTCTACTTTCTTCTCAATCATTTGTTGATATATATATGATGGCACTGATCTTCCAAATAACCTGCTGTTAATCAAGTTTTTGATTTAAAATTAAAATTATTTATGTAAGCATTTTAACTTGCTACATTGGTTTCATAATTTTAGCATTTTGCGGAATATTTTATCTGCTATTATGCTTTCAGTTTGTGCTCTATTTTTAATCAGTTATTTTATGTGTACTTTATTTAGGATTTGTAAGCAGTTCTTGTGAAGTAATATAAATATAATAAGCTAATTCTGTTCTGTTTCATGTATATGCCTTCTTCTACCCTGACATGGCAGTAGAGAAAAACTACAGTACTCTGAAAGCTTGAATCATTGCTAGGATTTAAGTATTAAGGTGTTTTAATTCAGTTTACTGAAACAAGATACATTGTACAGTTTCAATGCAAATTAACTCTACTTAAATTTTAAAGCTCATATAATTTTTTATGAGTTTTAAATACTAAAATATTCCAAATTTTAAAGCTGAGCTTTAAAGTTGGAATATTTTAGTATTTAAAACTCATCATTTTTTTCTTTCTCATTAGAGGAGGTATTTTGGAAAAAATAGTTGCTTCTGTTGAAATGGCCAAAATAGCTTTTGTCAATATTAATGGTTAGCTACACTGTTCGCTTCCACTTTAGATGTAATTAAAAGGAAGAAAAAACCACAACATTTTCTTACCTAAATTAATCTCAGCAGGTGTCCCTTTTGGTTTAAAAAATGCTCCAGGCCTTCGCCCATTGAATCTTCTACAGGTATGATAATACACTTGGGCCTGTTTTTCTGTATGATTTCTCAAGACATTGAGTGGGGAAATTACCGGTAGATGTAAATACAAACACCCTTATGTGCATTGACTAATTAGTAAAACATATTATCCTGTCAAAAATATAGAAGGATATATGTTTCTCTTGATATGAGGTTGGAAAAAATGTGAAAATAAAAAATTTTCATCACAAAACCTTGAGGCAAGAAAATTGTGGACCTGGAAAGCCAATTCTTTATTTCAAATCTGCAAAAATGTGGAGATTTTGCAACGGGTTAGGGGACCATCCCTCTGCCTAACCAACTCACTGCCCTTGTTATTATTTTAATTAATTAGTTCAAATTTAGTGACTGCCCAACACCAATGACTCCAATGTTGGGGTTCTCGTTGAATTATCCATGCTTTTGTTATATCCTGACTTGGTAACTACCTTGCTTTCTATATGGGCTTACCCTTGAAATATGTCCAGAAGCAAGCTTAAATATATAGCGCTGATTTGTACACAATGTTGGCAATGCTTTTAATATTTATAATGGCTTTGGAGTTTCATTATTAGATGGACTGTCTAACTGATATTATTTTATTTGGACATGAGGATTGGGCTCTTAAAATTTTCCTACTTTCTGAGATACAACTTTGGACACACAGAGAATGCTATCTCCTGTATTGCTCTCAAGCTATGACATGTGCTCCCTTCAGAAACACACTCAGACTTAACTCTGCTTTCAGAAAATATTGAAAGACATTCCTCTTTTGATGTGTATTTTCAGGTTGAGTTAAATAATTGCCTTTAACTGTTTTTATAAAATTGTGTTTGTTACTTTTAGTGCCCTGTAAGCAAAAAGATGGACCATAAACAAAGTACTGCTATTTCACAAAGAAAAGTTGATGAGCTAATTCTATGGGACATCCAACAAACTAGCTTAAAAGCTCTGCTCAGCACTTGTGCAGTTGCACCTCTTACTCCTCCTTCCAGCTGTAACAGAGATTCCAGGCTTTGATCTAGTTGGAAGTAAACACATATGTTTTACCTAATGGGGAATAGAATTAGTTGATGTAGTCAATATGAATTCTGTGCACATGTACATCTATTGCATAAAATGATACTTGCTGTGGAAAACTACTTTGGTCACTTTGATTTAGGCTTCCTTTTTACTGTGATTTTACTCTCTGTAAAATCTTTTAGTCCCAATTTTCTTGAAGTGGAAAGGGACACTGGGTGGTCACAGTTATGAATTCTAAATTCTATATATTAGTGTGCATCACAAATAAAATATGGAACTCTCCCAACACCTAATTTCTCTCTAAACTTTAACAGCTTACAGGTGGCTCACTGATATTTAATCCTCTCCAGCAGCAGCAACAGCAACAACAACTCTCCCAGTTTTCATCTCAGCAGCCTACAACTTCTAGTCCTCAGCTACAAGGAAATCAGGTAGGACTACCCATTAAGAATAATATAATAAACAATAATCCATGCTGTCTCATATGTTTGCATGTACCATGTTTCCCCTAAAGGCCCATCCCGAAAAGAAGCCCTATCATGTTTTTGAACGCACGTGCTCAAATTAAGCCCTACCCCCAAAATTAGCCCTAATTAAGACCCTGCCCACCCTGGGGTACAGGGGATGGGATGAGGTAAAAATTAAGCTCGGGTGGGGATGAGGGGGGTGGAGCTGCCCTACTTACCAGGCCTCGCACATCCCGACACCTGCCTCACCTTCTTCTGCGGCCCACTTCTTCTGTGGCTGCTTGCCGCTGCTCACACGCATCGCCACCGGCCTCTGTTTCACCTGTTATTGGCTGCAGAGGACTCTGTTATCAGCTGCAGAGGGCTTTCTGGAAGGCACCTGTAGCCGATAAAAGAGCTCCGGATCGATGTGGAGTTCTGTTATCGACTGCAGAGGGCTTTCCGGAAGGCATCTGAAGGCGAAACGGAAGTCAGGGGGCCCCGCGTGCGTCAATCCGGAGCCCATTTCTCAGCTGCAGAGGGCTTTCCAGAAGGCTCTGACGGCGAAACGGAGGCCGGGGGTGATGCGTGCGAGCGGCAGCAAGCAGCCGCAGAAGAAGTGGCAGTGGGCTCCTGCTGTGTGGGGCTGTCGGTGCCGCCGCCACGAGGTGAGTCAATAATTAGACCCACCCAAAAAGAAGCCCTAATCGTTTTTTCGGGGGTCAAAAGAAAATAAGATCTGGTTTTATTTTCGGGGAAACACGGTAGATATCAACATGACTCCTTTAATTTATGTTGATGATATCACTGGGAGTTAATCTCCACAATACAATGGACCTGTCTTCAAAGAAAAGCTATTGTGTACTTGTGAAAGTTTCTGTAATGGCTGGAATCCTGATAATGCAATTTCAATTCACATGGAGCCTTCCCATACCTGCAGTTATATTGTATCCTTAGACAACCAGGTGTTTTCTGACATACTGATATCACAACGTTCCATAGAAGGAAGGGCTGTTTAACATTGCTCATATGTTCAGTTGCACATGCAGTAGCATTTAACAACAGCATTTATGCTTACATAACACCCCATAGTGCTTTACAGCACTCTCTGGGTGGTTTACAATATAGAAGCATTATTTGCATATTGCTCCCACAATCTTGCTCCTCATTTTACTGACCTCAGAAGGATGGAAGGCTGAGTCAACCCTTGAGCCCTGTCAGGATTGAACTCCAGGCTGTGGGCAGAGTTTGCCTGCAAAACTGCATTTTAACCACTGCGCCACCAGGGTATGAGACTAAGATGGCATTGATCAAGCTCTTGGCTGACTTCTTGTGGGGGCAGGATGGGAGTAGTACATCCATCCTGGTTGTTGATCTCTCGGCAGCTTTTTGATACCATTTAGAGAATCTTGCAAGTTTGATAATACAAATCTCCAATCTCCCACTGTCACTTTTACAGCTTGAGAAATAGGGAAGTTCCTTTCTGTGTTTCTTTCTCTGCCCATTGCCTTCTCTTATCTGATCGTTCCCTAGGCAGCATCTCTCCCCTCAATCTCCCAAGATCAGTCCCACATACCATTATTTGAAGATTGACTTTGAAGAGCATTCAGAAACTGCAGCTGGTGTAGAATGCATGGATAGTTAATGGTACTGGTTTGTTCCTTACATATAGCACCACTACTTCATGAGCTATGTTAGTATGCTTCCAAATGCAATTCATGTTGCTGGTTGTCATCTTTAAAGCTCTTCATGGCTTGGGGCTGAGTTACTTAAGAGTCTACCTCTTCTAGTTGTTTCTACCTGTCCCATCAGTCCTACAAGATAGCATGTTCCCGATCCTGTTGGCTAAGGAATGCAGGCTGATGGGGCCCAGAAGATAAGCTTTTTCTCCCATAGTCACTCTGGAACATTCTCCCTCCAGGATTACGTTGGCCCTAAACTTGCTTGCATTTTGTAAAATCCTAAAGACATGGCTGTGTGCTTGGGCTTAGAACCTTAAGCAAGTGAAGAGGCCTGTCTTTTGGCCATATGGATGATAACTTTTTTTTTTTTTTGCTTCTGTGTATTGTAACTTTTTATATGTATTTGTTTTATTTTTATTATTGTTTGTGGCCCAGAGTTGTTGAGATGGGTAGCAATATAAATTAATTGAATAAATAAATAAAAATATTTCACTAATCATCATGGCTTTGTTCAATTGAGACTTTCATTAAGTTACCAACCTAACTCATACCCTTGCCATAGGAAGCATTCCCTTTACTGGAAGGGCAAAATACTTGCCAGTTTTGCCACACATTGGAATTTTATTAAATATCTGAGTTTGTTGATTTTTCAGGAAATATGATTGTATCGAGCTTGAGAGAAGGAGGAAGCAGAAAGAATTGTATTAAGAAATTGGAAAAATGATATTATTCCAGATGTCAAAGAGTGGTTGTCAGAAATATGTAATTTATCTGTTTGGGGAAGGCAATATTCTGTACTAATCAAAGGATGCAGCAGTATGTTTCACTATAGCAGAATGGCAGAGATTCTGTGTTATCTTAAGTAATATTAAGCAATATTTTTATTGTTTATTTTATAGTAGTGATTTCATTGCTATACCAGTGACTATTGATAAATATAAAATATAAGATAGATTTTTCCTTTTTTTCTTAGTTTGTATTTTTAGTTTGTACTTTTACTTTTTTTAAAAAAAACATCTTCTTGGTGTTAGGTGTTGTGGTTAAGGTGCTGGTCCAGAAACCTGGAGATTGTGACTTCTAGGGTTCCTTTAGGCATAAAATCCATTTGGGTGATTTGGGGCCAGTTACTCTCTTTCAGCCCAACCCATTTCAAAGTGTTGTTGTGGGGAAAATAGGATGCAGGAATATGTTGTTTTTCTCTGGGGCAGTTGTGATGTGGTTGGGTTTTGGAGAACATTGTCATTAGTCTGTTGCCACAGTTGGAACATCTGATTGCATTTTGGTGTGCTGAAGTTATCCCAGGTCAAAGGGGAATAGAGCTTGTTAGAACAGTTCACCCTAAGCATCTGGTAGACCTGGCTGGTTTCCAGAAATAGCTTGAGGTGTTCTATGAGTATCTAATCGGCAGTCCAGCTGAGAGCTTGGTCACAGCCTGGAATGGGTGAGTGTCAGAGATTTAGATTGCCGCTAAGTGGCCTCTTCCTGTGCACTGATATCAGCGTGCATCTTGACTTTACGAGGAAATCCAGGAGATGAAGCATCAGAAGAAACATATACTGTCCTTGGAGGAAGATGAAGACTGAAAGTGACCAAACATGAATAAGAACCCACATTAGGAATTACATGGTGGTGATAAGGATGGTGAAATTGCATGATTTATTTATCCTTATTGCATCCACTGATAGCTCCTTACCGGCTCTATTTAACCCTGTCCCTATTTGGGAGGAATGAATCACTAGGATCATGTGCAGGCCCATTGTGAGAAATGTTTCTGCTATATGGCAGATAAAGTTGCTCCAGAATGACGACCCAACAGATGCCAAGGCAGGAGCTTGCAAGATTAACCAGAGTTAATCTTTAGAGTCTGTGACGACTTCTTCTTTTTTTTTTTTTTTTTGCATAAAGTTTTTTATTTTTTAACATGTCAAAGTTTCATTTTCAATTAAACTGTGTTGTCTGGGTATAAGTAGTTTGAAAGATAGTAGTCATGATGTTTACAACAATATTCATTACATTGATATTAATTCTATAATAAAAATAATAATCATATTTACTTCTCTATTTTAACAAATCTCCCTAATTTCATTAATCTTTTTCTTATATTTCCATGTTTCTAACTTCTGTTTTTGTTATCTAACCATTGATAAAATAAATCCCTATCATAAACTATTCAATTTGTTCCTTTTCCTTAATTACAAGTGTTAACCTATTCATTTCTGCACATTCTAATATTTTTTAATCACATTTTCATCTGTAGGGATCTCTTCACTTTTCCATTGTTGTGCAAATACAATTCTGGCTGCAGTTAATACATGTAGGATCAAATATGTATTAGAGTCTGTGACTTCTAAAGAAGTGGACAGAGTTCTCTAGTGTGGGAGTTCATCCACCTGTTTGTTTGATCCAAGTCACTCATGCTTGGTTTAAGGCCACCCAGGAGATGATTTGTGATTGTAAGTGATATCCACCTTCTTACGAGTCCATTACTCTACCCAATGATCCTGGATATTTCCATTCAGACTTCTCCCTCCATTTTAATAATAATAGCCTTTCTTGTCATTGTACATCATGTATACAATGAAATTGGTTTAGCCTCTACTGGTGCAATCCATAACAGAAAATACAAGGAAAAACTACCGTAGTTTCCATATGTACGTGGAGTGATTGTGATTGTGTTTAGGAGTGACAGCCCATGGGTAGAAGCTGTTTTTCTGGGGAAGTTGGTGCAGACAATGGTTTGGCTCCAGCTCTAGATTATCCTGGAGGAAATGAATTATCTGGATCTGTTTCAGTTCAGCTTTAGGCATATATTGGAGGGGAGTTATTTCTGACTAAGGGTTAGCTTTAGTACCTTCTAGAACTATGTTCTGCATTGTTGCAGCCTCATTAGTATTAATACACAGATGACAAACTGAACTACAGTTATAAGTAAAGAACTTCTGTTTATAAACTAAGAATTCATGGAGTATATACTTAAGTATGGTTTCCATTAGAGTTAATAAAATAAAGTTTCTGCTATAAAGTGGTAAAATCACTAAGAAGTATTACTGAAGCTGTCTCATTTACAAAATCTTGTTTTCAATGAAACTCACTATTTATGTATCAAACTAAGAAATGCATTGAAATGTATTTCTTCCTAAAGGAAAATAAATAAATTAACTATACAGTTCATAAATATGTTTTGATATATCAACTTTTTTGCTAGGGTTCTGAGGAAGCGCCCCCAAACCAAGATCAATCCTTATCTGCTCAGCAAACTGCTGTTGTTAACTTGACTGGAGTAGGGAACTTTATCCAACCTCAGGCAGCAGGTACGTATATTGAAGAACCAGCTTTATGGAGTGTTCCTGTGCAAATTCATTTTTTAAATCATGTTTCCTACTGTGGGAGTATTCTAGCAGTAAATATACAACTCTGAACACATATGTCCTTATGTGAGTTTTCTTTTTAATCAAATACTGTGTTGTTCAATATATACACTTTATTAAAACAATTAAGAATTAAATAAATAAGTACATTTGTTTTATCTATGAACAAACAAAAAGTCAGACTTCCAGGTTTAATGTTTTCACTGGTTTCTTATAGAACCAATCAGAACCAAACAAGGGCTGGAAGGGAACTTGGGAGTGTTTTAGTCCAGCCCCTTGCCCATGGCAGGGGACCTTATATCATCCTGGACAAATGGTTGTCCAATCCTTTCTTAAAAACTTCCAGTGATGATGCAACTCTGGGATGCAAGCTGTTCCATTGGCTAATTATTCCCTGTCAGGAAGCTTATCCTTAGTTCCAGGTTGGATTTCTCTATAGCTAATTTCCACTCATTGCTTCTTGTCCTGCCCTCATGTGTTTTGGAGAATAAGGTGACCTCGTCTTCTCTGCGACAACCCCTCAAGTACTAGAAGACAGCTGCCATGTCACCCCTAATTCTTGTCTTTATTAGGCTAGACATACCTAGTTCCCCTAACCATTCCTCGTACAATTTATCCTACAGACCCCTTATCATCTTAGTTGCTCTTCTTTGTATTCTTACTTGGGTCTCAGCATTGTTATATCGAGATGACCAAAACTGTATGCAGTATTCCAAGCATGGCCCCACTAGTGTAGTATGAAGTGGCATTATCATTTCTTGTGATTTTAATGCTATCCCTCAGATTATGTAGCCCAGGACTGCATTGGTTTTTTTGGCAGCTAGTTTATATTTAAGTTGTGGTCTGCTAGGACAATTACATCCCTCTCATAGTCATTACTATTGAGCCAGGTACTGCCTATTCTATACCTGTGCATTTGACTTTTCCTGCCTAGGTGCAAGACGTCACTTTTCTCACCACTGAACTTCATCTTGTCAGCTAGGGCTGAAGTCTGTCAAGATCCTTCTGAATCTTGAGTCTATCCTTCAAACTATTAGCAATTCCCCCCAATTTGGTGTCATCTGCAAATATGATGAGCTTTCCTATCCCCTCATCTAGATCATTTATAAAGATGTTGAAGAGCACTGGTCCCGAAACAGAACTTTGAGGTAGCCCACAGCATGCTTCCCTCCATGTAGATGCAGTTTCATTGAGGACTACATGTTGAATGTGGTTTGTCAGCCAACTGCTAATCAGTCTGATGATGGTACTATCATTTTATCAAGAAGCACTCTGGAGCCTATTTTGTCAAATGCCTTATTAAAGTCCAAGTAAACTATCTACAGCATTTCCTTGATCCATTAATTTAGTCACTTTACCAAACAAAGCAATAAGAGTTGTCTGGCATGATTTGTTTTTTTTTTAAACAAACTCATGCTGGCTTTTAGTAATCACTTTGTTCGTTTCTAGGTGCTCACAAAACCCTCTGCTTGATTATCCTTTCCAGGATTTTCCTGGATATTGATGTCAACCTGATTGGTCTGTAGTTTCCTTGATCCACTTTTTCCCTTTTTTTGTATATTGGAACTACTACAGCTTTTTTTCCAGTCCTCTGACAGTTCTTGCGTGCTCCAGGAGCTATGAAAGATTTTGCTCAGTGATTCCAAGATCACATCTGCCAGCTCCTTCAGGACCACGAGTTGTAAACCATCTGGTCCTGACGATTTGAATGTGTCTGAAGTGCATGGGTGTTTGCTTACCAATTTCTTGCCCATTTTGACCTGCATTCCTGTTGTCTGCCATGGTGCTGCTTTTGGAAGTTTGGATTATTTTTTTCCTTTTGTGTGAAGAAGGCAATGAAGGTATTAAGCAGTTCTGCTTTCTTCCTGTTGCCCATCACCTTCTTGCCATCTTCTCCCATTAATGGACTGATCATTTCCTTGACTTTCTTCCTGTCTTTTACCTATTGTAAGAAATATTTTTGTTATTTTTGGCATTTGTTGCAAGCCTTAGTTCATTTTGAGCCTTAGCTTTCCTAACTCTTGTCCTTGCAGATTTGGACTATTTGCTCGTATTCTGCTTTGGTTATGTGTCCCTCTTTCCATTTTTTATACTTGACCTTTTTTTCTCTGTGTTTGTCAGAGAGACGTGTATGCAGCCATGCTGGTTTTATTTGTTTTTGTTTCTCTGTGGTTTTGCATCGATTAGACTTTTACGATCTCATTTTATAAAATTTCCCAACATCTTGAATTGTTTTTCCCTTTAGGGTTTCCATCCATACAATCTTTTTCTTAGTTTATTGAAATCAGCTCTCTTAAAGTCTAAAATACTAGTTTGACTTGGTTCAATTAGCTGTGCCTGCATTATATTGAATTCTAGTACGACATGGTCACTCTCCCCCAAGGTTCCTATAACTTCTACCCCTTCTAACATTTCATTCTTATTGGTAAGAATTAAGCATAGTGAAGCCTCTAGTTCCCACCTCTACCATTTGGGTGACAAAGTTGTAGGCATGTCAGGAACCTGTTTTGATCTCCCATTTGCTGCAGAGTTTGTCTCCCAGTTGATGTCAGGGTAATGAAAGTCCCCCATTACTATACTGGCATGTTTCCTGCATACCTTAGCCAACTGATTAGTAAAAATCAGTAATCACTATTACTGATAATTGTTTGCTTCTTTCTGTGTTCAGTTTGGATACAAATTCTGCTTTTACTAGGAGTTTTCATCTTCTTGGTTGAATCTCAGTTCCTCATTTTCTTGATTGAGACGTAGGGTGATTAGTCTTGTCTCTAGGCTCTTTACTTTTTCTACTAATCCAATTATCCCAAAGGTGCTTTTTCAAGAGGCAACTGGACTTTATTTTTCTTTGAAGACATTTCACTTTTCATCCAAGAAGCTTCTTCAGCTCTGACTGGATGATGGGGAATGGAAGGATTTATATCCCTTGCAGACAGCTGGTCATTTGCATTCTTTTAGAGAGATGTTGAGACCACTTGGAGGTTATCTGTGTCCTCAGGGTCACCCGAGTAGTGCAAATGGGTGTGGAGCCTTCTTGGAATTGCTGAAAGGACTGGGTTGTAGACTAGAGATAGATGATGTCGTATCCCTGTTCAACAGCCCTCTCTCAACAGAACATTGCTCAGTTTATGATATATGCAGTGTAATGCAGTGAGACATGTAGATCTGTACATTGGTGAAACAAAACAACCACTTCATAAATGCATGGCACAACATAGGAGAACAAACCCATCAGGACTAGATTCAGCAGTCCATCTGCATTTAAAAGACAAAGGCCATACTTTTGAAGACAGCAAAGTCCACATTTTGGACAGAGAGGACCGCTGGTTTGAAAGAGGGGTCAAAGAGGCCATCTATGTCAAAATTTAACAGCCCTTCCTCAACAGAGGAGGAGGGATATGACACCATCTATCTCCAGTCTACAATACAGTCCTTTTAGCAGTTCCAAGAAGGCTCCACACCCATTTGCACTACTCAGGTGACCCTGAGGACACAGATAAACCTCCAAGTGGCCTCAACAACTCTCTAAAAGAATGCAAATGACTAGCTGTCTGCAAGGAGTATAAATCCTTCCATTCTCCAGCCACAGCTGAAGAAGCTTCTTGGATGAGAAGCGAAACGTCTTCAAAGAAAAACAAGAAAGTCTAGTTGAAAAAGCATCTTTGGGACAACCATGACCTAGATGAATGAGAATCTCCATAGACAGTAATCCAATTAGTTTACATTTGGTGTAGGTATAGTTTGGGTCCTCTATGGGCATGAATACATTATGTGGCCCATAGTTTGCAAATCACTATGGTGCTAGTTTCCATTATTATGTTGTTATTCTTATAAAAAAAAATCAAACACAGATGAGCCATGTGCTTAAACAGTAGAATTACTATAACAGAGAAAATAGTCTGGTTGAATTCCACATATCCCTATGGCTAGTGAAAATTAGATATGGCATTTAAGAGTATTTTAATATACCTTGTTATCCATTTAATAACTAAGTAAACTATTTTAATTAATCATTACACAGAGAAAATCCAGGCATTCTCTGTATTATAGTTTTTAATATTGCATTATTTATTTTATTCTTTTGGAGATAATAATGAAATTTAAAAAATAAAACATTTTTTTCTTTTTTTTCTTGGCAACCATTACAGTTCTTTCCCCATCAAATGGTTATGGCGGTAGCAGCATAAGCAGCTCTACTACATCATCATCTAGGTACCCAGTCAAAAAGTAAAAAGGAAAAAAAAAGCTTCACTGGTATCAGAATCCTGAAACTTGCATTTGAGAGATATGTATGTATTCAATAATCATCTTTTTTAAAAAATGTTTTTTCATGAAACTGAATTTGTAGCTACACTGAGGCATAGCAATCAACTGAAATTTGTAAGAAAACTATACTGTTTTAAGATGAAATTATTCATCTGGAAATGTTACACAAATTTCAAGATTAAATGATATTGTGAAATAATGGAACTTCATAAATGTAGCATGTTTATTAAGGTAATGGTTTTGTGAGCAAATAGTAACTACACCTCTTACTAATTATACATTTTTGATTATTTTATCCATTAGTTTCTGTACTTCTTTATGTCGTGCTTTTGCTCGACTGATACAGTCTTGAAGCTTTGCTTCTGTTATTGTGCTTCCACCTTAAAAAGAAACAGAAAACAAGGATACAATGTATTTAATACTGTCTGAGCTTTTGAATTGCCCATTAAATTACATCCATATATTTGTGATTAACCAAATGTTTTTAGTAGAATTAACTTCAACAAGACATTCTCATGATTGAAAAATCCCCTTTTTATCACCCTGTAATCCCTTAATTTGATGGAGAGTCAGGGTGACTGGATGGAGCTGAGTGTTTACTGGCCGGATGCCTTTCCTGATGCCACACGTAGTTTGAGTTTTTTCTTTGCACTTGAGAGAAACATCTGCCGCTACCTAGGATTCAACTCTTAACCTTCCAAGTGGGAGGCATCTTCACCACTAGGCCACTACGCCACTCAATGTTCATGATTGAAACATCCCATAATTTCTGTAGTGCAGAGATGGAAAATGCAGTAACACAGATATTCTTGAATGGCATCTACAAAATTAAAACTAAATTAGAAAATTTGGGAAATATTAATTCTTAATAATTTAGTATTAATACCTGGTTTATGAACAGAACACAGTTTGTCGTCTTCAATAGTCACAATAGTTAAAGTCCCAGATGCCAAGTCTTCTTCTTCTGCAGTTGGGTCAACTACCACTAGTGTGCTGTTGAAGATATATACACATATGTGCCAAAATTTAACTTTTCTGAGATTTTTTTAATCCATACAATTATATATATTTACTGTTCAATTAGACAATACAGTGCATGTAAGCAGCAACATTAAAAAGCACCATCAGGTTCCTTTGTTCATTTATGTACTTTCCAGACCACCTGGATTATTATTCCTAGCATAAGCATCAATGCTGAAGCCATTTTCAATTTAATTCAAAGACTTCTAAAGAAATTAATTTAAAAGACATATTGTTAACTTTAGGCAATAAGGATTTCTTCAATCTGTGCCTGACTCTAAGTGAAAAATAACTAAATTGATCATCTCAGAAAAATAGCTGGAAGTTCATCAGAGCAACTACTATCTTATCCATATTCACTATTCTACATGGACCCATCTTCATGTATATAAATTTCTTCTGTTCATCAGTGAGAGAGATTTCATTTTAACTGCATGCATATAGTGTTTTCCATTTCTTCCTCTCCATTTCCATCATTTATAAATGCTATAATGACATTCAGAGAACTTTCCTGAATTGAATACAAGACAAGAAGACCAGAAGACAAGCTCAGGATCCAAATGGCTCTTGACAGACTTGAACAATGGGCTCTATCCAGTAGTGGGTTCTAAAACCCTTTACTACAGGTTCGCGCGCGCCTCCCACCACCGCCACCGGCTCTAAGAACTGGGCCAAACCGGAAGCAACCCACCGCTGACTCTATCCAACAAAATGAAATTTAATGTGGTGAAAAACAAGATTTTACACTTAGGCAGGAAAAAACAAAGGTACAAGTACAGATTAGGCCAAATCTGGCTCAAAAACAGTAACTGTGAGAGGGACCTTGGAGTCCTAGTGGACGATCACTTAAATATGAGCCAGTAGTGTGCGGCGGCGGCCAAAAAAGTTAATACAATCCTTGATTGCATAAACAGGCATAGAAACAAAATTACATTAAGTATTAGTACCGCTTTAGAAAACCTTAGTTAGGCTACACCTGGAAAACTACATCCAGTTTTGGTCACTACATTCCCAAAAAATGTTGAGACTTTGGGGAAAGTGCAGAGAAGAGCAACTAAGATGATTAAGGGCCTGGGAACAACAACATATGAAGAACGGTTGCAAGAATTGGGTATTGCTAGTCTAGAGAAAAGGACTAGGGATGACATGATAGCAATATTCCAGTATTTGAGGGGCAAGACAAGAAACAATGGATGGAAACTAATCAAGGACAAAAGCAACCTGGAATTAAGGCGAAACTTTCTAACAGTGAGAACAATTAACCAGTGAAACAGCTTGCAGCCACTTGTTTAAAATGGTATAGGGTCTCCTGTTTGAGCAGGGGGGTTGGACTAGAAGACTTCCAATGTCCCTTCCAGCTCTATTCCAATTGATTGATTGATTGAATGAATAGGCTCTATAGAATGTGTTTATTGTTTGATGAATTTCCACATCACAGACCTTGGTTTGTAATTACCTTGAGCAGTGATTGTTCAAAGTTATGACAGTGATGAAAAAATAACTTTGCAACCAATGCCCATATTTATATCCTTCTCAGCATCTCTCTCTGTCATGTGTTCACTATTACAGTGAATCAGTATGCATTGTCCTGTACATTGCCCTGACTCATTTTTGGTTTTTTTTCCTCCCTCACAGAATGGACAGATTGCTTAAACAAATAATATTTTCCTGAGCTGAGCTGCTTTTTTCTGCAGTGCCGCACTATCCCTGAAAAGTGCTAATGAAAGCTAAGGTCAGCTCTGTGACTTTAGTTCACCAGCTCAGCTGCTGCCTCTAAATGACAAGACTTTAATTACTTTCACATCTTCAGCTTTTCTTTGCCTCCTAAGCAGCCTCAGCGCAGTAGGCATACAGCTGATGCTAGGGCATTCCTTTCAATATGTATTCCCTATTTAGTGTCTGCTTACTCTCTTGTAATCCCTTCCTCTCCAAAGAATATAAATACAAAGATTAATCCCCTCCTTGCTAATTATCCTAGCACCAGGTTGCATGCTCCAAAGAGCAGGGGAGTGGGGGGAAAGAAAAGCTAAAGTAACATTGTAAGCAGTAACGGTTGCATGATTTTTCACTTGGCGACCGCATCACTTGATGACTGAATTACTGGTCCCAATTGTAGTTGCTAAATGAGGAATACCTGGATAGCAGAAACATGGATTTTTAAGTGAATCTCCCTCCCTCTGCTCACACCATGTTCTTTTGGAGTACTAGAGGGCTCCCAAAGGAAGAGGCAGCCAAGTATTCTTTGCTAGTATAGCTGCTCAAATCTGGGATTATCTGGTAACATGGTATTGTTCATTGTAATCTACACATATACTTTTTGACCTCCACTTACTCAAACAACACAAATGACGTTGCCACTGGTTGCTTTTTAATAGTCAAAGGATTCTTCTCTTTCAAATTAACTTCCACCAAACCAGTTTCTGCATTTATTGCAACAACAGGCAAAAGCACTGAAATAACAAAGAATAGATATGGAAAAAGCAAGACTGGAAAATTGTTTCATACAGCACATTTTTATATAGAAAAATAGAGGAATCCACAGAATGTAATAAGTAGCTTTTGATTTAAAAATATTCAGAACAAGGAAATCTGTGAATTGTGTCCTTTCTAACAACAAAATTTAGAAAGAAGTATTTAGCCATTTGGGCAAATTGTTCAAAAAATTGATAAGGGAAAAACAGCAATGACTGTAGCAGTGGTGGGCCCCAATAAGACTATCTTTTTATCCCAGACCTGATTCGTACCTTATCTAACTTCTGTGGATAAGCCGGTACTTTTGTCAAACCCTGGTTGCCATTACAATTGCTGTTTTCCTTCAATCCAATTTATGCTAAATCTGCACTGCATTTACATTTTAAAGTAAATCTCAAAGTATATGAAAACAACTTACCATTTTTCAGAGCTGCTAAGAAAGCACACATGCAGGCGTCGAGAAGGTTTCCATCATAGTCTAAGCATATAATGTCACAATATAGAACCCATACAATCTAAAGAAATAAGACCTGCTGATGTAAATACTGGAAAAGCTTTCACATGCATAAAAAATAACTTTGAAATGTTTGTCTAAGTCAGCATGTTATTTCACATCACATTGTTTGAAATCTGTTATCAATAAGACAGAAATGATTCACTCATTCTAGCAGAATAAAGGAAAGGGAAAAACAGGGTCAATTTAATAATGGCCAATTTATACATGTACATACTGGAGCATAACCGCTAGAACAGCTCAATATTACCAAATCATACAGACAGGAAGGAAAGGAAGTTTTAAAAATATTGTTGTTCATTAAGACCTCAACAACTATCATCTGATTAAAACTAAATGTGGTGTGCCCAAAAATGACTCTTCGGGCCAATTTGGGCACAGAATATCCTGGCACATGTTGAGCAAATGTGTAGTTTGCAATTGTTGCACTGATGGTTCTAGACTTGTGCATTTCATACATACGTTGTGCTTCCACAGTGTGCCTTACTTTACATGCTGGACAACCCCCTATGAATGAGGCCATGCTAGGTATAGCAATTTTATTTGTGTATTATTTCTTCTGCCCTCCATGTGTTTTCCAGCAGAGTGTTTCCCAAAAACTGCTTGGATATGCACTCGTCTAGCTTAAGGATGACATAATCTGTCATCAGGTTTGTGCTCAGTTTGAACTCGCATTCCAGCAGTATATAGATCAATAGCAGACTTGCTCTAGAGCAGGGGTGTCAAACTCGATTTCATTGAGGGCCGCATCAGGGTTGTGTTTGACCTCGGGGGGTGGGGGTGGCCAGGGGGCGTGGCTAGCTTGATGTTACTAGTGATGAGGGCGCCTGTGGTGGCCCGAGCGCTCTGCCAGCGAAAATGGGCTCCCAAGCTCCGTTTTCAGCTGCAACAGCCTCCTGCAACCCTCTGCCAGTGAAAATGGAGCTCGGGAGGGCCGCATGTCCTTGGCTGTTTCCAGGGCAGCCCCGCAGGCCAGATCTAAGCACTCCGTGGGCCAGATCCGGCCCATGGGCCTTGAGTTTGACACCCCTGCTCTAGAGAGAACTCAGTATCTGGTATTTCATCTAGCCATCTGATGCCTAATATTCTGCAAAGACTAGTAATGTAGAAATGGTTAAGCTATTTTGCTTGCCTTTAATACACAGTCCACATTTCACAGGCATACCAAAGGACAGTGAGCACAACAGCTCTGTAGACATTCAATTTTAATGTTGCACTAATTCCTTGATGTTCCCATACAATGGCACACAATCTACGAAAGCAAAACTTACCTTTGTTATTTTGCAGTTGATTTCTAAATGGTCACTATGTGGAAGAGGTAATTGAAATGGGATAGTTCCTTTCTTTGTGATTGGGGTCTGTGTATGGTGCATGACATGGTCTTTTGAATATTTTTTATTTAGTTATTTATTTACAGGTAGTGCTCGACTTACAACCACAATTGAACCCAAAATTTTGTTGCTAAGCGAGACAGATAAATGAGTTTTGTCCTATTTTACAATCTTTCTTGCCACAGTTGTTAAGTGAATCACTGCAGTTAAGTTAATAACACGGTTGTAAAGTGAATCTGGCTTCCCCATTGACTTTGCTTGTCAGAGAGTCGAATTTTGATCATGTAACCATGGGGATGCTGCAACAGTTGTAAGTGTGAACAATTGTCATAAGTCACTTTTTTCAGTGCTGTTGTAATTTTGAATGGACACTAAATGAATGTCAAATGCCGGGGAAATCAGGCAATTCAGGCAGTTCAAATTAGTATAAAGATTTATTGTATAAATCTTTATACTTTATAAAGTATAAAGTATAGTATAAAGATTTATTGTAAGCTTAAGCTCTCTACAAGAATCTGACCAACTAGCAGTGAAGGGAAATGAGCAGGAGATAAGAGAGGCATTCAAGGTGGGCTTCGTGACTTATGACTCATTTTACCCCTCCCTTGGGCTCAGCCTGGTCATCTCCTACAATGAATGATTGTAAGTCGAAAACTATCTGTATTAGATTTGCGTGCCACCCATCTTGTCTAGAGACAACTCTGGGCAGCTTACAAACATTAAAAACAGGTAAACATTAAAATGATTTTAAAAAATTAGATAATAGTTTAAAGTCACCTCAGGTTGAGTGTCTTCCCATCCATTCTGTAATTAAGGCTGATTTCAGCATCATTCAGCATGACAATTAACAGGCTGAACAGTGTGGTTGCAAGCACACAGCGCTGTTTAAAACAATTGGTGACTGGGAATGTCTTAGAAGATTCTACACCTCTACCCTTGATGGAACTGGCCTATCATCTGAATGAATTTGGCAGGGCAGCTGAGCTTTGACATGATCCTCCACAGGCCTTGATGGTTAGCAGTATCAAAGGCTTATGTGAGGTCAACAAAGGGTTGTATAGAGTTCACAATTCTGCTCCTGACATTTCTCCTGAAGTTAGTGTGCAGCAAAAATATCAATAGACTCATGATCTGTGGAAGCCATACCGTAACTCTTGAAGCAAGCCCAACTCCAGATTAGCCACCAGAAAATTTAGCAGATCTCTTGCAAGGACTTTTCCTGCAATACAGAGCAGCAAAATTCTTCAGCAGTTGTTGCATACTTGCTGATTGCCCTTCTTGTAGACGTATATAATGGATGCATCATTCCTGAGAAATGGATCCTTACTTCCATAAAGACTGGAACAACTCAATGATTTTTTCTAAAAGTACAGGAACACCAACTTTGTATATCACTGCAGGTATGGTGTCTGCCCCCGGGCCTTTGGAGGTTCTGTGTTTTGCAGAGGACATACAGTTGCAAGAAAAAGTATGTGAACCCCTTGGGATTACGTGGAGTTTTGCATGAATTGGTCATAAAATGTGCTCTGAACGTCATCTAAGTCACAACAATAGAAAAACACAGTCTGCTTAAAATAATACTACACAAACATTAGATGTTGCCATGGTTTAATTGAACATAACATGTAAACATTCACAGTGCAGGGAGGAAAAAGTATGTGAGCCCCTAGCCTAATGACTTCTCCAAGAGCTAATTAGCAGAGGACATACAGTTGCAAGACAAAGTATGTGAACCCCTTGGGATTACGTGGAGTTTTGCATGAATTGGTCATAAAATGTGCTCTGAACGTCATCTAAGTCACAACAATAGAAAAACACAGTCTGCTTAAAATAATACTACACAAACATTAGATGTTGCCATGGTTTAATTGAACATAACATGTAAACATTCACAGTGCAGGGAGGAAAAAGTATGTGAGCCCCTAGCCTAATGACTTCTCCAAGAGCTAATT
>QLTV01000867.1:671522-690947 GCA_003457575.1 Thermophis baileyi
ACAGGAAACGTTTGGTTGAGGTTATTGCTGCCAAAGGAGGGTCAACCAGTTATTAAGTCCAAAGGTTCACATACTTTTTCCTCCCTGCACTGTGAATGTTTACATGTTATGTTCAATTAAACCATGGCAACATCTAATGTTTGTGTAGTATTATTTTAAGCAGACTGTGTTTTTCTATTGTTGTGACTTAGATGACGTTCAGAGCACATTTTATGACCAATTCATGCAAAACTCCACGTAATCCCAAGGGGTTCACATACTTTTTCTTGCAACTGTAGTCCCAAAGGTGCTTTTTCAAGAGGCAACTGGATTTTCTGGTTTTTCTTTGAAGATGTTTCGCTTCTCATCCAAGAAGCTTCTTCAGCTCTGAGGACATGGTGGCCGAAAGGCAGCTGGATGTGAGATCCAGACTGCTGATAATTCTCTCTAAAATAAAGAGAGATCTTGGGATTGCTCTCATGTATTCTAAATAGCTGGGGATTTTTTCATGAATTGACAGCAGAAGCAGAATTTTGCAGCTGCTCGCAATCAGCTCGGAATTGCAGAGTCTATCATGTTCTGAGCCATTAATGTAGCCTTTTTTAAGGACTCAAAATTCAACCTAGCCTCACTTTTTGGATCATCTTGAAATTTAATTTTCTTTTTATTACCCCTTCAAGACTGAAAAGCCTTCAGAACTTGCAAGCTTTGCAGGGTAACAAGAACTTTGAGAGAAGACATAGATAGAAGAAAGTAGATGTTAGAACTTGATGTATGGAATTTAAAGATTGCTGGGAGAAAGAAGAAAATACTTTGCTTTGTAAATATTTAATTGGGTGTAATGGGCATATCTATTTTAGTATTTCTGACATATAAATAAGGGTTTATTATTTCTGGTAATGTTTAATTTTAATTTTTGCAAGGTTTAATTGTTAATTGAAATTAGATTTTGATTATTATAGAAAGGAATTTGGGATTAGGTTTTAAATAGAAGTGGGGATATATATTCATACTGTTAGATGTTTGTTTATCTTGTTAGTTTTCCTTGTATTTCCTCTGCTTTGACATTCAATCAGGCATTGTGCATTTTACACAGCTTATTTTGGACTATCCTGCATGCACTGTTAAAGTCATTTTCTTGGCAATAGTTCTGGTGGACATTATGAAGGGGATGCTTTTCAACAACCCTCTTATCTCCTCATCATTCTCCTTGAATTATCATGCTGCTTGCTGAGTAGAGAACCCTAGAATTTTCAGTGCAGATGAATGAATAGGATCCCTGAAAACATTTCCAGTTGTCCTCAGGACTGCCAAGATGTACGATAGCAAGCTTAGTCTCTAAGCCAATGCTGAAACCGTGCTGGGGTTCTTCAGCCTGGCTACGTTAATTCTTTTCATGGCCTTCCGGTCATCTCTCGGGTCTGATATGGAGCTTCATTTTGGAGATAATGAGCCTGAGATTTAGCCAATAGTCAGCAACACACATGGCCTTGGTCACTCTGATATCCTGTCTTTTTTTCTGACAATGATATAGTGAACGAAATGCCAATACTTAGAGTGGGAGTGCATCTAGGAGGTCTGGTTACAGGTAGACAGACAGAAAGTTATATTGCTATTGAGGAGGTCATGTGCTGCAATGGACTTCAGTAAGAGTAGAACATTAGTTGCCTACTCTATATCTCCCAATGACTCCCTGCCAGGCTGCAGAATCACATCCTATTCTTGCATTAAAAGTTGCCGAGCAAGATCAGCTTGTTCATTCTGCTCACTGCTGATAGCAGGGTATCTAATTCTTCATAGTATCCATCTTTCATCTCATCGGGGTTGGTCATTGTGGGGGCATAGGCACTGATCAGGGTGACTTGACTTTTATTCTGTAGCAGAAGCTGCAGTGTCATGAGCCAGTTGTTCACATCCTTGGAGAGACTAATAAGTTTCCAAACAAGGTGACTCTTTATGGTAAATCCAATTCCAGCATTGCAACCATAATCACAGTCACAACTGTCCCAGAAAAAAGTGTATCCACCACCAATTTCAGTCAGTTGATCTTTATTGGCAAGACAAATCTCACTCATGCCTCCAATGTCAATGTTGTATCTTACAAATTCTTTGGCAATTAAAGCTGTTCTTCTCTCTGGTGTGTCTGCCATCAAGTTGTTCAAAAGTGTGCACATGCTCCAAGTGCCAATGATAAGCAGCATCGCTTGCATTTTTTGTGTTTTGACTGCCAAAGTGGGATCCTGCCAGCCATGGTAAACTGGTCAGGATGTAGTGAAGCAAGCAATGTTTTAGGGTACCTTTTCTAGCCCCTTCCTCATACTGCAGAGATGAGGAATGCATTCCTAGAGAGGGCTGCTCAGTCCCCTGGATAGATGCTGTGTTCAAAAACTGGCCATTAAACCTGAGTCGCCTGTGTGCAGATCTATGATCACAGCTCCTAGTGTAACCACACCTACTGCTCTGTCATTCACCCATTGTCACCCATGTATTTTTTAAAGAGTGATGACGATAATGGTGTTCAGACTAGCATATAGTATGGATTAAAATGAGGGAGAGTTGTGCAGTGTCCGCTTCATTCTCTCTTCCCAATTCCCGTGGCAAGATACAGTTGAAACAACTGGAAATGGGACTAGGCGTAGCAGGTGACCAGAATATCTTCTGTGCCTTGTCCTGTTCTTCATGTTCCACAATACTTTCAGAGACCATGACAACTAGTCCTTCCAGTGGTATCATCAGCTCAATCTGGAGTTTGTCTTCACATGCTGGGATAGGCAGCTGTCTGTCTCACCAAGGGCTTAAGACCCATTAGCTCCCCTCATCGGGTTTAGCCAGTTTATCAAAGCTGTTGCCAGAGTGTTCCAAACAGGAAATCAGCCAAGGAAGCAGTTGGACCAATGGACCAAGATGGATGCTCAAGAAGTAAAACAACCAATTGTTGCCCTCAATGCAGAAAAGATACTGACTTTATCAGGAAGCAGAGCAAAACAGCAGCAGTGAAATAATGAGAAGTTATTTTAGGATATTTTAAGGATCTACACAGTGCCAAACCACCACTGCAATGCCCTTATCCAGCTATTGCACATTTACATCTGTATTAATGTGTATGTTTCTATTTACCACATTTGAAATGTGCTCAACAAAACATACTCAGTGCAAGCAAAGTGTTAACTGCAGTCCAGCTTCAAACTTGTTTAGAAGCAAAGGGTGCTTCATAGCATGCATGATAAAATAAAATCATATTTCATATCTTCCCTGTTTGTTGGAATTTGTTAGTTTAGAAGCATCTCAGCTTCTCACAATTCTTAAAATAAAATATTTACTCACCTTTCCATCTAAAATGCATAGATCTTCTTTCATTATCATCTGTGAACTGAAATAATGGCATAATGAAGAGGACATTCCATTTATCCCCAATTCTGCTTATTTATTTATTTTATTTATTTATTTATTGAATTTATATTGTCGCCTATTTGCCTATGACGACTCAAGGCGGCTTACAGAATATAAATCCACATTTAAAACAATAAAAACTAACAAAAAGAATCAAATAAATTAATATAGTACAATATAACAAAATCACCCCCCCCACCTCCCACCCCGGTGACAGCAGATCACACGAGCCATTTAATGGGCTCCATCCCGCTCCAGGCCCGCTGGCAGAACCAGGTCTTCAGCACCTTCCGGAAGAGTATTAGAATGGGGGCCATTCTAATCTCTGGGGGAATGATGTTCCAGAGAGAGGGAGCCACCACGGAGAAGGCCCTTCTTCTGGGTCCCACCAGGTATATCTCCCTCAGGGATGGGACCCGCAGCATTCCCTGCCTCCCTTTTCTTTGAAGACGTTTCACTTCTCATCTGAGAAACTTCTTTTGAAGAAGCTTCGTGGATGAGAAGCGAAACGTCTTCAAAGAAAAACCACAGCCCCATGTAGAACGTGTTGCAATAGTCAAGACGGGAAGTGACTAGGGCATGAGTGACTGTGAGTAGGGACTGTTCGTCCAGGAAAGGGTGTAACTGGCGCACAACCCGCAGTTGCGCAAAGGCCCTCCTGGCCATGACCGCCACCTGCTCTTTGAGCAGGAGTCGTGAGTCCAGGAAAACCCCTAGATTACGCACAGGGTCTGTTTGGGGTAGTGCCACCCCATCCAAGACCAAAGGTGGCAATTCTCCCTGAGCCAACGAACCCCAAACCCACAGCCACTCGGTCTTGCAAGGGTTTAGTTTCAACCCGTTGCTCCCCATCCAGCCCCTAACAGCCTCCAGGCACTGCAAGAGGGAGGACACGGCATCACTTAACTTACCACGAGACATACAGCTTTTATCATCATCATATTACTACTACTACTACTACTACTACTAATACTATTACAACTATTACTACATATACAACAATATGAAAATACAGTTTGCAGTTCTTTAGCTGGTGTTGGCTTTCATTCGTGTTGAATTCTTCCCAAGAACCTAGGATGTCATAATGTATCAGCATAGTATATGTGTGCATCTGCAGTGTGGCCTGTTGTAATTGATGAGTGGAAATGTTATCAATGCACAGATTTTTTTAAGTGTTATCCAAGGCTTTTTGCATGGCATCCAATAATAATCATCATCATAATATATGTTTAACAGCATCAAACAACATCATCTGCCTATCCCAGATCTTTGGAAAAGACTTGGTAAGTGGACAAAAATGCCAAATCCAGTCTAAACTCCTGTGTAATGAACCATAATAATAATAATAAATATCTTGAAAACCAGCATGCTGTCTCTCCGCTTTTTCCACCCAGGTTCTCTACAGACTACAACTGGCATCTTCCCCAGCTGCCCTACCAATCTTAGAGCTGTCTAGCTGCTTGTCTGTCTGTCTATTTATTATAGCTGCCCCACCCCAAAAGGCTCTGATATTGAAGTCTAAATTTCTTACTTTTCAATGATATCAGCAATAAACTGACTAGCAGCCTGAGCCTCTTCGCATGGAGGTCCAGGTCGAAATCTTGATGAACAAAGTGGAGGAAGATCTACATTGGGAACTATACGAATAGAGAAATAATCATAAATATTATCTGCATGATAGTAATGTCATATTTGAAGAAGAAAAAATGAATAAAGAAAGCTTACTGATATATCCTTTGTTACTGGAATCAACAGTGGGCGCTGCAAATTCCTGTACACATTGTATAGTTGGGGAAGGGCAAAATATAAGAATTAGAAGTTGGTTTAGAAATAATATATCTGCAACTTGTAAAGTCAACACACATATTTTGCCTGAATTTTGATGTGTTTTATTATTTATTAAAACAAAATATTAACTGAATACATTAGTTACACAACTCAGTTTCTAAGGCTGAATGTGGCAGGAAGTTGGTGGTATGGTCAAAGCCAAAACTAGTGGGGACAAGGTCTGAATTCCTACTTTCTTTTGTGCATGCTCACTCTTGCTTTCTCTCAAATGCTTTCCTTTCTCATATACTACAAAGTGACTATTGAAACATAAATCTATATCACAATAGAACATTTTATATCTGAATAGTCAATTCTTGAAATAGAGATAGCATATCATCCAGCAACACTGCAAAGGGACATGAGTAAACTGGTCAATCTACTATTTCATATATTCAGTATGAAGAATATTTCATATCATATTTAACAATATCAGAGTTTGGAATATCTCACTGTAAAAATTTCTACAGTTGCCATACTGATTAGTACACCCTTATTTTAGAAGAAAATACTTTCTTTCTTTCCATTATAATTTTTTCCTTTATTTTCCGTTTTATTTTCCTTTGTTTTTCTCTGTATTACTTTTCCCTTAGTATATTTTCCTTACTAGTTCTTGCAATAGGCAGAGGATTAGGCTCCAAAAGAAGGTTTTTTAAAGTACTTTAGAAATTAGGATTTCCTATTAGAGCTGAACAAGAGAATCTTTCCAAAAAGATACGGTACTCACAGTATAGGTAGTTCTCGCTTAACAACAGTAATTGGGATCTGAATTTCCAATGCAGTAAAAAAGTGACTATCCTGCTTAGAGATGGCAATCGCAGCAGTTTCTGTTGCTATCATTAAGTGAAAATTTCAAGTCATTAAGCAAGAACCTCACATAACTGACTTGTGTCTTCCTGCCCACTTTCCAGAAGCAAAGTCAATGGGGAAGCCAGCTGGAAGTTGCAAATCCCAAATGGCTTGCAAGGACTACAAAGTGAGGTCGCAAGGTTACTGCAAGCAATGCATGTGGACTGATGAGGGGTTGCTGAAGTGCAAACATATTATGGAGGACAAGATCCCTGGTATCTCATAATCTGTAGTGGGGCTCCTCAGGAGAAAAAGTGCTGAGAGCAACTTGCAACCTTTCCTGCTGGCTTCTCCATTGACTTGTTTGTGGGAAGCTGACAAGAAGGGTAACAAATAGCAATAGCAATAGCACTTAGACTTATATACCACTTCACAGTGCTTTACAGCCCTCTCTAAGTGGTTCACAGAGTCAGCATATTGCCCCCAACAATCTGGGTCCTCATTTTACCCACCTCGGAAGGATGGAAGGCTGAGTCAACCTTGAGCCGGTGAGATTTGAACCGCTAAACTGCAGCTAGCAGTCAGCTGAAGTAGCCTGCAGTACTGCACTCTAACCACTGCGCCACCTCGGCTCTCAAATGGTTATTATGTGACTGCAGGATGCTGTAAATGTTGTAAGAGTGAGATGGTTGCACCTAGATTGTGACCATATGACTCTGGGGGTGATGCGATGGTTGGAACTTTGAGGGCTGGTCATAAGCATCACTCATTTAGCACCTTTGCAACTTTGATTGGGGGCTGAACGAGTGGTCATTAACAGAGGACTACCTGTATTAGCTTTAAAGATATATATCCATGAACCTACTGCTTTTATGCCGCATATCACTGTAGTATTCCCTAACTTCAAAAGTGCAGAGCCATCTGCAGTTGTAATTGAACCTAAAGAAAGAGAAAAAAACACTTCATAAAATCTACTTAAGAAAATATGTAAATGTTACATTGATGCATTCAAAATAAGAGCCAGTGGTTCAGGGTGGATTTGATTTAAATCAAGTCGATTTAAATCACTAGTAAAAAGGCTTGATTTAAATCAACTAGATTTAAATCATAATTTTTAAAGAGCAACTGTCATCTCTGTCCTGCAGTGGCTCCTCCTGACCCGTTGTTGACTCACTAACAGTCCCATTCACCTTAATGGGACAGCTGGTGATGCGGCAGTGACACAACAAGGTGAGGGACGTGGCAGGCAGCAGGTGAGTGGATGCCCGCTAACAGGCGCTGCCATGTTGGAGCTGAAATGACAGGTGCTCTTTAATATTATATTTATAAGCTGCTAAGTTTCACTTTCATTTTTACTGCTTGCCCTTCCTCCTCACACTTAGAGCCTGGTGGTACAGATGCATTTCTCTTCAAGCAATCATACAGTTTGTAGTGTACATAGATTTGCAAAACAATGGGATAAAGGAATATTCCTGAACTTTGTTTTATGATTTATCTTATGGTTACTGTGAAATTGTGTGAATGCATCAATGCAGTGCAAGTTATCTCAGCTTGCAGAGCTTGGATTCATTGAATGAATTTACCAAAAATGTAAATATTGCAGAATATACAGCCTCATGCTACATAACTAAGCTCAATTTCATGCTGAATAAATTAAATTATTAATGTATCTTAAATAGAAAACTATTTTAGATAGATTTTTACTCCAAAAGCATTTTATTAAAATAAATTTGATAAAAATCAAAAAAATCCAATTTAAATTTAAAAAAAATCCGATTTAAATAAAAAAATCTGATTTTTTTTATAAAAAAAAATTAATCATCAATTTTTAACCACCCTGCAGTGGTTACATACCGACACCAGTTTTTCAGAATCATATAATAACTCAATGAGATTGAATTTGTGTATTTGTACCCCGGAAAGTTTCTTAAAATCTTGTCTTTCTAAACCCAAAATGTCATAAAATATAGAGTGTGAGGTTTATAATCCAAATGCAGGCATCATTTTCCTCCTTTCTGAACTTAATGTTGCATGCTACTATAATGTCCGAATTTGGGCATTGCTGCTGAAATTACTAGAGAAACAGATTAAAATAGAGGGGGAAAATCCTTAAAGAATTAAAGGCTTTGAGAAAGCTATAGAAAAAAAAGGGAGAACTACAGAAGAATGGGAATGCATTGGTAAGATTCATAATTAGAATGTTTTCAAATCATAACTTCACTTAAAATCAAATTCAACTGCAGACTAGATTACTTATAAATTTGGAAAACTATTTGGAAGGGAAAATAACATTTTATCAGCCCTGTACATTATATATAAGCCTATAGCCTTATTGTATATTATACAATAAGCCTATAGGAACTATCAAAACGTTAAACCCTTAGTTCACAGATCCCTATGAGTTATATGGGGAGATGCAGAGTCCAGGGGAGGCATGAAGAAACTTTTAGTTGTATATTGTTACAATAAATCTGCACTTCCCAAAGTTTCATCACATTGTTTTCATTGTTTATTTGTGTTCATTTCAGTGTTAGAATTTTTAGGGAAAGTGTGCACATTAAGAGAGGTGTGATGTAAAAGATTAGGAACCCCTGCCTTAGATGCACTCTTTATTTCAGTAGAAGAGCCAAGCTACCTAGGTCAAAACACTGTTTAGCCAATTAGTTAAACCAACTAAAGGTATTTTGACTAACTGAAAAGGTATCTCAATGTAAATGCGCCATACATCTCAAGCAGTACCATAACAGATTATTTATATTCTGCCCAGAAAAGGACATGTCTCTAAGCCTGATTAGGCAACCTGCAATCCCTATGGTCTTCTAGCTCAGGGATCCCCAACCCCTGGGCCATGAGCCATTCGGAACCGGGCCATACATATGGGCATCCACACTTGCGCAAGTGTGTGCAGACACTCCATTTGTGCAAATGGAGCTGCGAGTACATGCAACTATCTCCTCTTCCCCCCCCCCCTCGCCAGCCGCAAAGCCGGAAAGATTGGGGAACTCTATTCTAGCTAATTTCTTGTCACAATGGTTTCATTTCATCCGTAGAAAATGAAGTAGCAAAAACAGACAGTGCAATTAAAATCCTATAATGTTGTACAGTGATGGCTCAGGCTTAGCTCATTTTTGCTGTTTCTCATCATACCCACTGTACAGCACAGTAAAACATTTTACCACTGCTGCTGAAAAATTGTGTATTCTAAAAACAAGCTTTTTTTCTCCATTCTTTTTCTTGTGAGCAATTCAAGCAGATTGTTTTTATTAAAATTTATGTCCATACAATTGCATATAACAAGAGCTTAATTAGATATGTACTTAACTAAAGGTAGATAAAAGCTGACTTTTCTGCACACTGTTCTTATCAGTCTTTAAATGCTTCTGAAAGGTTGGCAAACCTGCTGAGCAGGGAGACAGCCCTCCATAAGAGACCAAATGATGACAGTCTGGATATCCTTTCAATTTATCTACAATCCTGCAGTCTTGTGCCCTATATAGTGATTCTTCATCATTCTAAATCCTACTTTAAAAAGGGTAACATGCCAGTTTACGTTATATCATTATCGCACACATCATGCCAGAATTTGTTGGAAAAAGTACATGAAGCTTTAATAGCAATGAATGCTTATGGACATTCTGCTATAGAATTTGCTGGTACAATCCTGAATCCATTGTTCTGTCAACAGAAATTTCAATGCTCATAAATGAGGTGCCAGAAATTACTAAAACTTCACATACATTTTCCAACAAAGCAATGAATGATGGCTTAGTATATTGGCATGATATAAAACACTATTGTAAAAGTTATTTGTTTAGTGAGAATCTTTTTATTGATTAATAGGATTTATATGACGCTCTAATCACATTCAGAGTGCACAATATAATAGGATTACAGATAGTTCTATAAGATTCACAAAATTTCTCTCACCACTGCAGAAGACAGAGGAGGAATAGTATGTTCATGGAATATCAGTCAAAGACATATTTTATGAGTGGAACATAAAGTGTCTCTAACTAACTTTCTATGAACAGCTCCTTCCATCACTGACCACTCAATTCAGCAAGATCTTTGGTATTCTGGGAGTCTTTTGGGGGACTGGCAAGGAGAAGACGATGTGGGAAGAGTCAATTTCTGTAGTTAAACCAGATGTTGTGATTAACATGAATCATTTCAACATATGGCCATAGTGGTTAGTCTTGACTCTTTTTCATATTCTTGCTTAATCAGAATGTGTTCTCTATGCTATTCTTCCCATTATTTCTCAAAACAAACTCAACTACATATTGAAGACTAGTATCCCACAATTAATTTGGAATACTATGAGCAATAATTATTTAATAGTAAAGTATTTACCTATGTTGATAGTTGTGGTCCTAAATTCACCAAGGTCCCTTCCGTCAGGCCGACAATTTTCTTTCTATAAGGATCACCAAATCAGGCATACATAATTAATCTTATTAGATTACAGTATACAAATTTGAGTTTAAAAAATCAGGATTTGACAAGCAAATTGGTATGATATGAATCATCTAAAAACAAAGGTATAATTATTTGGATTCAAATGCAAATATATTCAGATTTAAATAGAACTACTAAGTAAAAGTCGATCACTGATAACCAAAAGTTGAATCTTCAATGCTAAAACTTTTGATAGGAAATTTTTTGTGTGTTTATTGAGGAAGTTCTGACAATATAAAAATAGCCATTAAAAGACTGTGGGGACTGGGAAAATCCTGACTACATCTTGCTTTATTCTGGTCATATCAGATCCTGTTTTAATTCAATCTGCTTCTATGGAGCAAGTGATGAGAGCCTCCAGATACTGTATGTTTACAGTATCTTCATACAAGGAGTAGATTTGAAAAACACATTTAATATATACACAGATATATACACTTTGTACTCACTAAGAATCTTCTGTAATATTCCAAAGGTTCTACAGTTCTAAAACAAATAGAAATTTAGGTAAAGTATTTTAGAAACAGACAAATCAAGTTGAACATTTTAGGATAAAAATAACATTCCCAACTGGATAGTAATTTTGAATTTCCAAAGCAGCAGAAACTGTTTGTGGGGCTGCCATCTGACTAGGATTTGTGGGATTAATAGCAATTACTGCATCCAAAAGAAGCAAATAAGATTTTTGTGGCTATTAGGCTAACAATCTATTCTCTCAACTTTTGCCCACTGTGGCCATTAAAATCTAGTACAACTGGCTGGGTCAGAGAGCAGTCAAAATCTCTTTATATGAGCAAATTATACCATTCCAGACAAATGGCTGTCCAGTCTCTGCTGGAAAACTTCCAGTAATGGAGCACCCACAACTTCTGAAGATAAGCCATTCCACTGATTAATTGTTCTCAGTCCGGAAATTTCACCTTAGTTCTCTCTGTAATAAGCTTCCACCTATTGCTTCTTGCCTACCCTTAGGCGCTTTGGAGAATAGGTCAACCCCCTCTTCTCTGTGACAGACTCTCAAGTACTGGAAGACAACTATCATGTCACCCCTAGTCATTCTCATCATTAGGCTAGACATACTTAGTTCTCTTAGCTATTCATCATAGAGTTTAGTCTCCAGACCGCTTATTATTTTCATTGCTCTTTTCTATTGCTCTTCTCTGCACTTTTTCCAGGATCTCATAATCTTTTTTGAAATGTGGCAATCAAGTGTGGCCTCAATAGTGCAGTACAGAATGGTACTATCACTTCTCATGATCTTGATGCTATCCCTGTGTTGATGCAGCCTAATCATGCATTGGCTTGTTTGGCAGCTGCAGCACACTGCTGGTTCATACTTAAGTGGTTGTCCACTAGGACACCCAGATCCCTCTCACAGTTATTACTATTGAGCCAGGTACTGCCTTTTCTACACCTGTCCTTTTTTTTTTTTTTTTGGCCTAGCATAGGATCTTACTTTTCTTACCATGAAACTGCATATTGTTGGATAGGGCCCAGTCAAGTCTGTCAAGATCCCTTTGAATCTTAAGTCTATCTTCTAAAGTGTTAGCTATTCCCTCCAATTTGATGTTGTCTGAAAATTTTATGAGTTCCCCTTCTTTCCTGTCATCTGCATAAGTTATGAATAAGTTGAAGAGTACTGGGCCTAAGACAGAACCTTGGGTACACCACTGCATGCTTCCTTCGATGTAGATGTAATTCCATTGAGAACTACCTGCTGAGTGTGGTTGGTCAGCCAACTGCAAATCCATCTGATGGTGGTACTGTCTATCCCACAGTCACTGTCTTGCAATTTGACAAATGCCTTACTGAAGTCTAAGTAAACTATGTCCACACATTTCCCTTATCCAGTAATTTAGTCACTTTGTCAAAAAAGACAATAAGGTTTGTCTGGCATGATCTGTTTTTGACAAACCATGATGGCTTCTAGCAATTGTTTTGCTCATTTCTAGATGCTCACAAATGCGCTGCTTGATTATCTTTTCCAGGATTTTCCCAGGTATTGATGTCAAGCTGATTGGTTCATAGTTTTGTGTAATCAGTTTTTTCCCCTTTTTTGTAGATTGGAACTACTTCAGTTCTTTTCCAATCCTCTGGCAATTCTCCCATGCTACAGGAGCCTTGAAAGATTTGGTTTTGAGACCACATCTGTCAGTACCTTCAGAATCCTGAAATGTAATCCATCTGATGATTTGAACTCGTCTAGAGTGGATAGGTGTTCTCTTACCATTCTGTTGCCCATTTTGACTTGCATTCCTATTCTGTCTATCCTATTGTGCTGTTTTTGATCAGTTGGACTATTTTTCTTTTGCGTGAACACAGATGCAAAGAATGAATTCAGCAATCATGAGATATTACTGGAACAAATTGGTGGGTTGGTAACTAAGAATCACAGTATTATTGTGGTTCCATTTCTGTCTCATAACTAATTCCACAAGGTGACAGTAGGCAATAAGGCAATGACTTTGATTCTCTGAGCAGGGCAGGGTACTACAGAGTTCCGTTTTTTCCTCCCTAGCTATTTGGTGTTTGAACTGGGGGAAATTATCCAAAGATTGGAAACACAGCATCATCAACATTCTGACAATTATTATTACATGATCACCAAATCAGAAAGATTCAAGGCAAAAGTAACTAAAAGTAAGGCCTCCTAAAGCCCCTGGACCTCTCTTGCTAGGGGAAATTCATCTAGCTTTCCAAGATGTTTTCTTTTAGAAAAGTTAAACACCCAGACATCTCTGAAGTAAGAAGTTTTTCAAGTCCAAACAGTCTTTAAGATTACTGTTATATTGCTTTATTTTATATTACTTTAATTTTTGTAATGTATTTTGATCCTGGAGGAAATATGAGCACTGAAATAACTTAAAAATGAAAACAAAAAACTATTTTTAATTGCCCCATAAAGAAGGGTTAGACTCGGTGGAACAGAACAAGCAAAGGTTTTGGTTAAGGATCAGGGGACATTCTTAAACAGCCCCCTCTCAAAAAAGACAATTCAATTAAGCCAATGTCTTATTCTTTTTCACTGGTCCTCTTTCACTACTGCAGGAATGCATAAATCCTGCCAATCTGAATGTGTCCTAAACTTGAATACAGCAGGTTGAGGGTGTAATTCAAAAATACGCATTCGCACAAAGCTGAAACTCTCAGTGGAGGGCAATAACGATTCAGTACATAGGAGAAAGGGTTTCTGCAGATCGTTTCCTGGTGAAGAAAAGTACACCTTGCTCTCTTTTTAACAGTAAGAAGCAAGGGAGAATTTCCAGAAACCGAAAATGCCTGATCGCGAGTTGCGAGAAAACCCAGACGCGAGCGCTCGCGCCCAAGACCCTCCGGAACGATGAACGGTTTGGGCACGAGGGGAAACACTCTGCGTTCCCCCATCGGCAGGAAACAAACATTTACCTGAACGCGGCCGTTACGGTCGCCGCCATCGTCACTTCACTGGCTTCTTCGTTTAGCAACTGATTTAGACTAAAAACAATCCAGCTGCGGAAGGCGCTACTAAATCGAGTCTGCGATGTAATTAGAATTAGGAAAAGGAGAGATTGGTACGTTGTCGGCAGTTTCGGCAAAAACGAAAGCGAGCGGTCTCCCGGATGGTAATGGTAGCTAGAGGTTAAAAAAAAAATACTTCAGCTAATTTTCTGAATTCAATATTACAAGAATCTTACAGTTTTTCTTATACATATAATTAAAAAAATACAGAAATTCTGCATAGTTTGATTAATTTGATTACTTGGATAGAGGATGATCTCTTGGATGAAAAGCTACGCTGAATTTTTTTTTAAATAGGGGGTTGCAAACCACTTCCGTGATTGTTGCTAAGATTATTATGCAGAGGCGCCTTAATGTCAAATCACGAATCGATTCGAAGGAAACTTAGTTTGTCTACAGGAAGACCGTCCTCATAAATCTGTCTTCTTTCACATAGCACTTTTCTAGTTCTTAAACAGTTTAAAAATGCTCTGCCAGTACAAATAAAACCGCTGCTTATTGAAGTTATTGGCATTTTAAAGACCAGACTTACGGTAGACTGAAAATAGGTGCAGAGTTAATTCTGTACCTTAGAAAAGCTTCAGAATACAAAAGTGTATACAAAACAGCTTCTCTAATACAAAACTGTTCAAAGATTGCTGCCAAAGATCTTCATTGCCGTATCAGTGCTCACTCAGACTAATTTCAATGCATAGAACAGAATAACAGACTTGGAAGGGACCTTGGAGGTCTTCTAGTCCAGCCCCCTGCTCAAGCAGGAGACCTATACTATACCATTTCAGACAAGTGGCTGTCCAGTATCTTCTTAAAAGCCTCCAGTTACGGAGGACCCACAACTTCTGCAGGCAACGTATTTTAAATAACCCCCATGTGTTTTTCACACGACATGAATGTGTTTACCTCCGTGAATTTCAAAAAAGCATTTTTTAGTTTTGTCTTCCTAAATGTCTAATCATCTGAACCAATAGGCTGCTCTATACACCGGAAGCTCAGGCTTTCTAGTCCTCGTCATTGTTTCCTTCCGCTTTCGTGTCTCTTTCGATGAATCGCTCTGAGTGCTGGCTGGTTGAACGCGCCTGAGCGGAGAAGCGAAGTGTTAAAGTAGCTGACGATGGAACTGGGCTGGCTGATCGAAGGGGTCGTGGTATTAGCAACTGCAGGGCTGGCTCTGGTGAGAAGGGATCAGGACTGGCCCTAAAGCATTTCGGGGCGAAGAGAATGAAGGCAGAACGGCAAACTCTTCCTCGTAGTGGGCTCTCCTTTCTTACAATCTCGGCCTCCAGACTTATTTTCTGTCATTTTCCTGACATTTCAGGAAAATTTGGCCTAGGGGATTCATTATATCCGAGGTTCAACTTTATATCCGCAAATTTAACAAAAATGCCTCGGAATGCAATGCATGCAATACGTCCTTTCTAGAGTACGGAGTAAGCAGTTCACGGTCTCATTCTTCACAGACTTTAGGCGGTTTATAAATACAAAAATAAAATTGCACTGTAAAAGTTCAGTAATATCAGATGATAAGAAAATGTGTAAATGTATAAATGTATAAATGCACATGCTTCTGACTACAGTTACATTGAGACATTCAGGCTGAGACAGTGGGTGTGAGTGCGGGTTTCCACGTTTAGTTGTGCACTTCTTTTTCTGAGATTTTGCAGTTCAAGTCATATGAGTTCATCTTTGTTTACATTATAGCTTTACTTAAAATTACTTTAATAACTTCTGATTTTTTAGAACTATGTCTTTCTGGTGCATACTGCCCTTTGAGGAGGTGGTCTTACTACCTTGTCAGAGAAAGCTGGGCTGCTGACTTGGATACAGGTAGTCCTCATCCTACGATCACAATTGAGCCCCAAATTTATGTTGTTAAGTGAGAGATTTGTTAAGTGACTTTTGCCCCATTTTAAAACTTTTCTTGCCACCCTTTGTTAAGTGAATCACTACAGTTGTTAAATTAGTAACACGGTTGTTAAGTGAATCTGATTTCCTCATTGACTTTGCTTGTCAGAAGGTCACAAAAGGAGATCACACGACCCTGGGACACAGCAATGGTCATAAATATGAACCATTTGCCAACCATCTGAATTTTGATCACATGATCATGGGGATGCTGCAAAGGTTGTAACTGAAAAATGGTCAACAGTCACATTTTTCAGTGCCGTTGTAACTTTGAACGGTCACTAAATGAACTGTTGTAAGTCGAGGACTACCTGTAGTTTTTACTCAGAAATTTGATGTACATTTTTTTAAAGGAATAGAACTCAGCCTTTCCTAAATTAGAAAGTAAAAGCCATTTTAGTGGTGGGAGTACCTTTTATTTAAATGCTAATGTGTTTATACAGCAATACCAATCATGCAAAGTGCAGAAAAAAGTAAAAGATAGAAGCAAAAAAAATTAAAAGCATGGGACAAAAGAAAAACAAATAACAAATAATCTAATTCATATCAACACTATTCAGTATTCTTTTGTGTTCATTTATCTTGCAAATGATCCTGTCATATTTTATGCAATTTATATATTGCCTTTTGTTCTTTAAACTCTCATCTCTTTTTTAGGAACTTAGCAGCAGCATAATTCAGCTTCCTCTCAATCCACATACTCTCTTCATATGTGTGTTTTGTGCTTCAGTCCTCATTTACTTTCTCTACACAAAATATTCAGGGTATCACTTTTAGTCCTGATCACTCTTTTTTGTCATAATTAGTTAACAAACCATAACATGTAACTATCATCAACCTGTGAATTCCTACTTTCATATGCTCTTATAACAGTTTAAATAACACCAATTCCTAATTTCTCATATATATATTACTTTCATTCAAAAAGGAGTCACATCCTTTTTCTCAACATACAATATATTCCTCTATGTCTCTATGTCTTCATTTCATCTGTTACACATGAATGTTGAATACTATAATTTATTCTGTGTTTACATTTTGGTTAGGGCAGATTCTCCCCCAATGCACACAATCTTGGACGTTGAGATCAAATTTATTTCTTTTTCTTAATTTTATTTACCTATTCTCTATTCACTTTAAAAACTTTAACATGAATGTTTTAATCTTGCAAGAATGGTATTGCATTATTATTACAGTACTATCAGCTACCACTCCTCTTTTACTTCCCTCCCAGATTGCTTTCATTGCATATATAACTGCAAGACAGTCGCCAAGTATTTATGAATATGAGGATGAGAACTTATTTCTGAATGATAAGAAATCTGTGCCTAGCCTTCATGACCCTGCAACACGTGAACTTTCTGTAGTAGTACCTTCATATAATGAAGAAGAACGATGTAAGAATAAATATTTATATATAAGATATTTTGCTTTATAAATTATTTTATCCTCAGTGTAATTTTAATGAAACAAGATCTGCTGTTTTGCTTTTTTCCACGTCTTACAGTACCATCAATGATGAATGAAGCTCTAGATTATCTAGAGATGAGACAGGTACGTATTTGCAATAATTCAGTAACATTTTTGAAAGTAAAATCTTCTGATAGTAAAAGAAAATAAAACCCTGTCAAATGAAAAATGGTTCTCTTTATTTTTATAGAAGCAAGATCCTTCATTCACATATGAGGTCATAGTAGTTGATGATGGCAGCACAGATCAAACCACAAAGGTAGGAAATAAAGGACTCTTACAAATTTCAGATACTTGTCAACAGTACAGGTGCTCTTCATGCTTATGAGCACTCATTCAATGAGTGTTCAAATTTGTGATGGTCCTGAACAAGGTGGTTAATCCTAAACAAGTTACAGTTAATCTTTAACCATCAATAACCGATGGATTGGCCCATGTATGTATGTGTAAATGTTTTATTGATATATTTTTAAATTGTACTTACCATGTTTTTTATTGGTGTCTTTTTATTCATGTGTTGTGAGCCGCCCAGAGTCCTTCGGGAGTTGGGCAGCATACAAATTTTATTAAATTAAATTAAAATTAAATTAAATTAAAAATTAAATTAAATCTTTGGAGTTTCGACTGTTGCAGCATTAAATGACCTGCATGGCCCTCACTTAATGACTGCAACTGAGATTGCCAGAATTGTTGTTACTAAGCAATAAACTCACATGACATTGTGTTTTATGATTGTATTGCTTAGCGACACCAATTCTGGTCCCAGTCACTGTTATAAGCTGAAGACTACCTGTTTTGCTTGTTTGTTTTTTGAAAAAGACTTCCTGTTGTTAAAGTTTAAAATCACAATACCAGAAACAATACATAAGAAAAAATATCAGAAAGCTGTAAAAAGTAATTTTATCTATTCCATATCTCGTTATTATTGCTGGCGTTATTATTTTGAGGGCCTGATTCCAAGATATCTACAATGTTTATTATTTAGCCAGTGATTGCTCCACCTTGCAAACTGCCATTTTTATTTAGTGATAGAGAACTGAAAACCTTTCCCTTCAGTGTACACTCAACTGAGAACATGGTTGCTTATGTATGTCAGAGTAGCCTTTCTGTATATACTGCACATATGCAATTTTTTTGTTTCTTGACCTTTTCCTTGCTTATATGTTACATTGTGGTAGCAAAGCCCAAAGAGCAATTCAGTATATGTAAAATAATTCACAGCTAGAATTGATTCTGCCAGAATAAGCATAATATGTCTGTCAAAGTGATAATATATATTTGTCTAAAATAATTATTTCCTTCATTATGTGCATTTGTGTTCAAGTATTATATAAGCACTAGTATTAATTCACAGAGGACATTAGGAAATATTTTAAATAACTGACAGTCTATTCTGGTCTTATAATTTGAGGAAATGAGTAAAGAAAATGATGCATGTATTATTGTTTGTCAACAATCTTTGAAATAGAAAGTTTTTGGGTAGAAAAATAGTTTTTAGGTAGGCTACAGTTATATTTGTTTTAAGGACTTGGTTATTCATGATTTGTTTAGCAACAGAAATTAAACACAAGCAAGAATTAAACAAAAACAAAATAAATTGAAAGGGAAGTAAACTATACTAATTATTAGTAAACTGGCCATTACATGCTGAATATTCATTCGTTCATTCACTTTGTATAGCCACCTATCTCATATTCATAATTCTGGGCAGTTTAACCATTAAAATACCAACGCAATTTAAAAATTACAAAGAAAAAGAATCTAACCATATTAAAACCACTACAATGAGCAGCCAAGATACAAAACATTCATGGCACTCAAAATGGAACAGGCTCCATTCCATCACATTAGTCCTATTTATTGGTAAGATATACTGTGTGCACAATTATTAGGCAAGTGAGTATTTTGACCATGTCATCATTTTTATGCATATTTTCCACCTCCAAGCTATAAAAACTTGAATGCTTAGTGGATATAAGCAGATCAGGTGATGTGTATTTGTATAATGAGGGAGGGGGTGGCCTAAGGAGATCAACACCCTATATCAAGGTGTGCATAATTCTTAGGCAGCTTCAGGCAAAATGGGCCAAAAAAGAGATTTAACTGACTCTG
>QLTV01000867.1:700491-720600 GCA_003457575.1 Thermophis baileyi
CAACTGCTCAAATTATTAGACTTATTTTTTAAAGACTGCTTTATTATTGTTCTAGACAACTTAACAAAATGAAGAAGCTGTTTAAAATAAATGCTTGACCTGAAGAGGCCCAGTGCTATTGTATCTTCTTTTAAAGAATAACGTATACTTCCACAAAGCCACATCAGTTTTAACAGCATCTGTACAAGTATAGTCTGAAATGTAACAGTGTCCTGTTGTAGTATTAAGATAAGGCAGCTGAGTTAAACCCTGACTTAGTCATGTTTGGAGTAGATCTATTTAAATAATTGGGAGGAGTTAGTGTGACTACATTTAAGAAAACTTTCTGGCATTAATATACTGCCATAATGTACATTTCTCCAATTCTTTGCTATTTCTATGGGTCAGGCACACACGCACAGAAATACACCGCAAACAGTGTTTATCATCTGTAGTGTTTGCTGTTTGCTGCAAGGAGGCAAATTGCTGGGAGGCAGAGGCAGATTTTTTTTTTCTTGTTTTCCTCCTCAAAAGCTAGGTGCGTCTTATACTTTCGAGCGTCTTATACTCCGAAAAATATGGTACTTCTCTTCATTAGACTAGACATACCTAATTCCCGCAACCATTCATTGTACGATTGGGCCTCCAGTTTGCTAAACATCTTTGTTATTCTTCTCTGCACATTTTCTAGAGTCTCAACATCTTTTTTGTATTATGGTGACCAAAACTGGATGCAGTATTTCAAGTGTGGTCTTATCAAGGCAGTATATAGCAATACTAACACTTCACATGATCTTGATGCTATCCATCTGTTGATGCAGCCTAAGATTGCAGTGGCCTTTTGGCAGCTGCAGCACACTGCTAGCTCATAGCAATAGCACTTAGACTTATATACCGCTTCACAGTGCTTTACAGCCCTCTCTAAGCGGTTCACAGAGTCAGCATATTGCCCCCAACAATCTGGGTCCTCATTTTACCCACCTCGGAAGGATGGAAGGCTGAGTCAACCTTAAGCCGGTGAGATTTGAACCGCCGAACTGCAGCTAGCAGTCAGCTGAAGTAGCCTGCAGTACTGCACTCTAACCACTGCGCCACCTCGGCTCAAGTTGAGTCAGGTACCACCTATTCTATACCTGTGCATTTGGTTGTGATGGTCAGTAAACAAGGCACCCATGTGATTGCCCCACCCCTACTCTCCCTGATGTGATCGTTGAGCAGAGCAAAGTATGCCTCAGGGGTGTGGGAGGGCTAGTAACTTAGTAGTAAACAATTTAAATTCTTACTGTGGTTTAAACATAACATTGATGGTGTATTTTCTGCATTATTGAATAAGTATCTCAGATCATTTAGTTCAAGATGGACCACATTGCAAAAGCAGGGTTATAAATACAATATTTCAGATTTTATTTGAAATGCCGATCTCTTATTCAAGTATAATTCTAGAAATATGTTGAACATAAACTATTCAGTAGGACTGGGCGGTACTATAAATTCAAAGAAAGAAAGGTGCTTCAGAGTTTGTGTTGGTACATTCATAGCACTGCTGCTCTAGCTATCCTTGCACTTTGGTACATTTGTTCTATAGAAAATTCTTATTTTTTCTTCTTATACTTGTCACAGAGAATATAGTTTATATGTAGTTCTGGTGAGATGATCATGGTAAACTTATTATAGTAAGGTGATTATGGAAACAGAAAAGTTCTGGAATGCATTTGTTTTCTTTACTTCAGACCTAATATTTTGTGTATTTTGTTTTCAGCGTTCATACTTCCGAACCCTTCTAATGCATGGATTCCACTTTCTAGTCAGGTTCCTTTGTGTTAAGGATATCAGAGACACGCAATGTGGTTTTAAACTCTTGACCCGGGAGGCTGCTTCTCGGACATTTTCAGCTCTTCATATAGAACGTTGGTTGGTATATTTCTTTCAGTTAATTGGAAACTGGTAATGTGTGCAAGATTATGATGCATAATCCAATATGTACATATACTGTATATGCTAAATAATTTTATGACTAGAATGTAAGAGCTTTCAGGCATTGCAAAGACTTGTATATTCACTGGGTCTTCTTATTTTCAATTTATGAAGATAGCTCTTCATGCTTTTATCAAAATTAGAAGAGTTACTTTTAGTCTCTAGGACAGACCAATATAATGCATTTAAGGGCCACACTGATAAATTAAAAATAATACTGGGCTGCAGTGGAGTAGCTGCTAGGTCTTTCTGTGGTAGCAGTCAGTGAGGCTTGGAGGTGCTAAGCAGCATGTCTTTTAGAGGGGAGATGACTGCAAAGAGCTAGGCATCGACAGCTCTTTTCTTGTGGTAGTGATAGCAATAGCACTTAGACTTATATACTGCTTTACAGTGCTTTACAGCCCTCTCTAAGCGGTTCACAGAGTCAGCATATTGCCCCCAACAATCTGGGTCCTCATTTTACCCACCTCGGAAGGATGGAAGGCTGAGTCAACCTTGAGCCGGTGAGATTTGAACTGCTGAACTGCAACTAGCAGTCAGCTGAAGTAGCCTGCAGTACTGCACTCTAACCACTGCGCCACCTCGGCTCTTGATGCTTAGCAGCAGTGGATTTGTACACTTTTCCAAAAGTGCCACAGATCTTACGTTATACAGGCCTGCTCTACATATCATTTAGATAAGTAAAAGGATGCACACCTGTCCCAGTGAAGTTCAAATCTACTTTTAAAAAAAAAAAATACTATTTATTTAAGCAGCAAAAAAACAATAGAAAAAGGGTGCCCCTTTTCAAAGAAAATTACATATACATTTACACTGGAGGAAATAGATGAACTTTTTGCTAATCTGTTAGCCAAGGTATGAAGGAAACAATACTGTCTTAATGGGAGACCTTAACTACCTTGACATCAGCTGGGAAACAAACTCTGCAGTGAGTGGAAGATCAAACAAGTTTCTGAATACCTAGCTGACATCTTTGTCACCCAAAAGCTGGAGGTGGGAACAAGAGGGTCAGCTATACTGGACATAATCCTAACTAATATGGATCAAATGGTTTAGGGAGTGCTCTAAAGCACCTGAGGAGAAGGACAAGAAACAATGGGTGGAAGCTTGTTAAAGAGAGATCCAAACTATAACTAAGGAGAAATTTCCTGGCAATGAGAACAATCAATGGAACAGCTGGACTTGTAGGTGCTCCTGGACTTGTAGGTGCTCCATCACTAGAGATTTTCAAGAAAAGATTGGACTTCCAGGATAGTATAAGATCTGCCTTGGGCAGGGGGTTGGATTAGAAAATCTCCAAGGTCCTTTCCAGCACTATGATTCTATAGGATGTAAATTCATGTATGAATGGAATGGCCATAAGAGACACTAGTGGTTTTCATATAGCTGCTTGTGAGACTTTGCTGGTGAAATTGGATCCTGGGGGCCAAATGGGATTGCTGCGACTATACCAATCTCCTTGCCTCCCCACTTGATCTGCTTGAAGCTCTAGCTGGATTGACAATGAAGTTCCCCAAACAAATGGTACAGAGCAGTGGTGAAATCTTCCCGGTTCTGTCCAGCACGCGCGAGTCGGTAGCAGCGGCGGCGCGTGGTTCGGAGAACCTGTAGCGGCAGCAGCGTGAGGCTCCGCCCACCTGCCCGGACATCGGTTACTTCCTGGTTTTAACCCTCTGCGCATGCGCAGTGGGTCAAAAATTGGACGTGACGTCGGCGCGCGCTTGAGCAAAGCGAGCACTTCCGAACCGGTAGGGAAGGTAAGTAGATTTCAGCCCTGGTACAGAGGGACTTTAATCTGTCTTTCATGAGCACAGACAGTTGGGACTTCATGACAACCATGGACTTGACTCAAGTTGTTAAAAACCTGACTCATATCAATGATCACATATTAGACTGATTGGTCTAGTTGGCTTTCAGAGGTAACCTAGAATTATTCCTGTGGCTCTGATGCATGGTTTGACTTTGACCGTGATTGACCTTTGGAAAGAGAATGGTCACTTTCTTATAAGATCTTTTGGAATTCTTTCCATTTTTTTAGATGTAATACTGCAATGTGTACCCTATTAGCTGATACAAAACATGGACAAAAGCTTTTTCTAGGTTAAGGAAATGTATAATACTTCTTTTTTTCTCTGTGCTCTATGAGCATGCAAGCTGCAAAAATGACACTGGTGGTACAACTCTATAGGTTGATGCTGATTTCAGCAATGTCACAGAGATGGTGGTTGAAGATTCGCTCAAAAAAATTCATTGTGTGTTACAGGAAGGGGATTGGTTGGTAGTTGGAGAAGTCTGCTTGGTTGCCTTTGTTCTTGAAGAGAGAAACTGTAACATGGCCCAATTAGTAGACGCATGACTAGAATCCATAATGACATTGAAGAAGCTTGTCAACTATTCAGTTGCTGTGCCATGAAGTTCTTTCAACTTCCAGACATCTGACTAGTAAATTGTCTGAGCTAGATGCTTTTGAATTCTTCATGACATTGATAGGTAGTCCAGTTTTTCTCATTATTATGTAGGAGCCCTGCCATTTAACCAATAGTTTGCTTTCTGTACCAGGTGATAATAATAACACTTGATCTTCTTCATTGAATTGCTGTAGTTTTAAACCCTTATAATCTTACCTCTTCTGTTCTTCCCTGGCTCTTCCTAAACGTTCTTGGGCAATGTGTCCTACCGCCCTTGATTTGTTTCTCTGGGTTAATATGCATTCTATTAAACTGTTGGGGCTTTCTAAATTTTCACACAACCCTTCCTTAATAATGCCCAACCCACCTTGAAGTTGCCTCCCAACTTCTAAATCCAGTGGACACCTTTGGGATTTGCCTATGGGCCAAATACCGTACTAGAAATGGCAGCCAGGTATCCTAACTTTTTGGTTTTGTTGACCTGCATATTTCCGAAGCATAGCATTCAGGGTCTGATGGATCTTTTTAGTTATGCCATCTGCCTAGGAAAAATAAGGACTGGTACACACTCCTGTTATCCCTAAATCAGGGTAAAGATATTTCAGTAGGGCTGAGTAAAAATTAGATGCTTGATCCATGAGGATCTCCTTTAGTATGCCTATAGTACTGATTTTGATCAGTTTCTTTGTTGTTTATATTTATTAATGGAACATTTATTAATGGAACTGTTTTCAAATAACAAGTTGCATAGTCACATACAATTAGGATATACAGTATTCCTTTACTGGATTGGAGCAGAGGGCCCACAATATCCATGGCTATTTTGAAAAAAGAAATGGGAATTAAGGACACTCTCCTATGGAACTTTATCTTGTTTTCCTTTTGGTTTCATTAATTGACAAACAGGGCAGAGTCTGGAGTAATGAACCACATCTTTATTTGGCCAGTTAAATATCTAATATAGGTTGTCCTCAATTTATAACCACAATTGAGCCCAGAATTTTGATTGTAAGTTGGGATGGTCCTTGAGTAGGTCATGTGACCTGGCTCAATTTTACAATCATTTTTATGATAATTGTAAAATGAGTCACACTGATAAGTGAATCATGAATCATGTTAAGCAAATCCAGCATATCCAAAAAAAATGCTGCAAATCACAGTCACATGACTGCAGGATGCTGCAATGGTTGCTAAATACCTGAAATGCTGTCATGTGACTGGGGGGGGCGGCGACACAATGTTTTATGCAGGTTGGAAATGCATAAAGCATCCTTTCTGAGGCCATTGTAACTTTGAATGGTTGTTAAGCAACTGATTGTTAAGGTAGGATTACTTGCATTCTGAATGTTATACAATCTCTACTCGTATGTCCAGACTCTGGATTTTCATGGACTAGTTCCAATATAATTTTGCAATATTCTTGGAGAACTACTACTTGTAACTTTGTATATGGACGGGGCCTGATTTAAAACAGCAACCCTTATTTTTCTTGTAATCTGGGTGTATCTCCTATTTTTCTCCTGTGCTGCCCCCTACCAACAGGGTGTTAAGATGGGAATCCTTTTTTCATAAGCTCTAAATCACTCTTATTTAGGAGTGTCTGTGCCTCTGGCTTTATCAGCCTTTGCTAAGACTAGGGCATCCCAGTTTCCCTATTAAAGTGGCATGGCTGGGAAGGATCCTAGGTTCCTTCCCCTCCTGTTTATTCTCCTCCTTTGCTTCTGCCATAGACTGGGCTCTTATAGTTACTCCTACTACTTTAGCCTTCTCCTTGAAACCCTTTGTTGGAATCAAACCTTCAACAATTGGAAAATCTATTCCAATCATTAGATTACATAATAATTTAGGGATTGCACCTGTCACCATTATTTGTTCATTTCTCTTTGACTATATTTTGACTGTAACAAATGGGACCAACTCAAGTCTGCACAAACATACTTGTGAGTTTTTCCCCATATATACATGCAGTCCTCGACTTACAACAGTTCATTTAGTGACCGTTCAGTTACGTCACTGAAAAAAGTGACATGACCGTTTTTCACACGACCATTGCAGCATCCCCATGGTCACATTATCAAAATTCAGATGCTTGGCAGCTGACTCATTTATGACGGTTGCAGTGTCCCGGGGCCATGTGATCACATTTTGTAACCTTCTGACAAAGCAAAGCCAGATTTGCTTAACAACCAAGTCACTGATTTACCAACTGCAGTGATTCACTTAACAACTGTGGCAAGAAAAATTGTAAATGAGGCAAAACTCACTTAACAAATATTTCACTTAGCAACAGAAATTTTGGGCTCAATTGTAGTCATAAGTTGAGGACTACCTGTACTGCCTTTTTTACTAAATGAGGATATACAAAAGTCTTTCTATTCCCAGTGGCCACAGGTTGTTAATTGTTTATTAGGACAGCCCTTTATTTCAGAAAGCCATCCTTTAGGATTTATTTATTTTTCAAAAATTCACTTTTGTCTTTTATTTTGGTTATTTAACTGTCATCATACAAATGGTATCACTTAACACATTCTTATACATTCATATCAAAATTGAATTGTCTTTTTAAAATAAATTTACATATATTGTTTGAGTTTAGATTTTTTTTTAAATAAAAATAGGCATTTTGTAAAGTTTTCCTTGGTTTTGCTCTTAAGTTTTCTTTTGTACAGCAAAGTTACATTTTTTATGCTTATGGGTCTTTTTCATATGTGTTCCTTTTTCAGGTTTTTTTTTCTTTATTTTTTCTCAGGAAAATATGGTCACTGTAGACATAAATGTAGTTCCTAAACTGCCTCAGTAAAAGGGAGATACATAGTATTGGTATAGGATTACCTTTTTCTTTAACATAGTAATCACTTAATTACTTCCCTAGCTGGAAGTCTGCTATAATTAAGCCCTTAAAACCTTTCCTGTTAAACTGGGTGCCCTTTCAAATGTAGCAAAATAAGCTTTTATATTTTCTTCCATGGTTAATTTAGGATGTTGATATCTTCTTCTCTGTCTCCCTTCAGATCTGTTCTTCCTCTTCTTTTAATTAAACCTTTCTTCTTGCTGTTGCCTCCACTTTTCAGTTATGATATTGACCCTTTTTCTGGCTGTTCTGTCTTCTTTTACTACAGGCTTAGGATGGACACTTGCCTCTACCAGAGTAGTAGCCTCCTCTGTGTCCAAAGGAGAAGCAGTCCCTCTATGTTTTCCATCTTTTTTTGTTTAGTGTAGGCTCTACTGAAGATTGCATATTTGAGCTCCTTCACTACCAAGGAGATGCCCCTCCTACATGTGGGCTACTTATAATGCCTTCATAAGAAAATATTCACAATAAGCTGAATTGATCCTGAGTGGCGACAATGGAGTTTTCAGGCACAAATGAGTGGCCTAAGGAACCAAATTGTTTGTATTCACTGACCAAAGGTAGCGTAGCTAGCATGCTAACCTACTAGGAAGGGACAATTAGAAGTTTATCTAAAATATTCCAGCATTATACAATAATTAAAATGCCTTCTCTTTTGTCATCTCTTTGAAAAGTAGTAGACCAAAAATATATCAGTTCTAGTTCTGCTTTTCTCAGGGCTGCTCAGCAAACTGCCAGTGCTTTGCTGGGACCCAGTGTATTCTGTAGTTGTTTACATGTTCAACTCTATCTTGAAACTTCAGAATGACTTGGTTGTTTTAAGTAAGCAGGATTTGGCCATTTCCCAGGAACACCCTTCAAATGTAGTTTTAAAAGCCTGGCTTCTGGGAAGGTGTGGTGAACTCTGTGAAAGATGACTCTGCAAAAGCAGAGCCAGTGAGTGCAACAAAGAACAAGGAATCGGTGAGTAGAACTCTCTGGATAAGGAGATGACCAGAGATCACCTGCATATGCTCCAGACAACTGCTTCTTGTGAGGAGACCACAGGATAGCAGTTTTCTGCGAGTTTGAGTGCTGGGAGATGATGAGATTAGCCATCTTGCTTGCAACAGCAGTGGAGATTTTTAAAAGATATCAAGTTTGCAAACATGACTTTCTACTCACTTTTGGAAATTGTTTATTAACTACTTCTAAACTATTGGACCAACGAGTCTTAAAACACTGGGCGAGTCTGCCTTCAATCCTGAATGAAAGAAAATTTTAATCATAAGTTTTAAGAACTTAAGTCTTAAATAATCAGCAAAACTAAAATTTTGGTCTTAGAAAATTGTAAACACACTAAGGATCCAGATAAATTTGGTATATTGAAATGTTTACAATAAAATTTTGGATTTAATTATAAAAAACAGCTTCTCTTGGAAAATAATTTTGTCTTTATTTTTACAAGACAAAACAAGCAATTTCATGATTTCAAAAACGACATTAGGGGACACTAAAGTTTTTAGATAAAAGATTTACAAACCTGCAAAATGTTGCCAAATGTTCTAATAATGAAAATATTGAAGGAGACTTGAAGAATGAAATCAGAAAATAGTAGCCACAATATTGGGCTTCCAAATGAAGAAATGGTGGACTCAAGATAATTCTGCGAAAATTCGTAATAAAAATTATAAATTTTAGTTTTAAAGGCCTCAATCAGATATATTCTTAACTTTATAGGTCTTACTTACATAGGTTACTTTCATTACGTCTTGAGGCAGGAAACTGGAATTTTAACCCACAGTTTTTGTTTTTGGCTTCACTGATAATAGTAATTAAGTTTTTTATTATTACTACATACTAGTATGTTTTTAATATGTTGTAACTTGCCTAGTGTTGCTTAGAGGATTAAAATGAATAATGAATAAAATGAATAAATATACAAATACCTACTTTTACAGTTGGAAAAATGAGAAACATATATCACAATTATTTTTATTTCATGATAAAAAAATTAAAATTGGCAACAATATTGTCATATGCTTATGGAAATTTATTAGAAGAATCTTGAAAATATTTATTCTGTTCTTCTTCTAGGGCTTTTGATGTGGAACTTCTTTACATAGCTCAAAGCTTTAAAATCCCAATATCAGAGATTGCTGTCAATTGGACAGAAATTGAAGGTCAGTTGAAAATTTTACATTTTGTGTCATTTTAGATCAGTTCTAGAGATCAGGTGAGTTCCACGAGTTCAGTGGTCTTAATATATTCCCCATGATAATATAGAAAGGTGAAATTATTGTTCCACAAGACTTTCTAATACAGGTAGTCCTCAACTTATGACCAAAATTGAGCCCAAACTTTCTGTTCCTGAGTGAGACATTTATTAAGTGAGTTTTGCCCCATTTTACAACCTTTCTTGCCACAGTTGTTAAGTGAATCATTGGAATTGTTAAGTTAGTAACATGGTTGTCAAGTGAATCTGGCTTCCCCATTGACTTGGCTTGTCAGAAGGTTGCAAAAGGTGATCACATGACCGCGGGATACTGCAACTGTCATAAATATGAGTCAGTTGCTAAGTGTCCAAATTTTGATCATGTGACCATGGGGATGCTGGAATGGTGATAAGTGTGAAACACAATCGTAAGGTGTTTTTTTTCAGTGCCGTTGTAACTTTGAACGGTCACTAAATGAACTTGTAAATGAAGGACTACCTGTATAGTTAAGAAAATTAAGCTATTTCCCCCACACTGGGTCTTTTGCATGCTGCTCCTTAGTCTCCTAATATGCTTTATTCCTCACTGTCAATATATTATGAAACTATTTATTTTTCAGTAGCTTTCTGTCATTTTTCCCCCTAGTAGTTAATAAAGATTATGGTGAGATGGGAGGTAATAGAATCCTTATTGGGTGATGATTCTGAGAGAAACCAATTCCTAAACTATTCCAGTAATTTTGCCAACATAAACCAAATTTTGTTTCAACTTCAAAACATTCCATTGTAATACGTAATCCAATTTGACTGCATTTCAACAAAATAAAACCCAAAATAATTTGAAATGATAAAGTAAACTGTACTTCACAAAAGTTTAGCCTCTTATTAAAGTTTGTAAATCTGAAAAGGTGCTACCTAACTCCTGATTTTTGAAATAGAACAGAGAATAACACTAATGCAATGAGTAATATTCTTACATTCTTTAGTTACCATCTGCTAGTTTGAAGAATCAACAGTTAGATACAGAGATATACATATCAAATCTTCAGCCAGCTGATAAAATTATTTTTAATACCGTAGTAAAACTTAAAAAACAAATTAAATTAGTAAGCTCAATTACATTAAATTGGAAATATGTATCTGGAGATTGCTGCAAGGAAGGGATGAGATACATACTTTCCAACTCAACTAATTGTAGCACTTCTTATTTTCCTCCATAACTAACAGAATCAATTTCATAATGGCTTCTGAGTGAGTCAAGTGCTTTGTTTTTTGTGTTGCTCAGATGATTCAAGTCTACATATATTCCATATAACAAGAACGGTTCTGCACAGATAGCCCACTGTACGTATGACCACTCATTCAGCAATTGTTCAAAGTTATGACAGTGCTGAACAGTTGGCTTGCTGTCAGGGTTCCAACCGATGCCCTAATTAAATCATCAGCCTCGAGCCAAGCTTCAAAAGAAATCCAGTTATTTATTAGGAGCTTCATGTCGGCAGGTTCCAAGTGAAGCCAACTCTGACCCCACGTAATTTACGGCCCAGGCTTAACCCTGTTTCCCCCCTCTTCCCAGGGTGTGTCATCAGTCACATTCGCCAACGAAGCAATTTCGCAGGTTGTAGAGATCACTCCCCTCCAGCCACTGTGGGTAGCCCCAGGAGACGGCCTTGACAGAGATATGTCTGGAATGTACTTTTGTCTTTGGCTTCCATGCTGCTTCGCAGTAGCTGCAAGTTCGTTTTCCCATCCCCCTTGCCTATGGCAACTCAAGAGCAGGACAGGGATGCTTTGCGAGTAGACATAACAAAGAGACTTACAACTGGCTTTTGAAGTTACAAGCATGCCACATGATCGCAAGCTGGGCACTTGGCAATCCATTCGCACTTAGACCAGTTGCCAAGCACTCTTGATCACGATTACGATTTGCACCCTTCCCTGCCTGTTTCCCCAGAAAGTCAGTGGAAAAGCTGACAGAGGAGATTGCAAGTCCCTAGGGTAGTCTTCTCCACCCATGCACCCTCTCCAGACCCTCTACACTTGTGCTGGCTATTGTGCTAGGGAGTGGGAAAACTAGAGAACAATAATCTAGCAAAATGATACAACTGAATATTGCCTATTTTCACTTGAGATAATTTTGTGCCTCTTTGATACATTAAGTTAGAACTATAAATTTAATATATTTCAGAGCAAATTAAAATTTAAAATTAGTGATTTTGAAATAATTGCCTTTTATATGTATGTTTAACATAAATTTTATTATTTTTAATAATCATAGGTTCTAAGTTGGTTCCCTTCTGGAGTTGGTTGCAGATGGGAAGGGACCTGCTTTTTATACGACTACGATACCTGACAGGTGCTTGGAAACTTGACACCAGAAAATTGAATTAATTTATTCATCGCCAAAGGATTGTTTTGATAAAAAAATATGATTTTTTTCAACAGTGTAAATTAAGGAGAGAAATGGATCATGCATTACAATTTTTTTCTGAATTTTCTTCAATGGCCAAAAATACAGCTTTTTTCCAGCCTTTTCCTTTTCAAATACTGAAATCAGTCTTTTTTTAACTTTTGTTTTCCATCTGTACAAAATACTGTTGGAAATTGAATTTTAGAAAATGGCATTTCACTCTGGTTGCTATTTTCTACAAAATATTTTCTACAAAAAAAGAAAATATAACCATAGCAATGTGTGTGTTTTTGCATACATCACATTTCTTTGCATAAATTATAGCATCAGTTTCCTGAGAGTACTGTAATACTGTACAGTAGTTATTGTAATCAGTCAGTTATATTGCAGTTTCTTGATTTTTGTGAAAGAGTATTCAGAAATTGGACTTTTACATTAAATTCAATATAAAATTGCTAAACTTATTCACCATGTTTTAGATTAAAGATACATCCGAGGTGTATTAAAGATACATCCGAGGTGCCACCGAGCCGAGGTGGCGCAGTGGTTAGAGTGCAGTACTGCAGGCTACTTCAGCTGACTGCTAGCTGCAGTTCAGTGGTTCAAATCTCACCGGCTCAAGGTTGACTCAGCCTTCCATCCTTCTGAGGTGGGTAAAATGAGGACCCAGATTGTTGGGGGCAATATGCTGACTCTGTGAACCGCTTAGAGAGGGCTGTAAAGCACTGTAAAGCGGTATATAAGTCTAAGTGCTAGTGCTCTAAGTGCTATCCGATGGACAAATTCCTAATCTGCTGGAATTCTGAGCACAAGAAAGTGTTTATAAAACATAATATAATGGCAGTTTTCAATATTGTGGCCCATTATTTGTCATCATGGGTCGCAACTAATTGTACGAGATGTTCAAGATATTTTTGTGTATCTTTATTGTGGACAATTTTCTCAACTGTGATAACTTCATTTAAAACACGGGTGTCACGTTGCCGTCACGTGATGTATTGCGACACTTTTCCCTTCGCGGAGCGGGGGTGGGCGTGGCCTGTGTGTGACCCATCCGGCCCACGGGCCACCAGTTTGACACCCCTGATTTAAAGTGTTGATGAGCTGGTGTTTATATTGTTAGATTGCTGCTACAATGAGAATCAGTATGGCATAATGGTTTAAGATCTTGCATTGGGGCCAGGAAGTTTCAGGTTCAAAGTCCATTTTCAGCAGGGAAAAATTGGAAAAGGGAATGTGATGTATATTACTTTGAATTCCTAGAGGAAAGGTAGGGTATAAAAAACCAAGCCAACTATTAAGGATATAAAGCATAAAGACTGAAAACCTTACATAAACTATTTTTTGTTTCTTGGGGATATTTATCTATCAGTATTTCTCTTGGGATTTTCTTACCTCTTTGTGTAATAACCCAATTGATTGAGAATTAATACATTAATCTTTAAAAATGATTACTAAGTTAACCAGGGAAAGGGATGACTTTTTATTATTGCCTACTCTTGAACGCAACGAAGAAAGTATTCATTGAATTGCAACATTAATTCTAATGTGTTTGGCTAGACAGCTTCATTATTATACATACATAAAATGTAGAGCAGTGAGATTGAATATCCAAGAGCAGGTAACACCCAAGGATCATATTGGCATCTTACTGAAGTAAACAATTCCAACATGAAACAAAAACCGAATGAAAAAACACTGAGTGCCCCCCCGCCCCCCCCCGGAAGGAAGCGTGGGTTCATTTATCGTTTCACCGCTGCTTTACAGGCGTCTCCACAGCTCGGTAGGCGGAAGCCAAGTTGAGTCTTCAATAAGCTAACACCGCTTTTGTAACGGCGTTTCTAAAGCTGTTCTCCCCATGTTGGGGGTGAAGAAAGCCTGGGCATTAGTTCAACTATTACAATCCGCTTGCTTTATGTCCGAACGCCTCACTGAAAAAGTAAACCTGAATCGTGACTTCGCTGCCTGGAGGTGGGGAAACGGGGCTCACGTTCGTCCCTTGACCCACGGGTGGTGGGTGGGCGCTCACACTAAAAAGTCGTTCTTTGAGAGAATTCTCGGCCGCGCAGAGACGAGTACAGGATTGTATATAATAAACTCATTCGCTGTTGTCGCCTTCATGCAGAACCTCGGTATAAACTCTTCTCTATGAATCGGGTAAGTATCTGGTCCGCTATGCATTTATGACTTACTATATTTTAAATATTTTGCGTGAGCGTGAAACATATAGAAAAGTTTCTAAAGTACTAGTAGGCAAGGATACGTTTAGCTTCCGATGAACCACAAACTGGGAATCCCACGGACTAAGTATTCAAGGCGGACTAGGTTAAATTACGGTTGGCTGGTTGTAATTTTGCATCATGGGAACGCAACCTCACGGTTTCTCGCGTTTCGGAGTTTTTGCCACTCACGAGATGGCTGCCGCAACTCTTCCCCCTTTCCCTTTCCCCGGTTGGTCAGCGCGTTTGCAGATACCGCCTTCTCCCTGCCGTCGCGCACTGATGAACGCATCAATCCTCATTGCCACGTCTCTTCAGGGTAGCAGCATTTACAGCAGCAGCCGCCGCCGCCGCCGCGGCCACAGCGGGGAAAGGGCGACGCGGAGAGAATTGGGAGGGCTGCGCTACGCCCCCTCCCCGGCCTGGCGGGCTCCCCGGCCTGGCGGGCTGGTGGTAAAGGCGCCCCGCTCATGGTGCTGTTGGAGAGGCGGTGAGTCGGATTTGAATGGCCGCCTCCTTCTCATCTATCTCCGTGGTGTATGGTGTGTAACCGAGACACCCCTTTGTAGCCAAGCACGGCCCTGTGGCTTGGCGTAGTGAAGGCCGCCGTCGTGCTTTGCTTCTGTCGTTGTTGGTGGTCTGAGAGAGAGTTGTGCTTTATCCCGTTGCCCCTTTATCCGTCGCGCTGGGTTAGTGAACAGTTGCTCTATTCAATTATTGGCCTTCCCACTTTCTTCTTCAGGGCTTTTCCGTTTCGCAAACATTTTAGGATTTTCCTTCCTCTTTCTTTCCCTCTTGTGTTTCATTAGCTCTCATTCAAGCAACCTTTTTGTTGAGAAGAATGAAATACTTCTGTAGGAAGTAGACTGTCCTACCTAGAAACATCCAATTGCGTTTATAATCCCAGGCAGCTAAGATCGGACCTGGTCAGTACTTGGATGTAGGACTTAATGGGAAGTCGAGGGCTACGGGTTAAATTTGGACAGTGGAAAAAACATTCCGACAGAAGACAGTGGCAAGCTGCTTCTGTGATATTATCAGGGTCTTAGAGGTAGCAGGATTTGGGTTCCTTTTGAAGGAGATTTACTTCCGTTTATTGTTGATAATGAAGAATATTGCTGTTACTGTATGATGTTCTTTTGTTGGAGTCTGCTTAAACTTATTAGAAATCCAAACTTGCAAGATGTGGCTCCACTGAGTAGTGCCACGTGCATTTCATTGTTTGTATAACATTTGGGCAGAATACATCTCCTTGAGAGTATGAAGTTTACTTTTGAATACAGGTAGTCCTCGAGTTACAATAGTTCATTTAGTGGCCATTCGAAATTAACAAGGAGCTATTTATTTTCTGTGGAGAAATGTTCATGAGTGCTTTTTAAAATAACTTTTACTTTATTGTAAATGATCATCAAATTAACAAAAGAGCTATAAATATTTTTATTTTCTGAAGTAAATTCTGTTTGTACTGTGCTTCTTTCCTTTTCAAATACAAAAGTACTTATAAGCATTTTTTACTACTATTGGCTTAACATAGTTGCTTTCATTATGGCTGGAAGTGCCACTTGAATGTGTTGTTGTATTTAAAAGTATAGAACTGACAAGCAGTTGGAGATGGTATATAAATACAGTAGTACATAATTTTACATAAATCCATGTCAGGGAAGAATTTTGGGATTCAGAATATTACAATACAGAATCTTTAAAATTGAGATTGCAATGGATGTGAACAATGCATACCTGAACATGTGGCTACCCTGAATCCCTATCTAGCTCAGGACTGGGCAGTCTCTTAATTTGGGCTTTCTGGAATGTACCGTGTCCTCCATGCAAAAGCTCTGTGTTGCCAAGACTCCCCTCCACTGCTTCTCCAGGTGCACCTTGTATCACACTTTCTTGATTTTCATTTTTGTCTTACTCCATTTCCACTTCATATTTTCAGTAATTCATTCCTTAAATCACTTGATTGGGCTAATTTATATGAGATTGCTGTAAAGATGATACAGAAGCAGTAGCTGATACAAAAAGTAGTGGCAAGATTATTGGCCCTGCCAATATAGAATTACAGTTGTATTAGTTTTAAATATTGATTGCTGATAGGCTTCTAGGCTTAAAGGTTCAAAGTTATAGAGTTGGAAGGGACTCTAGAGGTCTTCTAGTCCAACTCATTGTCAAGCAGGAGATCTATATCATTCAAGACAAATAGCTGTCCAATCTCTATTTAAAAACCTCCACCTCAACTTCTAGAGGGAAACCGTTCCACTGATTGTTCTCACTGACAGGAAATTTCTCCTTAATTCTAGGTTGGATCTCTCTTTAATGATCTACCCATTACATTTGTCCTGCCTCAGGTGCTTTAGAGAATAACTCGACCTCTTCACTGTGGCATCTTCTCAAGTACTGGAAGACAGCTGTCATATCACCCTTAATTCTCTTTATTAGACTAGACATACTTGGTTCCTTCAATTGTTCATCATATGGTTTAGCCTCCTGTCCCCTAATCATCTGTGTTGGTGTTCTCTGCACTCTAGAGTCTCAAATCTTTTTGTATCATGGTGAACAAAACTGGATGCAGTATTCCACATGTAGTCTTACTAGTGCAGTATAAAGTAGTACTAACACTTCATGTGATCTTAATACTGTCCCTCTGTTGCTGCAGACTAGGACTGCATTGGCCTTTTTGGCCATTGTGGAACACTTCTGGCTCATACTTAAGTGATTATCCACTAGGAGTCCTAGTTCCCTTTCACAATAATGTTGTTGAGCCAGGCATCACCTATACTATATCTGTGCATTTGGTTTTTCTTGCCTAAGTGTAAACCTTGCTTTTCACAGCACTGATTTGCATTTTATTGGATAGAACTCAGTTTTCAAGTCTGTCAATATCCTTCTGGATCTTGATTCTATCTTCTAAAGTGCTGGCTATTCCTCCCCCAGGTTGGTGTCATCTGCAGATTTAATGAGTTTCCTTCTATCCCGTTATGTAAATTGTTGAAGGGTACTGGACTAAGAGCCTTGTGGTACTCCGCTGCATGCTTCCCGCCATGTTGATGTAGTTCCATTAAGAACTACAGGTTGAGTGCAGTTGGTTAACCAATTACAAATCCATCTGGTAATGATGCAAACTATACCACATTTTTTCAATCTTACCAAAGTAGGCTGTGGTCTACTTTGTCAAATGCCTTACTGAAGTCCAAGTGTATTACATACAAAGAGTTTCGCTGGTCCACTAATTCTGTCACTTGGTCAAAGAATGCAGTAAGTTTTGTCTGTCATGATCTGTTTTTGACAAACATATGTTGGCTTTTAGTAATAGCTTTGCTTGTTTCTAGGTATTCGCAGATTCGTTGCTTGATTATCTTTTCCAGGATCTTCCCAAGTATTGATATCAGACTGATTGGTCTGTAGCTTGCTGAGTCCTTTTTTTTTTCCCTTAGGAAAAAATATTTCAGAACCAGTTCTAGTGGTTAAGGCAGCAGCTTAGAAAGTGGAAGACCATGAGTTCTAGTCACACTTTAGCCATGAAAGCCGGCTTGGTGACTTTGGGCCAGTCATTCTTTTTCAGCCCAACTTACCTCACAGGATTGTTGTTGAGTCAATAGGAGGAAGATGTGTTGGATATGTTCATCGCCTTGAGCTATTTGTATAAATAATATAAATAAAAAATAAAAAGTACTGGCCATTAGCTGTCAAGCTGTAAAATGGCATCGTACCAGGATATATGAGGCTCCTTTCCAGAACTGAATCTGCCTGTCTAATCTGTTCATCAAGAGAGGGCCTGGTAAAAGTTCCCTGCCTTCATGACCGGCCTGCAGGTTGTGGCTGACAAAACGCCTTTGTGATAACTCCCACCTTGTGGAATGTTTTCTCCCAGAATATATGCAGTCCCTCCTTGCTGCAATTCTGGAAACATGTTACATTTTTTATTTCAGTGTACTTTTTGCTGGCTGTGAGTACCTATTTTAGGTTTTATTTGAGTTTTTGTGATTATTTTTTGTTTGTTTTTGATTGATATTGTTTTGATTGACATTATGTTTAGTTTTCTTTTTGGTGATATTGTACACAGCCAGACTCATTTAGAGAGGTTATAAATACTGTAAAATAAATAAATTCAAAAATATTTGCTCATTCCTCATTCATTCTTTCTGTATGACCAATTAACTCAATGAACTTCTTTTTGTATTGGTCACAGTGCATCCTACTTTATTCAGCTTTTGAATATTTCTCTCAATATACTATCTCTTTTCTACAGATCAAACTGAACAGAAGCACATTCTTATTTAGAGCCATTTTTATTTCTGTTGAGAAACGTTCATTGCTTGGAAAAGAGCACTCTGCCATTTTACCATTATATCTTAAACATCCTCATTTTCTATCTACCATGGTACCCAAAGTCATATATTTGTTCTAATTTGTACAAACTTTGTCCCAAAGATGCTTTTTCAAGAGGCAACTGGACTTTTTTTGGGGGGGGGGGAGGGGGTTGAAGACGTTTCGCTTCTCATCCAAGAAGCTTCTTCAGCTCTGACTGGATGGTGGGGAATGGAAGGATTTATACTCCTTGCAAACTACATCCTTTTAGAGAGTGGTTGAAACCACTTGGAAGTTTATCTGTCTCCTCAGGGTCACCTGAGTAGTGCAAATGAGTGTGGAGCCTTCTTGGAATTGCTGAAAGGACTGTGTTGTAGACTGGAGATAGATGATATTGTAACCCTCCCGCTCTGTTGAGAGAGGCTGTTGAACAGGAATAGGACATCCTCTATCTCCAGTCTACAGCACAGTCCTTTCCCCAGTTCCAAGAAGGCTCCACACTCATTTGCAGATTCACTGTGTGTATGCAAATCTTAAGACCAATGTGCATTTCCAAAATATGCTTTGATTATAATATGATAAAGCTTGCTTTCAACTTGCTTTCAACTCTAAATCTCCAGTTTAAACTCTGTAAAATATCTCTTACAATGTAGAAATATTTTTATTGCATTAAATAATAATAAAATAACTTTAGATTTTGATATATTCTGTTTTTAACAAATTAATATTAAAGCATAACATTTTAAAAACTCATGCAGCATCTTTTTAAAATTGTTCCTTTATGATCTTTCCTAAAAGTATATTTACTTTTAATTATTGCTTTTGTCTGTGCAAAGTGTATATGATGAACAGCTGCTGCACTTTCCTTTGTTTTAGAAGGTTCTGTGGCATAATTTGCTTCCTTCTCATTTGTAGAATTGGGAAATTGTTACATAAGAATCAGGGCAAAAAGTGCCAGAGGTGGAAGAGGTGGATTGCTTCCTGGTCATGCCCGGTGGAAGGAGGGGACCCAGCCGGCAGCAACTAAGCCGTTCAGCTTTGCCTTCTCTTCAGACATTAGTTGGTGGGAACTGTGGCAACGGAACAGGTCTGAGAAATAGGTAAAGTCTTAAGTCTAGCATTGTGCTTCTAAATCTATTTATTCCCTGTTATCATTGGATATTGTTATGTCCAAAAGAGTACCAGCCATTGATAATTTGTCCATAACCTTGATTTTTAAGGGAGGCTTTTGCCTTGTGTTCAGCGTATTGTTATGATACCTTATTCATCTCAGTATGACCAGAGCAGGACAGCCTTGATGTCTGGGGTCTAACTTGCATGTTTTTGAAGGGATTGAAGGCTCCAATAGACAGGCAGTAATGTAAGTGGACAGTTTGGTTTTTCAAATTGTTTCTGTTTTGGGGAGGGAGGAAAATTTATATAACTTTCATAGGTAGTTTGTTAATCAGACTTTTAAAACATTTGAAGTTTTGCAAAAAAAAAAAAAAAAAAAATTGGCTGCCTGCAATTGCAAATGCCTATATATTCAGCTAAAACATCTTCCGAATTAACAGTTTGGGCCTGATGCAATAGAAGCATCTGAAACCTAAACTATTGTTACTAGGAAAAAATGGAATTCCTAAATTTCCAGTTAATACATTGTGTAATGGAAAACTTACCATATTTTTCGGAGTATAAGACCCTCCGAAGTATAAGACGCACCTAGCTTTTGAGGAGGAAAACAAGAAAAAAAAAATCTGCCTCCCAGCAATTTGCCTCCCAGCAAT
>QLTV01000867.1:720864-791729 GCA_003457575.1 Thermophis baileyi
ATTTGAACATTCTATAGGCATTTATAGTTATTGACTTACCTCCTTGCATCCAGTTTCAGCAGTGATTCAATGCACAAGAAAATAAAATTCTGCCTCTGCCTCCCGGCAATTTGCCTCCTTGCAGTTAGTTTCACTTTCCATTTTAGCACATGCCGCCTGCCTGCAGCCTGAATCAGCTGATGGTCGGGAAGCTGATAATCAGTTGCTTGTGCTATTCAGGCTCTGTTCTGTTTGCTGCAAGGAGGTAAATTGCTGGGAGGCAGAGGCCAAAGGGTGGGGGTGGCTGGGTGGGCTACATTCGGTGTATAAGACGCACCCAGGTTTTCACCCTCTTTTTGCGGGTAAAAAGGTGCGTCTTATACTCCGAAAAATACGGTAATCAGATGATGCAGTATATCGTCCATAAATCTTATGCCATAATGTTATTAATCTTTACATATGATTGTTCATTACATTATCCTATGTTACTGGGTTTTTAAAAATCTGTTGCAAATCTATGGATCTATTGTAATCAAACTAATAAACAATTTAACATCTAAATGCTAAATACCGTTGTTCAACCTGTGGGTAACAATTATTTTCGGTTTCAGGAATGGTAGTACTCTCAGTCTTTCTGCTCCTCCTATCACTGCCCTGATTACTCCTGAGCCTGTGAGGCACTGCCGAATCCCAGAGCTTCCTGTGGATGGAAACCTTCTATTTGAATTCCTCTTTTTCATCTACTTGCTGGTGTCTCTTTTCATTCAATATATTAATATTTACAAGACCGTCTGGTGGTATCCATATAACCACCCTGCCTCCTGTACATCACTGGTGAGTTCATCTTTGCTTACCCATCCCAGGATTAATGAGTCTCTGTAATTAATAAATATATGTATATCATCAAGCACTAATTAATACTTCCAATAATCATATGGCAGAAAAAAAGGAGGAATCTCCTTGGATCTCAGTTTTGTGGACAGCATTTATGGGTTGTTGATTCCTCCCCTCCACCCAGTTTCAAACTTTCTCTTGAGACACACAACCTTTTTCTTACATTCCATTCTGGGAGAGTTACAGTAAATGTGGCATTTAATGTTATATTAACATATGATATAAAAAGAATGGTGGTAATCTGTAGACTATTTATCCCTGATACTTTGTAGAATTTGATTCATTTTGATCTGAAAAATACCTCCCTGCCAACATAGGAAAAAATGTCTTGATATTCAGGGTTTTTGGAATGTTCCCTCAGATATGCATGTCACAAGAAATTGGGTAAGAGCTAATACGAGCCACAGTGGCGTAGTGGTTATAATGCAGCACTGCAGGCTATTTATGCTGACTGCTGGCTGACTGCAATTTGGCAGTTCGAATCTCACCAGGCTCAAGGTTGACTCAGCCTTCCATCCTTCTGAGGTGGGTAAAATGAGAACCCAGATTGTTGGGGGCAATATGCTGACTCTGTAAACCACTTAGAGAGGGCTGTAAAGCACTGTGAAGCGGTATATAAGTCAGTGCTATTGCTAATATCTTAAAAAGTAGAAACAAAATTCAAAATGATTTTGTTAGAATAGAGAAATTAGTTAAAATAATAAGGTAAATAGAGAGAAATCCAAAGTTCCTCCCTTAAGAAACATAAATCAAATGTTGGGATATCTGGAGAGTACTGTGTTTCCCCAAAAATAAGACCAGGTCTTATATTTTTAGGGGGACCAAAAGACCCATTAAGTCTTATTTTCGGGGAATGTGTTATTTTGCAGTCGTCCGCCCGCTCCCTCCCACCATCTGTTTGCCCGTGGGCACAACAGCTTACAGGGCTTCCCAGGGCAGACGCACTTTTCATCTGGACGGAGAAATGATGGAGACTTGAAACTTCGTCTGCTTGCAAATGGGGCACTTTGAAACGGAGCTAAGCATGTTGGGATCACCTGTCTCCCCGTCCCCCATTCCTCTGACTTCACTGTGCACTTTTTGCCCAGAGGGAGACGAAGCTACATCTGCTTGCAAACGGGGCGCTTTGAAACAGAGCTTACCTCCCAGAATATACTCCATTTCAAAGCGTCCCATTTGTAAGCAGACGAAGTTTCAAGTCTCCGTCATTTCTCCAGCCAGGTGAAAAGTGTTTGGGCACCTATGGGGCACTTGGGAACAGAGCAAAGCATCCAATTTGCAAGCAGATGAAGCTTCGTCTCCCTCTGGGTGAAAAGTGTGCAGCGGAGGCAGTGGCACGGGGTGGAGTCAGGCGATCCCAACATGCCGCCCACTCCGTCCCACCATCTCTCAGTTTGCCTGCAGCCGCACCGAGCAGGCACCCATGCAGAGCGTCGGGGTCGCCTGCCTTCCCCCCGTGCCTCTGCTTCCGCCTGCTGCCGGTGTTGCCACGCAAGTCTCTTGTGAGGCAGGCAGTCGCGCAGCACGTCCGGATCGCCTGTCTCCCCCGCCTCTGCCTCCGTGCTCAGACTTATCTGTGCTGCGCCAAGGGGCTGGTGTGCTGCAGCTGCTGCCGGACACCGTCGGCCCCTGCGCACTCGCCACCTCTTGTGCTTGCCACACCCATCCTCCCCGGCCTTATTTTTGGGGTAGGGCTTATATTAGGCCCATCCCAAAAAAATCAGGCTAGGGCTTATTTTCTGGGTGGGTCTTATTTTCGGGGAAACACAGCATGTATGACTTTGTAATGTACTTGTGAAAAATATCCTGGAATAATACTTGATTCCTTATTAGTCAGCAGTGCAATATAGTTGATAGAAGGCAAATGTACTTTTAGGTTGTGTCAGCAGAGAATATTGTCATCCCTTGGCAGCAGAATATGATCAGGGAAGAAAGAATCACATAGAGTTCCATTAATTAAGTTTAATGTCAATAAATAGTGTGTTGGAATACAGAATTTTAGAAACTGAAGAAGCAAGGCTTTCACCTTCATTTATGAGTGAATCCATTATTTTGAATCTTGTTCCCAGAAGGTGAAACTGAAGGGCTTGATATCTTTTCCTCAGGTAAGGCTAGCACTGAGACATCTACCTGCTCTTGGTTAGTGATGTTTGAAATCATCCCTTTTCTTTCTTAGCCTGAATTCTTTTAAGCAAAATTTCTGCCCCTTTATCTGATTTAGTCCTGCCCCGTATCAAGAACTATGTACAAGTTTGAGCATCACACTTCAACAAAGGACTCAAACAAAGGGTTCAGAGCAAAAAGACTGAAAACTAAGTATTTAAACTCATTTGATGAGATTAAGCATTTGGGCATTTCTAATCTTGAGAAGAAAAGACAATGAATGGAGGAAAGTCATGATAGTCCTCTTTCAGTTAATTCAAAATCTTTTCTGTCCCATTTTAGAATGTAAGACATAGAATAATGGATTTTAGAGTACAGGTAATCCTCGACTTACAACAGTTTATTTAGTGACTGTTTGAAGTTACAATATCATTGATTTATGGCTTACAACTGTTACTTACAAACGTTGCAGCATCCCCATGGTCATGTGATCAAAATTCAGATGCTTGGCAACTGACTCATATTTATAATGTTGCAGTGTCCCGGGGTCATGTGATCACCTTTTGTGACCTGACAAAGTCAATGGGGAAACCAGATTCACTTAACAACCATGTTACTAACTTAGCAAGTGCAGTGATTTACTTAACAACTGTGGCAAATGGGGCAAAACTTACTTAACAAATGTCTCACTTAGCAACAGAAATTTTGGGGTCAATAGTGGTCGAGGACTACGTATAGTATAAAAATAGACATAAACCAATTTATTAATTAATTTAAATAATAACATAAATTCTTGAAAAAAATCATTAAGAACATTATTAACTTGTTGCACCTACACCTTTAAGGAGGGCCATGGAACATGCCTGTAAGCACTGCTACAGGATCCAAAGCACTGTCATTGTCCTTGCCCAATCAGGTTTTGGTAATTGCTTCTTTGTCTTCACTGTCATATACAACAAATTGTTGACACAGCAGACCAGGAAGTATTTCTGTCTTGAAAGTTTCTTCATTTAAAATATGCCATATCCTTTCTATTAAGTGTATGTGGTTCAAACATTTTCAAAAATCAGTGGGCACAGTGGTATGTGAAGAGGATTGTGGAAGGCAAAGATTTCTGGTTGTGAAATGTCCTCAGATGCCATCAGTAGTTTGAGAGTTATTTAAAGGTGTGTATTCAGATCAAGTTTGCATTGCATGCTTACCCATGGTTAACTTTACTATCATTTTAAGTTATTTTTCTGATCTGTATCACATACACATATACAATCTTTTGTTAAGTTCAGTTTGTGATTTTAGTATGTTATATAAACATAACTTCATCAGGTCATACTTTTATGGCATGAGGATTAGTTACAGGGTTGCATGACTCCCTTTCTTCAGTCTTCTGACAATAGAAGTAGTCAACAAGAAAGGACAAGAATTTGTTGGACCTCTGGCTCTTGACAAGTTACATTCATAGCAGATGTCAGAATAATTGAAATCTCCCCATCATCACAATTCCATGCTTCTTTGAAAGACACAGAAGGACTTCACCAGTATTTTTTGTTTGCCCAGGTGGTCTATAATACATTCCCACAAAGTTATTTTTCTGTCCTTTTATAATACTTAAAAGGATTGCCATGCTCTGATTTCTGAATTTGTGTACATTTGTTCAGCCTATGTAATCTATTCCTTTTCAATAAATTGCAGCCTTCCAGTGCTGTGTGCTACTTATGACTATCATCCCATTAAATTTCACTGATGCCTAGCATGTCTTATTTGTGTTCTTGAGTTAGGATCACTAATTTTGCCTATTTCCCTTATTCTAAATATTCGCATAGAAATATTAATTTTTCTTGTGTGTACACACACACAATTATTATTTAATGTAGCATATTTTTTAATTTTTTTCACAGTATTAGTGTTCTCTCCTAATTTTGTGTCCTCAGCAAATTTGATAAACATTCCTTCCATCTATTCAACTAAGTAATTAATAAAAATGTTGAAGATTCTTTGATTTAGGACTGAAACTTACAGCTTCATACTCAGTTCTTCTTTCCAGTTTTGTGAGGACTTCCTTGGCACATCTCATACTAACTAGCTGGCTAATCAGTATGTAATAAAGTAGTTTGTCAGATGTTTTCCTGAAATCTAGATACCTGTAGTTACATTTACCACAGTCTACTAAGGAACCTACCAATGAAAAAATGGGGTAATAAGAGTCAATAGACTTGGCTCTTGAATTTCCCCCCCTCCCCCCCAAAAAAAGCTTAAAAATATATTTTTATGATTTCTAAAGCTATAGTGAGCAATGTCAAATTAACTCATGTGGAGTTCCTTGGAGCTATTATTTTTATTTTTTCCAATTGTCTGGCATTTTATCTGTTCTCTGTTCGGGGTGGATTATTGCAATGAGAGTAATTTGTCATTAGACATTCTTCTACTTATTTTAATCCAGATGCTCTCTACAGTATCACCAATATCACCATTCTTCTCTAGTCACATTTTATGAACAGAAAGGGTGAGAAGATCAGCAGAACAAAATTATTGGAAGTTCTGTGATCTCTGCTTCTGGAATACACATATTTTATGAGCTGATAAGTCCAGTCAGCACACTTTTGACTTTTCTAGAAATCATCTGTCCTTTTTATTGTTCTATATTGTCTCTTTCTTTTGCTAAATACCAGAGCTGTTATGTAAACATACAACTTCTAACCTCTCAAGTAATGATTGTTTTGCCTGCTTTCAGCTGAAGCTCCCAACACTGCTAGTATATTTGCTGGCAGGGGAAATGTCATGATCATGATAGTATTCTCTAGGCAGCTGGTCATTTGAAAATGAAACTAACTTTTAGAAAGCAGAGAAAGACTTATTAACAGAGATCATCAACACAGTGGTGAAAAGAGAATCTTTTCTCTGACATCATCACAAAAATTGTCTACAAAAATAACCCTTGATTAACTTGAAAGGTTTTAGAATAAATTACTTGGGAGAGGTGAAACAAAAATTGATATATTTGGTGAAATATATTTGGAAAAAGCAGGGTGAAGGATTTGGGGGAAAAAATGAACCCCTTCCCAAGCTTTGTGCATGAAGATGGGAGTTCGGCTGTACGGTGAGCGGTAGCATAAGAAATACTGTGCAGGTAGAAGAAAGAATAGATTCCACCATGGATATCACTGTGTCCTAAAAGCTAATAGCTCAGAATCAGAGATTGAAGCTGAAAATAGGTTGGATATTTCAGCAAGGTAGTAATCTAAAACATACCATAAAGTATTTACAGGAAAAAAAGAGACAAGTCCATAGACTTGAACATGGGGGATTTCAAACATTCAGTGTGAGCCAGAAGAACGAAGAGTTTTTCTGAGAAAGAAGAGCTCTATAGTGAAGAGTGCAATGACAACTGCTCTTAACTGACTACAGGAAACCTTTGAAAAGTATATTTCTATCAAAGGAGGTATCACAAAGTATTGACTAGATTTTTTTTTTTTTTTGAAAATTTTCATTTTTATTTTTACAACTGCTCTTAACTGACTACAGGAAACCTTTGAAAAGTAAATTTTTTTCAAAGGAGGTATAACAAAGTATTGAATAGATTTTTTTTTTTTTTTGAAAACTATCATATTCATATTCAGAGTTTGTGAACAGAGTTGTGAACATATGTACAAGTTATTCAAATTGTGTACATAAAAATAATGTGCATTCAAATTTGCAGATAAATATACCACGTAATGGTTTGTTGGTTTGTTTAGCTAAGGATTTATTGAAACATACAATTTGACTATGGAGTGTCTGAGTTTTTGCAGTGTTATAGCCTGAACATTCCAAATTTCAGTTCATTAGACATTGACTTTTGTATCTGCAAATTCTTTCCAATTTTTTTATCTTTTTCTAACTGCCCATGGTGCATTGAAATGCTGCATAGAAATCTAATATACCTCTAAGTTTCATGAGTCTTCATTTTTAAATACAGTATTAGTGACCTCATTACTAATGCAGAAATACATCATAATTTTATGTCCCTCTGGAAAAGGAACTTTATCGACTCAGAGAGAAAAAAATATTCATGCCCTAGTTTTACAATCCAAAAGAAACAGCTTTATTTTTCTTTCTGCTTTTGAATGAGATGGCAGATACTGAATGGTTTCCAGGTATATAAAGTTGAATATATTTCAAAGTTTCTTCCAGCAAAACTCTTTTCTTTTTTCAAGAACTGTACTAGTGAAATAATGCATGTAAAACTTCGAGCACTTTGTCAATTCCAGAGGCATCCTGATTCATTCATCGGGGGAGGGATTGTGTTAATTTCTAACTTACAAGAGGAGATAAGTTGATTTGTTATGTATTTCTTTTATGAGATATTGTTTAAAAAACCTTTTTCTTCCTCAAACAGCCTTTGGATGATAACAGGTATGGGGCGGATAATTCTGGAATAATCATTTATTAAGGTCCTTTTTTACCTTTTTGCTAAAGATAAAGCTACCCGTGAATCCCTACCCTTAAATACCCACAGAATGATATGTATTTATTTATATCACATTAATTAAAACACTATAGTGCACTTTTTAAACAATTAAAAAGTACACCATAACATTTAATACAATAATATAATAAAACAATGTTTATGATAATAAAAAGGTGAAATGATGTGTTTGAAACACTTTCTAAAAGCAGAAACAATAAACAAGCAAAATGATGTGTTGCACAGCTTTGGAGTAACCCTGAAGCCTTTCTGCCATGCAGCCATGTAATTTTTCAATTGGTCTTTTTTCTTCTAGACCTATTAACTTCTATGTTTATTAAAAGAAGTAAAGGCAGCTCTGTCTGCCTTCAGCAAACTTCTTTCCTCATCTGCCTGCTCCAAGTTTTCCTGCAGTAGGAATGAATGCATCAGATTATAGCAATTTAATAAGTCTTTCTTTGCAATTTTTCTTTTTATCTTGGGCAAGTTCACTGCAGCCTCTTGGGATGGGGGTGTGGGAGGATGAGCCCCTTCTCCTCACCCAGTTACATGGCAAACTGATGGGTGTTTTTGTCTGTGCTAGTTATTTTGCTTTTTCTTAAAGAGTGGAAGTATACATGTACATATAGAATGCCCGTTTCTGTATTTTCCTTTCTGTGTGGTATTTGTAAGTCTAGTGCTTCCTTTGCATCTGAATATGCTTAACATGACCCTTTCTCTTCCCTGTTTCTCTGGCTAGCTGGCAGTTATTCACAGTGTTTCCTGATTCTTCCCTATAGGAACTTCCATGCTTCTACTATATCAGCTCAGCACCTCCTGCCTTTCTGGCCTCTCCTTCACCCTGGTGAATACCCTCTTCTTTTCTCCTTTAGAACTTTCACCTCATTGATTATCACCTGGCCGCATTCATCACAGTGATGTTGGCACGGAGGCTTGTATGGGCCCTCATCTCTGAGGTAATGATGATGATCTTTTCCAGTTTCAAGATACTCTAAATGAGCTAGTATGTCCCGTTTTTTTTTTTTTTTTATTTTTTTTCATTTGTTTTTTTTTGTCTTTTTTTTTTTTTTTTTTTTTTTTTTTGGTAGTTCTCTTTTCACCTATCTACCTTCAGTAAAACATCTCTCAGTGTTAATGTTACAGGCCATCCTCGGGTTACGACAGCAATTGGGACTAGGATTGCCATCATTGAGCAGTTCAGTTATAAAGCATGACATCATGTGACCTCATCACTTAGTGACAGCAATTCTAGACATTCACGATTGCTGTCATAACCCCAAGACACATGAGTTGTTAAAGTGGGAAGAGGCAGGAATCTCAGGTAAGTACGCATGCAATGGGTATGGGAGTCCTGGAAGAGCAGGTGCAGGACATCCACGAGTCATGGGAGAGCCAGCAGGGTCTGCACAGGGAGGGAGGGGTTGCTCTGGGCAAAAGAAAAGTGGGAGTGACTTACCAGAGCAACTTGTGATCTTTCTTGCCAGCTTCCCCATTGATTTCCTTGTGGGAAACCAGCAGGGAAGGTCACAAATGGCAGTCATGACTGCGGCTCTCTGTAATGTAGTAATTGTGTTCCGGCACTTGGATTGTGATTACATCACTGCGAGGGTGGTATGATAGGCAGAACCTCAAGGATTGGTCTATGTCCATTTTTTTCAGCACCGCTGTAACACTGAACTGTCAGTGAACAAATGGACATAAGCCAAGGACTACCTGTATTAAAATTAAAGTTACCACATTACTTATGAAGCTGCTTTGCTTGGGATAAATGTTTGTAAAGTATCCCAAAGTTATAGCTGATTGTAACTTATACCTGTACAGTAGACAATGCCATCAGCTTCCATGTTATTACAGCAGCATATTGAGCAAAGTTAAAGTTATTTCAGGCAAGATTGATTGCAGGGGTCCTTGGTGCTCTCTGAACTTGGTTCTTTTCTTAAAGATGTTTTATTACCCAAAGGTAACATCATCAGTGCTAGTAAAGAGTGGGGTTTGTTCTCAGTTTATATTGATTGTACACAATATTAAATTGATCTTAGGATCATGTTTACAGAAAGATAATTTTTTTAGATTAGAAATAAAATGTTCTTCTGGTAAGGATGAAAGTGTCTCCTAGAGGTCTGTATGAAAAGTTATTTGTATGTGCAAGCATTTTGAGATGGGCTTCATACCCACAAATCCAAGCCACTTAGTAATGCAGATAGGATTGAATACATTGTCTATCACAATTGCAGTACTTGAATCTCATTTCATTTTATGGCAGAAGTAGTCTTTGCTTGAAGATGATACTTAGGGGATAGGGTGGGATACATTGTCCTGCCTTGATTCTGCAGGGCATTTCACTCTAAAGCAGGGGTGTCAAACTCAAGGCCCGCGGGCCGGATCCAGCCTGCGGGGTGCTTAGGTCTGGCCCGCGGAGCCAATCTAGAAATAGCAAAGGTCCGGCCCATGGTGCCTCTGCGAGTAAAAATGGGGCGTGGGTGGGTCACGTGCGCCCCCCCAACAGGTTTTGGCCTCCGGAGTGGTCCAGGAGGCCTTCCAGGCCCAAAACGGGGCCTCCGGTGTGGTCCAGGAGACCGTCCAGGCCCAAAACGGGGCCTCCAGAGTCGTCCAGGAGGCTTTACAGGCCCAAAACGGGGCCTCCGGTGTGGTCCCGGCGGCCGTCCAGGCCCAAAACGGGGCCTCTGGAGTCGTCCTTGACTCAGGTGGTTATAAAAGGGAGGAAAAGTAAAATATTTTACCTTTCAGGCTTGCAGGATTCTGCTACTAGCCTATGTCAATAATTTATAGTTCTAGTCTTCCTATGGAGTCAGTTTCTTGATCTGGTCTCTCTCTCATAAGGTGATCAAGTAGATCAAGTATTAAAAAAACAAAATCACAGAAATGTATGCCTCCCTATTTTTATAAGTTTATAAAACCATGTCTGCGGAGGTGTGCTTCCGTGTCACGCCCACCATGACCACACCCACCATGGCCACGCCCACCCCACACCCGGCCCTCCAAGGTCAAACCCAATCCTGATGTGGCCCTCAATGAAATTGTGTTTGACACCCCTGCTCTAAAGTGTTGACTTCACCAGGACTGAAATACTTGGAACTCTTTGGGGGTTTTCTGCTTTCCATTGGAAGAAATTGGCCTGTGTTCTTTTTTAAGGGGTTCTTACAGTACTTATTCTATTACTTAAATTCCCCTATCCTCCCCAACTTTAAAACATGAAATTGTTCCAGGTACACTGGTTTCAGGTGATCCATGCCCAAATTGAAAGCACATATGTTTTGAACGCTTTGGTCTGTAGATAGAATGAAGCAGGACTGTTCTGCTTTGGTACAGTAGAGGCAAACCTTATTTAGATTTAGTAGTAAGACAAGGGCAAAGCAAGGAAATTGTTGCTGGCAGCTGAAGGAATACATTCCCATGTCCAGCTTTTTTTTTTTTTTTTTTTTTTTTTACTTGGACATTTTTTAAACTTTTGACATCTTTGAAACATTTGTGGGATATGTGAGGGAAGACTGTGGAGCTGATGAAATTCTGGGTTTAACTCTGCAGGCCTCGCAGGTGGGTACTTCATCAATGATTCACGATATGGCATTGATTCTGGCACGTCTAGTTCTACTCACCCTTTGTGTATGGGTGCTCTGCTGGACTCTGGTCAACCTTTTCCGCAGCCATTCTGTCCTCAATCTCCTCTTTCTTGGCTACCCGTAAGTATCCTTACCTTTTGTCCTGAATGAACAATTCCAATTGTATTGGAGAGGGTAACGAGAAACTCTTTTGACCAATGAAGTCTGGGTATAGAACAGTAGCTTCAAAGCTACTTTTTGAATTTTTGAGGAAAAATCATAAGGGAAGATTTGCCTGTTTCAGAACAATTTTTCCTGTTAATGTCTTTTATACATCAAACTTTAATTGATCAGGAGACACTCAGTCCATCAACTTCATACAAGATCTGGCTGAACAAGAGGAAGAATCATATCAAATTGAATAGAAAACTGAGATAAACAATTATCTGAGAAGCTACAGTTTTCCTTGATAGAAAATTCTGTCTGGTATTCATGGATGGGATGTGTCACAGGTTATAATCTCACCCTGTCGTTTTTCCTTTTTCAGGTTTGGTGTCTATGTTCCATTGTGCTGCTTCCACCAAGATAGCAGAAACCAGCCTCTTTCAACAGAGTGCAGCTATTTAGTGCAGGATCAACTAGTGGATGATAGTGCCTCAGGGGTTGGCAGTCTTGTGAAGCCCAAAGATTTATTTTCTCTCCTGAGAGAATCTGTCAAAGAACAGTTCAACCCCTCTGTGACCACTCCGACACACAGCTGTCCCTTGTCCCCAGATCTCATTCGCAATGAAGTGGAGGGCCTCAAAGCAGATTTTAACCGCCGAATCAAGGAAGTTCTGTTCAATTCCCTCTTCAGTGCCTACTATGTGGCATTTCTGCCACTGTGCTTTGTGAAGGTAGCTGTTCTTGGATTACTTTACTATTATTATTAGTGCCACTCCACCTCCTGAATCTTGCCTGTGGATTGTTGGGGCAATGGACTTCTGGTTAATTCCCCTTTTCTCTGTCTCCCCTTTGGCAGCCTGGATGGCGGAGTGTAGCTGCATCTGGAGTGCCCTAGTATTGCTCCCCGTTGGAGGATAGGTATTGCCATACATGTAGTGCCCCTGTGGTTTTCCCAGTCCTTTTTCCATCCCATTTACTAACCCTGTCCTCTTTTTCAAGACAATTATAACATGATTCTATTTTGTGCCATAATATACACTTGGTGCCAAATTGAGATCCTAATTCAACAATATCCAGATTATCAGCACTAAGATTTTAAATCAATCCAATTAGAATTGGGCAAACTAATGGGATCAATTCATAGATTTCAGAAACCATTCAGAATAATATAATTCTAAAGGCAGAAATACAGGACTTACAGTTAACTTAGATCTCTATTTTTGAATAACAATGTATGTTGAATATATCATTTTACTATGGAATTCATAAGCACACATTTGTGTGAGCACTTTTTAGAAAGCTCAGAGAATTACATAGGAGTTGTACCACAAGAAAGTGTGCAGCCAATGTATATAATGCATTAAAATATGTCAGAAGGAAATGCCTGAGTTCCCCTAGCTTACTAGCCTTGCAGTTTATAAGGAATTGTGGAAGTACCAGGGCCTGAAAAAGAAATTGAAGAGTATGTGGAAAGGAAAGGCCAAATTGGTCCCAGTGGTGGTAGGAGAGAGCACTTGGATCTGTAAGTCCTAAGCTGGGAGAGTGGTTCTGACAGATCCCAGGAACAACATCAGAGCTCTCTCCCCAGGAGAGTGTAGTGCTAAGAAGACTTAAGATACTGTGAAGAACCCTCACATTCCAAAATCTCTGGAAGAGGACCCGAGATTGAGGAAGATAAATACTGCCCCCATAGGAGTGAGAAGGGAATTTTGTGTGTGTGTGTGTGTGTGTGTGTGTGTGTGTGTGTGTGTGTGTGTGTGTGTGTGTGTGTGTGTGTGTGTGTGTGTGTGTTCTAGCATGTGTGTATTATTGCAGAACACCATTGCTTCTGAGATAGTTGGGATGCTCTCATTAATTTATTCTCTGGTTTCTTACAGAGCACCCAGTATTACGATATGCGCTGGTCATGTGAGCACCTCATCATGGTTTGGATCAATGCTTTTGTCATGCTCACCACACAACTGCTTCCTCCCAAGTATTGTGACTTGCTACACAGATCAGCTGCTCACTTGGGCAAGTGGCAGAAGCTGGAACATGGTTCATATAGTAATGCCCCTCAACACATGTGAGTTTGTGGTCAGAACACTTTTTTCTAGGGCTGTAGGAATTTCAGACTTATCTTTATAAGCTGTGCTTATTGACGTTTCCGAGGCTTGTTTTCTTATTATGTTGCATTTTCATATATAAGATTCACTGTTAGCAGAATATGGTTTTGATAGGTTTTTGTGTCATAGTCTTCACAAAGTTAGCTAGCTTACTAAAGTTCAAATGCAGAAATAGTGTAATTTCTAGGTCTACATCAGTGGTGGGTTTCAAAAAATTTTACTACCGGTTCTGTGGGCGTGGCAGGGGAAGGATACTGTAAAATCTCAATTCCCTCCCCACTCCAGGGGAAGGTTACTGCAAAATCCCCATTTCCTTCCGATCAGCTGGGACTCGGGAGGCAGAGAATAGATGGGGGCGGGGCCAGTCAGAGGTGGTACTTACCGGTTCTCCGAACTACTCAAAATTTCCACTACCGGTTCTCCAGAACTGGTCAGAACCTGCTGAATCCCACCTCTGGTCTACATGCCAAACAAAAACTGCTAAGGACACTCTTCTCAGCAAAGACTTTAGAAGCCCAGTGCCAACTCCAAGAATACTCCATGGCTCTTGCGTTTTGATCATTCAGATCCAATTTCACCTTTACCTACCTTCAAACTTGGAGTGATCAGCAATTTTATCCTTGCAATAGCCATAAAAGCCTTCCAACATTCCATGCAACTGAATGGAATGGCTCAGTCATCTTCCTGACTGCAAACTGAAGGCAGGCAGAACGTTTGCTCATGAAAGGACAGTGTCTTATAAATATTTAACGATTGTTGAAAAAGAAAGAAAAATATTAAAAGAAAAATTGGGGGAAGGGGCCAAGGTACATATTACAGGGGGAAAAAACCATACAAATTCTATGCACCCCTAAATGAAACTCCTAAGGTTTGAATGGATTCCTGGGATGGAAACCATAATTTGAGCATATAGTAGAAGCTTTTAATAGAAAGCAGTTGGATTTGCTGATTGTCCGTTGTTTAAAATATTTAAAAAGCATGCAAAATAAATACCGTGTTTCCCCGAAAATAAGACCCTGTCTTATATTTTTTTTGAACCCTGAAATAAGCGCTTGGCCTTATTGCCATGCACTCAAAAGCCCAATTGGGCTTATTATCATGGGATGCCTTATTTTGGGGGAAACAGGGTAGTATCATTATAAAACGTTAATATGTTACCAAGAATTTTTACATAGTGCAACTGGTAGTAGAGAATTTTTATCAAATTTGAATAAGAGAAATAAATTTGAACACTCAAAGAAGGAACATTCAGTGATTTCTTAACAGTGAACAGGCAGGAGTGGTTACTTCTAGTTTGTCTACTGGCCTACCTAATTTAGGATTTCCATTTCTACTGAAATCTCTGTTATGTTTCTTGAACAAAGATAAAAGTTCTAAAACTAGAGAAGTTTAAATATAAGGTATATACAAAGGCATCCACATTTATTTAATGAAATTGTTCATCTGGTTTTGCTTTCTCATAATAATGAAATCTTTTTCTTTGTCCATAGCTGGTCTGAGAGCACAATATGGCCACAAGGAGTGCTGGTACGACATAGTCGATGCTTATATAAAGCAGTGGGACCTTATAATGTAGCTGTGCCTTCAGATGTCTCTCATGCTCGCTTTTATGTAAGTATATAGTGGATTATTGAGGGTCTGGGAATAAAATACTTCTTACCATGATAAAAAGATTTCTGTTCTTTTACAACAAGAAATCATTAATAACTAGCATAGGTTGGAGGAATTTAATGTCTTGTAAATAAAATGTGGTTCTTCCTTGCTATTCAGAGATAATGCTACTAGTAAGTTCTATAAACACACACTTTGTTTCCTTTTTTAGTTCCTCTTCCACCATCCCTTACGGCTTCTCAATCTGCTGATTCTCATAGAAGGCAGTGTGGTCTGTTATCAACTCTACTCCCTGCTTCGTTCAGAGAAGTGGAACCATACACTCTCCATGGCCCTGATACTCTTCTGTAACTACTATGTCTTATTTAAACTCCTGAGGGACCGAATAGTATTGGGCAAGGCCTATTCTTATCCACTCAACAGCTATGGGTTAAAAGCCCATTAGTCATCTGAGGAAGGGAAGGATATTTTCATACAGTTATATTTTTTTCTTGCAACTGTTTATAAATATTTAAAAAATATTTTATATTTTGTATACTACTGTTTTTTGTGGGGTAGGGAAGGGCCAAGTGGCAGTTAAATGTCACTTTATAAACAAGGTTGTTTTATATAAAGACATCATTGTGTATATACTGTATATCAACATATATCTATGTGAAGCAAGAGCATTGTATGTGTGGTCCCTTTATCTACTGTGCGTGCAGGTTAGCCATCATAAAACTATCAGTTTTATGTATAGGACGTACCTATTTGCTATACATCCAGCCAAAGGTGGCCATTGCTTACAGTTGTGGACAAGACATGGGAAACTTCCTGGATCCCTTTTTATGGTCACTGATTTTTTAAAACATCATGCCATCAAAAAAAACCCTTGCCAAAATTAAGTTTAAAGCATTGAAATGGTAATGGTGTGCTTCAGTTTGTTTTAAACTTCTTTACATGACAAAGCTCCAGCCCTCTCACATTTAAAGAATAATTTTAATAACACCTTCAAGCACATAGAGCAATAAAGTAAAATATTATTCAACCTCACACGGTGGAATAGCCAAAATCATGTTTTGCACATTATTGAGCTATACAGGTAAACCTTAAGTTACAAATGTAATGGAGCCTGTCAATTACATTTGTAACTCAAGGATTCATAGGAGTGAATCACGTAACTTGAACGTGATCATTCCCTGCTTTTGCCCACGCATTCACTAATCGTATGTGTGGGTCGTTACGTGCACGAGGTATCTCAGGGTAGGGAAGGCCACGGGGAGGCTTCCCCTGTCCCATCCTGCCATGCCGGACTCACATACCTTGCGAAGATCTGTCTCCTCTCTGCTGCGATTTCTTTGCCTTTGAGGGAGAGGAGAGCAGGATGATTTCCGTCCCAGCGTCCGGTCAGCTTGCAAATGCTTTTTGCGCCGAGAGTGAAATGTTTGGGGGGAGGGGTGATCGCATGCAACTTCAGGCACCCATTCTCTGCAAAAGCGGATGGGTGCCTGAAGTCGCACGCGATCACACTCCCCCAGAACATTTCACTCCCAGCGTGAAAAGCACTTGCAAGCCTACTGGACGCTGAAAGCAACACAATTTCTCTCCCAGCATCCAATCACCTTGCAAATGCTTTTCGCGCCGAGAGTGAAATGTTCTGGGGGCTGTGATCTCGCATGACTTCAGGCACCGATTCTCTGCAAAAGCGGATAGATGCCTGAAGTTGCACAAGATCATGGCCCCCAGAACATTCCAGTCTCAGCGCGAAAAGCATTTGCAAGCCAATCGGACACTGGGAACGAAATCGTCCTGCTCTCCTCTCTCTCAAAGGCAAAGAAACCACAGCAGAGAGACGGCAGATCTTTGCAAGGTCTGGCACAGCAGGATTGGGGTGGGGTGGGGGTGTTAGGATGAAAGTTGCAGTGCCTCTGCGGTCTTTCGTAAGGGTGAACAACTGCCATGGTGCTGCAACATTCATAATTTCGGGACTTTGTTGTAAACACTTGGGGATGTTATGGTGGAACTTCAAATGGTCACTAAGTGAACTGTCATAACTTGAGGATTACCTGTATTCTCAAATGGCATGTGATGTCCAGCTTGCATGGGATTCCTTAGTAGGCAAGGAAGGAAGATAAAGTAATTTAGCACTCCTTTTATATTGGTATTTAACAGAATAACAAAGTTGGAAAGGATCTTGGAGGTCTTCTAGTCCAATTCCCTGTTCAAGCAGGAGACCCTATACCATTTCAGGTAAATGATTGTGCAGTCTCTTAAATCCTCCAATGTTGGAGTACCCAGAATTTCAATGTTGTACTGCATCCTTAAAGGCTGTTTTGCATTTTATATAGACTTGAAATTTAAAAAAAATGGTCTTTTCCTTTTTTTATTATAATCACAGATAAACACAAGTTTTTAATACTTTGTTCTGCAACAGAGTAATCCAAGTGGGGCCCATGGTCATCATCTTTGGAAGTATTTTTAATTAAAAAGAATTAAATGAGACTGGCCTCTGCAAACTACTAGCCTTGAGTAACTTCTAAGAATGTTCAGCACTCTTAAAGCATCTTAGAAAGAGAGCTTAGTCCTTCTTTTTGAAGGTATATCCATAGGCCCAGAAATAGGGATAAAAGCAAGTACTCGTTCTGTGATTTGAATGTTTTGTGACTGATCATAACAGCTATTTTGTGAAAACATTGAGTCAGTTCTGTGAATTAAGAGTTACCAAATGTGAACAGCGAACATGTAGATGGCTACTAGATGGCAACACAAAATTGGATAGCACTCTTACCTCAGTCTCTCAGATTTTGCAGTCCGGATCAGATAACCTGTCTTGGAATGCCAGCTAAACCTTCTGCCACATAATAGTTGCCTCTCCCTTGCTTTAATGAATTTTTTTACATGTCTCTGGTCAAGATGCTATACAAAGTGATTAGACTTTGGGTAGATGACAGGGTGCACAGCAGCACACATGAGCCCTATAGAATTGCAGAGCAACATGAGAACTAAACTACAGCTTTTTCTAACAGAAGTATGTTAAGCACCTTATCATTTTTTTCCAAAGTGAAAAGAATATAGACAAATTGGGAATGAGGATTAAGTCCTCCTCTGTAGTAGTTTATGTATGCAAAATCTTAATCTTATTTATTTAATGGAATGACAAGTGTGACAATAACAATCACAAGCATAATTGCTTTTACTTCCTATTTATAGATGCTCTGTTGCTTTTTTTTTCTGGGGTATATTCTTGGCCATACTACATTGTGGCAAAATGTTTAGTACAAAATAAAATCCACGCGCAGAAACAAAAAAACCTACAGAAATACCACTTGAAATACATAAAAGAGCAAGAAAAACAATGTTGTAAGAGATTGAGAATCCTTTTTGGATGCCCTTGTCCCAGTAGTTTTACAAAATTTGACAATAATAAAAAACTCTTGTTTTCTAATACAGGTAGTGCTCGACTTATGACCACAATTGAGCCCAAAATTTTTGTTGCTTAAGTGAAACATTTGTTAAGTGAATTTTGCCTCATTTTATGACTTTCCTTGCCACAGTTGTGAAGTGAATCTGCAGTTATTAAGTTAGTAACATGGTTGTTAAGTGAATCTGACTTCCCCATTGGCTTTGCTTGTAAGAAGATCACAAAAGGTGATCACATGATCCCGGGACACTGCAACAGTCATAAATATGAGTCAGTTGCCAAGCATCCAAATTTTGATCATGTGACTATTGGGGTAATGCAATGGTCATAAGAGTGTAAAATGGTCATAAGTCACTTTTCTCAGTGCCATTGTAACTTTGAACAGTTAGTAAATGAACTGTTGTAAGTCGAGGACTACCTGTATACTAAGGGCTTTATATTTACCTTATACCAGAATACTTTAGTTAGGCTGAAGAACAGAAAGGTTTTTCTAGGAAACGAGTCTTACTCTTATCATTTTAACAATATACCATTATCAAGGAGGACAGAATTGTAACTTTCAATCTGATAGTCACAAATTTTGTGAACATTTACAAAGGAATGGATAAAGGAGAATAGTTACTTGCTTTTACAGAGGCTTATTCCCTCATATTGTTCAATTTAACATTAATTTGAGACCACCGCTCCTAAACTCAAGAAAACCTGCACAATCTGTGTACTCCTCCCGTTCATTGAATACAGCCTGTTGTGTAAGGTAAGGCTGAAAAAAACACTCTATTATTTTTATTATTCAGTGAAATATCTACTGAGAATGTGGTTCCACATCCAAATCCAGGGTTTTATCCACCGATAATTTCAAAACCAAAACCACTTAACCATGTTACTAATTTAAAATAATCTGGTGATTATTATGACAATGCTTGCAACTATCCTAAGATTATTTCTGAAAAATTTCTCATGTCTTCAGTATTGTTTGCCCTAAAGATAGCTTGGTTCAGAATGATAATGTGTATGTTATTTCCATGGCTTCCTAAATACTATTTTGAGGCATGCCCAAACTTCAGGTTTAGAATATTAATCTTTGGAAAACTGCCACACCAATCCTGAGAATGGCCACATTCACATGATCACATGATCAGGAAAAGAAATGGCCAGAGTTTTCTGAATATTGTATTAATTTTATCTCAAACTCGGATAAGTGAACAAATACATTGCATGAAATATTGTATTAATGATGGCGATGCCAATTAAGAGGTATCTCAATATTTTCCATCATATTTTCTGAATCGGTTGCTTTCTATCACTTTGAAAAGGAGCATGCACAAGCCTATAGGAACTGGTAAAATGGTCTGCTTTCATTTTGACACAAGAAATTAACGTTCTGCTGAACTATAAAGAAATACAATTGTGCAATATCACTAGAGAGTATATATTGTTAGTTTTTTGTCAGAGTTGGGTTTAAAAAAAAATCTGTAAATGCCCATCACCCTTTCTAAGAAAGTATTTTCCATGCAAGAAACATATTAAGAATACTATGCCATTATATATACATGTTGAATGCAAATGTCACATACAGTATTTAAAATGCATTCAAACAAATTGTATCTGAATAGAATCTGCTCAATCGCAAAAATCTGCAGCATCTGGATGTTGGTATCAGTATAAACTGTAAACACTGCAGATACCTACAGCACTGTACATCCTTTAATAAGTTACCGTTTCATTCCAATTTAATTTTCTCTGCATTTTTTAATGGGAGCTGGTGAATCTGTCCTGAAAACCTTTCTAACTGTCTTCCCTTAAGCCATTCATACTTTAAACAGACAACTGTATTGGAACTGGAAGTGTAAGGAATTTTGAAGCTAGCCATATTATCTCAGAATATCATAGTAAATTATTGGTTTTGCTGGTGTACCACGAAATTGCTCCAGTTTCAGGCCTATTTGGAACAGCAACGCTTCATTCCACCACTTTGTCATCATCTGTGAAAGAAGCAGCAAGATACCTATGAAAAACTGCTGAGATACTGTACCTTCTCAGAATATACTTGGGAAGGGGCAGAGATAGTTGCTATAAGCTCATTTGATCTCTGGCTATAAAAAGAGCTTTAAGAGATTGGGTGTAAAACAAGTAGGACCAAAGGAGAACTAGACAACCTTGAAAATCATTACTACAATTATTCGTTGGAACAATTACAAAAGTGCTTTCTCTAAGTACAGGAAATCCTTGACAACAATTCGCTTAGTGACCGTTCACTATCCCCATGGTCACTTGATTTACATTTGGATGTTTGACAACTGACTCACATTTATGGCGGATGCAGTGCCCGGGGTCATGTGATCACCATTTGCAACCTTCTGACAAGCAAAGTCAATGGGGAAACCAGATTCACTTAACCATGTTACTAATTTAACAACTGCAGTGATACATTTAACAAAGGTGGCAAGAAAAGTCATAAAATGGAGCAAAACTCACTTAACAAATTTCTCACTTAGCAACATAAATTTTGGGCTCAATTGTCATAAGTTGAGGACTAACCGTATTATATATTTTAACCAATAACAAAAGCACACAATTTAAAATTCACAGGATATACAGTATATTAATTACATCAGCATGTACAAGGATAAGTTTCTCAGTGGAAACCAATTTTTTTTTTCAAAACTGGAAATGCAAAAATAACTGGAAAATAGGTCCTCTGTTGAAATAAGAGGCTCATGCAAGCTGTCCCATTAATAAGCAGAATTCTGGAGGTAGGCATAGGGATCTTTTTTTTTTCTTAAAGTCATCTTCCAGGCTCCAGAATAGCATTAGAAGAAATGTTTTGTGGGTAAAGAAAAGGATGCTTTGCATTAGGAACCAGTGGCCCAGGTTTTCCAAAAGTGTATAGATTAACATCAACATTTTTCACTGGGCTCAAACCAAACCAAGTCACCAAAATATAATCAGAATACCTTATTTCAATTAGAATTGCCACAGCTATATTTTGGAAAACTAACTTTTGGATCTTCTTTAAAGGCATAATAATCAAGTACAGGATACCCTTCCTTACGGCAAAGTGATTTCCAGGTCAGGATCAATCTTGTAACAGTCCCACACTCAGGAAGGTCAATTGTATGTTAATTAGTTTAGTCCAGCTGGTGTGTATCATGCACTCTGAACAGAGATTTATTTTGAGAGAAAAGCATAAAGCATCCTATAAAATGGGACTCCTCTAGGTGCTCTGTGTAGCCTATTTGTTCTTTTTTTTAAAAAATTCTTACTTCCCAAAGAGTAAACCAGGGATTTAAAAAAACAGAAAAGGAAAAGGATGTCTAAGCATCCCATCCTCTTCCAGTCTGATAGCTCTAACCTGATCAATTCACACACTTAAAAAAATAAAGAGATGACAACTAGCTACCTACTACACAGATGGCTGGAATGCTATCAAAAGGTGGAAGCCCTGATATAATTTTCATTTATTTATATCCCATCCTTAGTATTTTTACAAATAACTCAAGGCAGTGAACATAGCCAATACACCTTCCTCCTCCTACTTTCCCAACAAACCTGTGAGGTGAGTAGATCAGAGAGACTGACTGACCCAAGATCACCCATTTGGCTTTCATGGCTAAGGTAAGACTAGAACTCTGACCTCCCACTTTTTAGCCTGACACCTTAACCACTAGACCAGGGGTGTCAAACTTGTCGCCCGTGGGCCAGATGTGTCACACGCTGGCCATGCCCACCCCCATTTTAGCGAAGGGGAAAAAAGTCACGATATGTCATGTGACGACAACATGACGCCACGAGTTTGATACCCCTGCACTAGACCAAACTCACTCTCATTACAATGCAAAGCCATTGGATCCTAGATTATCTGATATTGGAAATTACTCAGGCCAAGACAGGGTTTGTTATGCATATATCTACATGTAGTCGACTACAGAATTGTGGTCGTAAGTCATGCTAGTAATTAAGTGGATTGCAACATGACCACGACCAATTTTACAATGTTTTCAATGTTTTTGCAGTGGTTATTGAGTGAAATACACAATCATTAAGTGAATCCTTTGTCTACAATGGCGGTTTTTGCTGGTAACTGGAAATATCAGTTTCTGGCAAAAAATATAAGCCACAGTCACATAATGCTGCAAATGATTGTAAATGTGGGCCAGTTGCCAAATACCAAAAGTGCAATTACTTGACTGCAGGGAGTGGTGGGCAGCCAACTTTCAGAATTTTGAATCCAAATAGTCTTGGATAGATAGCCTTGGGGAAATCGGTTGTAACTTCGAATGAATGCTAAGCGACCGGCTATAAGGACTACTTATAAACTTTTGTTAGTATATATTTGAAACAAAATTGGTCATAGCTTATTCACAAGTGTTTGAGTGGGTACTTTTGTCAACACATTAGGAATGCCAGGAATGCTATAGTATGTTAACTCCCTTTCTAGGTGATGACAACTTCCCAATTTCCCTTTTTGAAAATCCATACTGTATTAAAAAGATTTCTTATTACACAATAGGATACACTTAGAGCAACCTGCCACATAAGACACATAATACCTCAATATCGTTTCTGTAAGCTATAAGCTTCTGTAAAAGAAAGCAGATACCTTTCTATTTTTGAAAAGTTGTTAAGCAAACAAATAGAATAGTTGAGTCTCATTCTAAATAAAAGGCATCAGTATTTAATATTTGACTAAATAATGCATTTTTATTTGCTCCCCTGAATTTGCAAAAGATGGAAGAAGATCTATGTGAATTTCAGTAGGATTTGGTAGAAATATAAAACATATTTCCACCATCTGTGATTATTGGCCTAACAAGGGCTAGGAAGGAATATGGCCACATCTGAGGAAGATTCAGAAATTTGTGGGGGGGGGGGGGGGGGGGAAGGAGCACCCCAAATTTTCAATGACAAATTCTTAATTGGGTTCACTGAGTTCACACCAAACTACAGAAGGTAATAACTTACCTGAAGGCTGATGGGAAGCCCTGAAATTGTATATCCAACTGGTACCACTAGGGCTGGAATGCCTGTCAAGTTGGCCAACTGCATGTATCTGGAAAGATCAATGGAAACAGTATTAATAATGCGAAAAATTCTGGAAAAGAAGTACCATTCTCTCTACAGATTGTAAATCCAAGCCTCTTTGAATGTATTTGGCAAGGCACAAAGAACATTTTTCTTCTTACAATTCTAACCAACAGAGATTGTTTTAATAGCTGCTGTATAGCCAAGCAGTATCAATCCAAGAGTTAAGCAGCCCACAAATACATTTAAATGGAAAGAATGTTAAAGGATAAACAGGCCAAAATTATGTCATACTTTCTACACATCCACCAGAGGAGATACCTATGGCTATGTCATTCTTTTTTCCTTTTCCATGAACCCATATGCATCTTAGGAGGCCTTCATCCTTGTTTTTATGCATTTCTGTAGAGATGTAGTGATCTCGTACATATAATGCAACTCTGCCTCCTCTTTTGTTAGGTCTCTTCCTTTTGAACACTTTATATCCTTTTATCATTACATTCCAGTCATTTCATCCCACCAAATTTCAGTAATGGCAACTATATCATACCTGCTCTCATGTACTAGTACTCCTTCCTTTCCGTTCCTTTCCTTTCTTTTCTTTCTTTCCTTTCCTTTCCTCCTTTCCTTACCTTTCCTTACCTTACCCTTTTCTTTCTTTTTCTTTCTTTCCTTTCTTTTTTTTCTTTTTCCTTCTTTTTCTTTCTTTCCTTCCTTCCCTTCCTTCCTTTGCATTTGTTATTCTTTCTATTCTTTGTTTTTATTGTTGCAATTATAATCTAATAAAATTATTTTTAAAAAATCGAACTGAAGTGTTAATGATTTCATGTCTCTTTGAAGATATGGAATCTGGCTTTGGAGGTATCATCCACATCTTATTCTTGATTGGGGAAAACAACCAAAAAGATGGCCTAGAACTCGGGTGTCAAACTTGCTGTGTCACGTTGCCGTCACGTGACGTTTCACAATGTTTTTTCCATTCACAGAGCTGGGATGGGCGTGGCCTGCACGTGATGCATCCGGCCCACGGGCTGCCAGTTTAACACCCCTGGCCTAGAAGCTTGATTTCATTCCCCTCTTGTTTATTATTTTGTTTTTTTATTGCACACAATCTTGTTCTCACCTCATGGTCCGTAGAGTTGTCTGAACATCACTACATCCAGTCAGGAGGTCTGATTCATGGATCGCTGGGGCACAACATGCAGTACCTTACACAAAACAAAAATTACAAAGTTATAGCCTTTATTTCTACAACTGTTATGCATCATCAAATACAGAAATTTTCAATTAAGAATGAAAAATCATACTAATCTATTGAAATAGTTCTTTAACAAAAACATTTTGACTATGTTGCTTTGGAAATTCAAATGTACTGTTTAAAATATACACATCTTTATAAATGTATAATTGTTTTATAAATAACTGCATGGCTTTAACAAATAACTGTATATTCCATAAATTTAGGTACATATAGATATTTATATTCCATCTGACTCCCAATGATGTGAATTTTCTGCCTTTAAAGTACAACATACTTTCATAAAATCAAATCTAATATCCTGAACTGGTAGTGATAATCACTTCTGCTTGGACACAGCCAATGAACAGGAGCCCATCACTTATTTGTGTAAGTGGTTCCTGTCAATTTGCTTTTGTTTTTAAGAACATTCGATAGACATTACCATGTACACTCACTTGGATTTCTGAATAGGAATGAGTATGTTATATATACAATGTACTTGTCCCTTTCTCATTTCTGTTCCTTTTAAACAGATTACATCCATCAGCCATTGTATTCCATTCAAGGGATTCATCCCAAGTTTCTCTATATAAGTTTCTCTTTGTTGTCCTCTGTGACAGCAAAATCCCCTCTAGATTATTTTTTTTAATCTGAGCATTAATATATGCATAATGATGGACATTAACTTCATAAACCAATTTTCCTTGTTTTTAATTGAGTCATTTAGTAAGACCAATTATGGAAACTCTTCTACTTCTTTCTACAACACAGAAGTCCTTAGCTGAGAACCATACTTTGAGGTTTTCATTGCAAACTCTCTGCAAACGTCAATCTAAACACTTGCTAAGCAAACTCACCATGCTTCAATACAAAGCATTAGCTTTAAGGAATTTTTCAGTACAGGTAGTCTTCAACTTAACAACTGGTTTAGCATCTACCCATTTGGACTGCACAGGGGGGAAATGTTTCCAAGTAATGAGGTATTGGACCCTCCCTCTATGTTTTCTGGAATCTAGAATTCATTTAACTTCAAAATGTTGCTCCCCTTCAATCAGAGTGGGTACGGGAGGAGAGTCAGGGGCAGGGCAAAGGGGTGATACAGTTTCAGGTTTCAACAAACTGCAATGAAATACAGGGTGAATACGCTTTAAGTTCTTAGGCAACTCTAGTTGCACAGTGACTGGGTTAATTACTTTAACGATTAGGAATGGGCCCACGTATTTAGGACCAAGTTTCTTAGATGGTTGGGTGGACTGTAAGTACTTCATGGAGAGGTAAACTCTGTCACCAACTTGAAAATCTTTTGGCTTCACAAGCTTTTTGTCAGCTTGTTTCTTATGTGCCTGATGTGCCTCCTCCAGTGCCTTACGGGCAACTGGCCAAGTGTCCTGTAGTTGGGCTATCCACTCCGCTAAGGAGAGTATGTGTGGTTTCTCTTGAGGCAGCTCTGGCATAGCTACAAAGTCCTGCCTGGAGGCCACCTTAAGTGGGGTGAACCCCGTGCTACTATGCACAGAATTGTTATATGCTACCTCTGCAAAAGGCAAAAGGTCAGCCCAATTGGCCTGTTGGTAATTAATGTAGCTCCTGAGGTACTGTTCCAGGACTGTGTTAGTTCTCTCACAAGCCCCATTAGTTTGGGGGTAATGGGAGGAGCTTAAGCCCTGGGCAGTTCCCAACAGCTTCAAGAATTCCCGCCAAAACTGTGATGTAAATTGCACTCCTCTATTGGAAATAATGCGCTCAGGCGCACCATGCAACCTATACACATGTTGTACAAAGAGTTTAGTTAACATCTTTGCGGAGGGAATTTTGGGGCAGGGAACAAAGTGCACCTGTTTTGAAACAACAGCCCAAATCACAGTGTTCCCCCCATTTTCAGGCAATTCCAAAATAAAGTCCATAGATATTTCTTCCCACAGGGCCTGGGGGTTAGCCACAGCCTGTAAAAGCCTTGTGGGTTTCCCCGGAGGCCTCTTTGCCGCAGCGCAAACTGGACAGCTGGCCACATAGCTTTCAATGTCTTTCTTCAAGGAAGACCACCAAAACTGCCTCTTAACCAAGTACAGGGTTTTTACAAATCCAAAATGTCCTGCTGACTTAGTCATGGGTGCCCTTTAATACGGTGTCTCTCAAGCTTGAGGGCACGTATAATTTGGTCCCAACCTAAGCCAGTCCATCATGCATGGTGCAGTCATTTTTGTGAGTAGTAAGCCATTCATCAGCTTTTAGTGCTTCTTTGAGCTTTTCACACAGTTCATTTGGAATCTCAGACTCCTCCTTCCCTTGAGCTCTAGTAGTTACCAGGGCTGCTAGTTGCTTCAAGGGGATAACAGGGCTGACCACTTCAGCTTTAACGCCGTTGTATTGGGGCAATCTAGACAAAGCATCCGCCATAAAATTCTTCCCCCGAGACATAACACAGGGTTAAGTTGAAACTATTGAAGTGTTGAGCCCAATGGATTTGTTTAGGGCAGTGATGGCTAACCTTTTTGCCGTCGCGTGCCAAAAGCGGGGGGAGTGCGGGGGGGTCGCTCGCACGCATGCCCACACTCCTAATTCAATGCGCCCAGCTCTCCGCGCAGCCTTCCCCCCCGGAGGCCCTCCGGAGGCCAGAAATGGCCCATTTCCCGACTTCTGGTGGGACCGGAAGGCCTGTTTTTCGCTCTCCCCAGGCTCCAGAGGCTTTCTAGGAGCCTGGGGAGGGCGAAAACGGCTTTCCCCCCCCCCTGGAGGCCCTCCAGAGGTGGGAAACAGTCCATTTGCCAACTTCCAGTGGAACCAGAAGGCCCATTTTTCACTCTCCCCAGGCTCCAGAGGCTTTTTCTGGAGGCTGGGGAGGCAAAAACGCCCCCCCCCCGAGGCCCTCCGGAGGCCAGAAACACCCTCCCAGAGCCTCCACGCGAGCCCTTTATTTACCTCAAAACGGGCCGCTGGAGACTCCTGGGAGGGGAGGGGGCGTGGCCAGCCAAAAATCAGGGAGCTGATCTACAGCAATGGCTCCCGTGCCAGCAGATATGGCTCCGCGTGCCACCTGTGGCACACATGCCATAGGTTCACCATCACGGGTTTAGGGGATAGCCTGCGCGGAGTTTTCAGGGCTTCCAGACTTTTATGGTCAGTCCATACTCAAACGGCATCCTTGTCCCTTCCAGAAAATGCTGCCAAGTGAGTAGGGCCCACCGCATATTTTATGGCAGCAAGCATCCAGCTAGGTGACACAAGCACTCAGATCACTATCGTGACTGGGGGATGGGCAGCGCATGATATTTTATGATGGCCGAAAATGCTTTGTGGACCATAAAGCACCCTTCTGAGCATCTTAACTTCAAACTGGTCATTAATCAATTGGTTGTAAGTCAAGGATTACCTCACAGTAGCATTAGCTTTCCCCCACTTCCATTTTTGGATAGAAAAATAAGTAGGTGAAACAATAGGACATAAAATCATTCTAACTATAGGGTCTCTTCTGCTTCTCCAAAGGAGTGTGAGTGTCTCATTCTTTCTCATTTTATCTGCCATGATTCTAAAGTTCTTCAGACCATCAGCTGTTTTGAAAATGTTTCATATTTGTAAAGCTAAAAAAAACCACCCAGACAAAATGAACATCATGAATATAAGCAAGATAGCACAAAGTTGATTCGAATGCAAACCAAAGTTGTGGATTACCAACCTTTTGCTGATTGTAGTTTGCCACGTGGTTAGCATCAGATTAAGCCTAATACAATACTGTATATATGGTTGCTCTTAACTTTCAAGTACCTGGTGTAAGGAGACAATTCACCTTTGAAAATATCTCTTTCAGGGAAGCCATGCTTCGACTCCGCTGCCGATTTGCCTGCAAATAGACAAAACTCAAGCTAGTAAAAACAAACTCAACGGAGATCTATAAATATTATAGTTAGCATAAGTCAATACAGCTAAATGTTTACAATCTAAATATTACAGTCACTCCCAGAACAAAGAGTAAAATTACTGACTGACTACTTTTATAATGTAGACATATAAGAGACATAACAATATTCAATTAAATGAAACAATTGATTGGACACAAAGGAGGAAACTATGCACGGCCAGTTTAGCTATCAGAATACACTGAAATATAAACAATTTCTAAAAAATTATGCCAGAAAGCTATGAGCATAATTGGGCATGCAGTCCAACAAAGTATTAGTTTTAAAACCTAATATCAAGAGTGGGAGAGGGAGAAGAAAGATTTTAATTTGAATGAGCAGCAGTTAAGTCTGAGCTGAACAAGCTACATTGGTCAAGTTATGGTAGTAAACTCCATAAATTTAAGTTTGATTCTAATTTGCTTCTACAAACTAACATTTAAACCAGTGATGGTGAACCTTTTTTTCCTCGGGTGCCAAAAGTGCGCGTGCGCATGCTATCGCTCGTGTGTGCGTGCCCACACCCATAATTCAATGCCCCCACACGTGCCCCACCCCCCACGCATGCGCGCACAACCCCCTGCGCTGCCCTGCCCCCCGCGCATGCGCGCATGAGGCCCCCCGCTCCCGTTTCCCGACTTTCAGTAGGCCCGTTTTTCGCCCTCCTCAGGCTCCAGAGCAGCGGTTCTCAACCTGTGGGTCGCGACCCCTTTGGGGGGTCGAACAACCCTTTCACAGGGGTCGCCTAAGCGCGCGCTAGCCCGCCATCTTGGTGCCACGCCCCCTTTGTCACCTCATCGCTTCTCGCCTGGCAACACGCACGCGCGGGGAGGGGGAGGGGAGGGGGTCGCAGCAGCGGGGCGGGGGTCGCGGCATTAGGAAGGTTGAGAACCACTGCTCCAGAGGCTTTCTTGGAGCCTGGGGAGGGTGAAAACTGCCTCCCCTGCCCCCCCCCGGAGGCCCTCCGGAGGCTGAAAATGCCCTCCCAGAGCCTCCGCACAAGCTGAAAATCAGCTGGCCGGCACGCACATGCACGCTGGAGCTGAGCTAGGGCAACGGCTTGCGTGCCGGCAGATATGGCTCCACATGCCACCTGTGGCACACGTGCCATAGGTTTGCCATCATGGATTTAAACTATCCTTCTCCAACTAGCATTCTCCAGATGTGTTGAATATAACTCTAAAAATTCCAAGCCAGTCCAAAATTATTGAACTTTGTTAAACTAACTATAACAATGCGGTAAGAAATGTAGGGGGTTTAAATTGAAAACAGATACTTCGAATCTTTCCTTCTTGCTTTGTCAGAGGAAAAGTAAAACAGAGGAAATACATGGAAACATTACACTCCCATTAGTCCAATATACAAACTACACTGTCATAAAATTATCTCTCAGATTAATTGTGAACATTACAGAGCTCTCTAATCAAGGAAAGGGTCAATGGCTGGAACAACTGTAAAATTAAAATATAATGTCTAGTTTGTTTTCTATTAGCAAAGATGCTGAACATCAAGATAAAAGTAATAACATACATTTATCTCATCTGCCTAGCCTTTAAATAAAAGATATGATTGAAAAAAATTGGGTTAATGAAATCCACTCATATTCAATGCTCACTTCAAAAGTTATTTTTAGTAGTATGCCAAATGATTTAACTTTTTTTTTGAAGGGATTGTAATTTAGCCAACATTTTACTACTCTCCCTACTTTTTTCCCCTTGTGTACAAGGAGAATATTACTGACCTACAATGGCTTTTTACCCCAGCTCTCCCATTCCTGCAGTTTATTTTTCACCTTAATATAGTCCAGGGCTGTGATTTGAGAAGCAATTGCAAGGTTCAAACGAGTCTCCAAATTCTGGAAAACAAAGACATTACAGTAACTATTCCATATAGAATGAAAATCAAAAGCAAAGTAGAACAATTGTTGAATAGACAAGGAAAGCTGTAAAGCAGTGTAGTGAACAATTCTAAAAATACACCCATATTTAGGCAAATATAGGAGAAAAAGTCAAAAATAGAAGTAGTTGAAAGAAATTAGTTTAAATAAATAGAAATAAGTGTCAGTTTCTTAGAAAACATTTTTCAACTGAAGCAGAAGACAAAATTATATAAATAAATATGCATTCTCTTTAATCTTGCTCTTATTTCCCTACCTTAAATCCTGCCTGACAGAGCCCACCTCTTCCCCGTGCACATTTTGCTCCCTTCCTCCCCATCTTGGTCAACTGGATTTTAACTGAATTTTAAATTTATGATCTTTATTGTTTTAATGTTTTATACTGAATAACTGTAAGCTGCCAAGTGTCGTCTCAGCAAGATGGATGCCATAGAAGTTTAATAAAGAAATGTCTAAAGACTACCATGAGAAAACTGTTTAAAATAACATGCATTTTTGGAAAAGATTTTCTGAAAAATAAATTATCTTCTACTTACAGTGGTCACTTAGGAAGCCCCAAGAATAAGCAAGTGAACAAGCAAACACCCCACTTTTTTGTAGAACAAAAGTCCCTGCTGATGCTTCAAATCAATCAATGTCACACATAACAAAGGAAGGCAACAGATTAGTGAGGTCTAGTGGGTCTGGAGCCTTGATATAGGGGGAGGTCCAAGACTCTGACACTATACTGTGGATTCCAAGAATTATACATTCCTTGAATAAAATCATCCTGAGGCCAAAGAGAACTTCATGCATAGGTTTGGAAGTTTCCCAATTTCCCAATCATATTGCTAACTACATCTTAAAATCAATCTGAACAGCAACTGGAATGGTATCTAATGTGAGGTAAAGGTTTCCCTGTCAGTCATGCCTGATGGTGCTCATCTCCTTCTTGGCCAAGGGAGCCAGTGTTGTCTGAAGACCATTTCCATGGTCATGTGGCCAGCATAGCTATATGCCAAAGGCGCACGGAACGCTGTTTTCGTCCCATCTAAGTGTTACCTATTTATCTACTCACATTTGCATGGTTTAGAACTGCAACCCTATTGCATGGAGCTCGGGTCTCAAACTCAGGCTGCCAGCTCTCCAGCTGACAAGTTCAGTGTCTTTAACCACTGAGCCATTGTACCCCAAGATAATATGATACACTGCAATATTGATGTAGGCATTTTATATAAAGACAGGAACCAGCAACCCAACCACAGATTCTTGTGAATACAAAGGGCAGAAAATGCAGACCCTTGACATGATTTGTTAAAAATACCAATTGATACAGTGACCCCAACCACCATTTACCATTTGTTCAAACTGATTGTTGAAGTCAGACTGCAGGAAATCTCTCATTTCACTGAGAATGCAGATTACATGAGCCACGCGAACCTCTTCTATCTCTGGCAAAGATACTTCAACTACTGAGGCTCCCAAGTCCACTAGGAACTCCACTGCTGAACATACAGCGATAGCAGGAAGAAGAAGAAAAATAAACTTCACTTTTAAATAAATTTTGAGAGGCCAGGATTCTAAATTCACATTTAAAAACAATCTTTGTGCTACCGTATAATCCAATCCAGATCCACTTTTTTGAAGCCATTATATTGTACTTTGATATCAACAATGATGCAAAAATGTAAAAAGTAATATAGAAAATTCCATACAACTCCTCATTGACCATCCTAAAACTGTCCAAACAGAACACATCCAAGCAAAATGCACAATTGCAAAATCATGCTTCTGGTTCCCTTCATCCTTTGCAACTTAATTAGCTTTCTTCCACGAATATAAAATATATACATGATACCCTACTGGATGATGCTAGCAATTCATGGCATCAGTTTATATATACTCAATCAATTTTTGTTTGCTAGGAAGAGGTCTATGTTGTAATTCATGGATGACTGGTCCATGGTGCTGGCAAGAAGTAAACCTATAAATTAGAAGTCTCCAATCTTTCCCATAAATATGGAAAATCCATGACCACCACCACCTTGCACTGTTTAAATTAATCAATGGCACTGCAAGGAGAAACTGCTTATTCATTCCCTTTACATATTTGCTTGAAGAAAATTACCTCCAAATCAAAGTTGCTACAAGGAAAAGATTCCAAATTCAAATTTGATCTGGAGGATCAAAAATTGCATTGAGAATGGAGGCTTATTAACATACCAAAACATAGCTGTCCTGGCTGCATTTCACTTCAAAAAAGAATAGGGAATTCCAATCACCTCACCTTTGATGCAGCACATATTTTCTTCCTGCAACCTGAACTCACTGGGCTACTTTCAGTGTGCTATCATCCCAGCCTCCTTTTCACTCACCTGTATTAATGATCTTTTTTTATCGTGATAAATAATTAATAGTGAAAGATCAAAATATGCACATATTTCTCTTTACATTACATTTTCTCAGGAACACAGTACAGCTTCTGAAACACTTTCACTCCTCAAACACTCATGCAGTGATTTGGAAATTACAAGGCAGTTTTGATCTTCAAGATGTATAAGCAAGAGATACTAAGCAGGCCGGGATACAACACCAATCAGCAAAAAATAATGATCATTTCCATGTTACCTTTTTGGCAGACAGTTAAGATTTCAGTATCACATGCCTAGCAGATACGACAAAACAAAATGTGGTTAGCATCTTTCCTCATTTTTCCAGAATCATTGCAAGACACTCACTACCTCCCATGTTTTTCACCATTCCACATAATCATGACACAACTCTTTGTCCTATTGCAAACATGTCTCAAAACTGATATAAGGATCAAAGTTTGCCCTTAAAATATTATTGGTTGACCATGTATAAAATGTTATTGCAGAAGAAGTAGAAAGACAAACAGGTACCTTAAAGAAATTCCAATCAATTCCCAATTTTAAACCATTCAGATCAGTGTTGACGTTTTCTGAGAAGGATGGTTCAGGTTGGTGCAATCCTGTAATGGGTTTAAAGAAGTAAGAACAGACACAGACATTTCATATAATTTAAAAAAAAACCCTCCTTCCTTGCATTTCAAGTGAGTAAGTAGCAATACGCACCATATGGATACTGTAAATCTGACCCAGCCAAGGTAGCATAAGCAATAACAGCATCTGCAACTGAAGTGCAGAGAGGGCCTGGCAAAATTTAAAAAAACAGGTTATTCACTTTTCTAGTGGTCCTATACTTTCCAATCATTTCTGAATTTAAGAGAACTTTATAGCCCCTTAGATTGTGGGAGAAAGCAGAATAAGTGTTAAAACATTGCCGCCTGTTTTGGAATGTGAAATAAGGGAGTACTCTATCAGGCAACTTACTGTGGAGAATATTTCTGATGTGGTGCAATGGCAACATCCAAGAATAACTCTTCCTTTTGCCCAAGAACACTAATAAAAATCAAACAGGCTTTCTTTTCAAATAATTACAGTGACACTGGCACTTCATTCTTTACCATCTTCAAAGCTTACTATTCCAATAATGCAACAAACTGCTCTTTTGAAAGGGTTCTAAGCATACCTTACATCTCAATCTTCTTTTCAGTATCAGCTATCAAACATTCAGGCAGTTTCCAAAGATTACATGCATTCCTCCTCATGTGTCCCATCAGATAATGATAAAAACATATTGTTGTTATGGAAGATAAAGAGATAAAGTATGTGATTGGAAGGAAGGAAACCACTAGCTTTTATTTTTTTCCTAGGAAGGGATGATTTTGTGCAGTCATACATGTCTTCACTGATGCTTTGGAAAAGGCTATTTACGAAGGCAACACATTGTTTACATAGCAGGGGGAGCAACCAATGGAGTTATGAGGATATTTCTGATTTCTGCTGTTATCAGACAAACAAGAAGTAAATCAGCTCAACTGCCCAAGGAAGAGCTTGATCAAGAGATTTGGTGATGATACAGGATCAACACCAATGGCCAATGTAGAAGTTGTGATTTTGCAAAAATAAAGCATCTTGGAGAAGACATACCAGGACCTACTGTAAAAGTTTTATCTTGCCTATCATGCATTCATTCCCAATGTTTTCTCATATACAACTCACATATCAATTGTCAAGTTCAAAGCGCACTTATGCTGTTGCAACTATTATCACTTCTCAGCTTACCAATAAACTAGGGGGGAGGGGAGTGGGAAATGGAATGTAGTCTCCAGACATCAAGAAGACAAACCTTGAGAGGCAAGGACACTTTATCAGGTGGCTAAAATCCTTAGAAACACTTTCTCATAACAATTCAACATCATTTAATTGGACAATGTGCCCTGCACTAATAGGGGGAGGGAGAAGTCTATACATTAACTATACGGGATTGCGCGGGAATTAGCTAGAGCTGATTTTGCCTTAATCTGTGCTGAATCAAAGTTTTGCAAGAAGAGATCGGTTTGTCATGACTGTGCTTGGTTGAGTTCATCAGTCAGAACCTTGACAGTAAACCAGCTCTGCATTAAAAGTAAAACCAACCAAGGATTCCTCCTACAGCCTGTCCCCAGTAGGCTCCGGAAGAGCTGTGAAGAACCAGGAGATGTCCGGGGCGGAACAAAAGGAGAGCAGACCACCAAATTTGGGACAGGGCCAACGGAAGAAGCCTCGGCTGCTGGCCAAGTGGACTTTGGCACCCAGATGGTGGTGACCTGTGCGAAGGTGCGAGCAGAGATGACCAAGCAACCAGCGACATGGGACGAGACCGGGGCAGCTGGAAGGCACCGCCAGGCGGGAGAGGAGCTATGGCGGGCTGTGATGCTGAAGGTGTCGAATTCCCACTCCTTCCTCTGGGAGTGGCGGAGATGGAAGGGGAAGAGAGCAGTGGAGTGGGAAGAACTGGTGGAGGGGAGGTATGTGGTAGCCTGCCACAGTCCATCGGCAGAACATTTGAGAGAGAGGTTAATTGGAATGGAAATGCAGGGTGAACTGGCATGGCAAATCGGCCAAAACCCCCTCCGGGTCCAGTCAATCCTCAGCAACTCTCCCAACCGTTGCCTCAGCCCTGGCCGAGAATGAGGGGGGCTGCAGCCCTGTGTCCAACCAGCCTCACACGAACTGCTGCACCCCAGCAGGGACTGTCCCCGGGACAAGGCACGGCTGGACCCCAGCGAGCGACGGTTCAGCCACACAGGCTGCCAGCCAGCCTAAAGTGCAACTGGCACCCGCAGGAGCCCAACCCTGGCCTTTCCCTTACGGAGCAGGGTGTCTACTGGAGTATTGGGGCATCCCCAGCCCCATGGAGCCCCTGCCGATCAAGGCCACATTCGATGGGAGTCCGGAGAAGCTGGAGTTCTTCCTGAATCAAGTGTGGGCTCACCTGGACCATTATGGACTGGTGTATTTCAACAATGTGGCTTGCGTGAACGCTATCATGGCGAACCTGGAAGGAGAGGCTGCGGAATGGGTGATGAGCTTCTACAACGAAGAGGCTCCTGAGTTGGGGGACCCCGACGCTTTCTTAGGAGAATTCAGAGCCTGGTTCGGAGATACCACGCAAGTCTGGCGGGCGGAATTTAATATCCGGGCCATCAAGCAGGGAAGCAGGCTGGTGACCAAGTACATTCCTGAGTTCCGGAGATTGGTGGGAAGGCTGAGGGATGGGCCAGAATGACTCCTAGTCTACTATTTCTGATACGGCCCGAATAGGGAGCTGTACCACATGCCTCAAGGAATACCAGAGCAAATCCACAGCTGGTACCAGCTGGCGATGAGTGTGGAGGTGGACATAGTAGAGTACAAGAGGCACAGAGGAACTGAAGGTCACCGGAAGAAGAGCCAAGAGAAGCGCCCACTGGGACAGAAATTCCCCATCACTCTGGCCCCTGCTCCGGCTGAGACCCCGAGGCACACACCTGGTCCGTGCTTTCGCTGCGGCCAAGAGGGTCATCGAATTGCAGTCTGCCTGGCACCAGCGCCCATGGCGACTCTGGAGAACCCAGGCCCTTCAAAGCTGAAGCTGCCAAAGAAGGGGAAGGAAAAGTTGCGAGTGGCTGCCAGGTCGTTGAGGTCTCCCCCCCCAAGTAGCAAAGGGGAGGAAACTCTGACCACAGAGGATCCTCAGCTGACCTTCTACGAGAGCGACAGCGAGGGGGAAGGCGACCCGATAGTAAGTGGGACCATCAACCACTTTGCGACCCAAGTGGAGATCACAGTACTCCATTCAGGGGTAAAGGGAGTTGTGAAGGCTAATAGACTCAAGGTACACCAGATGCCTAGTCAGCCTGCAGACGGTATGGAAACTGGGATTGAGGGTGAGAGACTGCGCCAACCCATGAAGTTCAAGGAGATCGATGGCTCCATAGTGGGAGACCTGCCCACCTGCTACCTAACAGAGCCAGTGCATCTGAGCTTAGGAAACCAAGAAGAAACCATTCGGTTTGTGGTGGCCCCAAAAATGGCAGAGGTCATGATACTGGGGTTATGCTGGCTAACCAAGTGGAGCCCATCGTGCATTGGAAAAAACATGAGAGACATGTAGAGGTGGCGGGGAAGGTCCCAAAACCCCAGGGAAGGAGACGGGGTAAGACTGAGCAGCAGAGAAGTAAAGAAAAAGGCATTGAGTGCAGAAAAGTGGCCACCGATTTTGCGCCAGAAGCGCATACCATCCCCAAAGAATATCGGGACTTGGCAGAGGTGTTTAGCAAGAAGCAATGCAATGTCCTACCCACCACCACACGGACTGCACCACTGAGATCTTACCAAGGACGAAACTCCCCAAGGCCAAAATGTACTCAATGACCCCGTAAGAGATTGGGGAATTAAGAGACTATATTGATAAAAATCTAGCCAGGGGTTTCATTCAGGCTGCAAAATCCCGAGTAGCTGCCCCCATGCTATTCAAGGAGAAGAAGGATGGGTCACTAAGATTATGCGTTGATTTTCAGGGAAGTAATGGAGTGTGCATGGAGATATGTACCGACTCCCCCTCAGGAAAGACATGTTGGGACATTTAGCCAAGGGGAAGATATTCACCAAGCTGGACCTGAGGGAGGCGTACTATCAAGTAAGAATCAAAGAAGGCGACGAGTGGAAGACCACCTTCAACTGCCCGTTAGGATGCTACCAATTCAGGGTGATGCCTTTTAGATTATAGGCCCCCGGCCGTGTTCATGCAACTGATAAATGAAGTGTTGCACGAGCACCTATACAAGGGGGTCCTAGTCTACCTGAATGACATTCTCATCTACTCTATGGAGGAACCCGTGAAATTAGTACACTGTACTGAAAAAACTCCTAAACGCCAAGCTGTATGCCAAGCTGTCCAAATGTGAGTTCCATAAGACTAGGATTATTTAGGCTATAGTGTATCTTGTGAAAGGGTGGAAATGGACCCAGGAAAAGTAAAAGCGATTTGGGAGTGGCAAGCCCCCCCCCCCCACACACACACAAGCAACTGCAAAGCTTCCTGGAGTTCACAAACTTCTATAAGCAATTCATCCCATTTGCGAAAATCGTTCTGCCGATTACGCAGCTATTGAAAACGGGGGGAGGGGGAGTAAAACCCCGGCCCAGCCCGCCGCTAAACTGGACAATGGAATGCCAGGCGGCGTTTGAGCTTAAGAGGCTATTTGCAGCTGAGCCAGTCCTAAAACACTCTAACCCCACATGTCCTGGTACAAGAGCAAGAGAAAGAAGTTTACTCCATCATCCCCACGAGGCAGCTGGCAGCATAAGTAACCACCAGACAACAGGCAAAAAGGAAGCCACCAGATCCCAGCGACGCGTTGACACAACAAATGAAGAGAGCACTATGAACGGACGCATGGTTCAAAGCCCATCGAGTAGAGTTAACACTGAGGGGAGAGATGGCCTGGAAAGGGACAAATGGTACGTCCCCGAAAGCTTGCGAATACGAGTCTTACAGCAAAGTCATGATGCCAAGCAAGCAAGTACTTTCAGTTCTTAAAAGGCTTTACACTTGACCAAACAGCAATTTTGGTGGCCTGGGATGAAAAAAGACATAGAGAGCTATGTAAAAAGTTGCGCTGTGTGTGCTACCATGAAGAGGAGGCCAGGGAAGAGTCTGGGATTGTTGCAACAAGTAGCTGAGCCAACCCGGCCTTGGGAGAAAATAGTCATGGATTTTATTGTTGAACTACCAGAAAGTGGGGGAAGCACAGTGATCTGGATGGTGGTTGACCTGTTCTCCGTGCAAGCCCGCTTCATAGCCTGCACAAGCCTCCCTTCAGCCCAGAAGCTGGCCAAGATGTTTCTGCAGCACATATATCGATTGCACGGAGTGCCAAAACGCATCATCTCAGACCAGGGTGGGGGGGTTCAATTCATGACTAAATTTTGGTGCAAATTCATAAGACTGATAGGATCCTCCCAGGGCTCAATTCAGCATTTCATCCGAGCATGAACAGAGATGTGGAATGAGCCAATACCATGGTAGAGCAATACCTATGTTGCTATGTCCACTATCAGCAATCTAACTGGGTGGAGCTTCTGCCATTTGCTGAATTGGCATACAACAATGCCGTGCATAGGAGCACTTGTCTCACTCCTTTTACGATAGCTACCAGAGTGGAATTTGTGCCCATGCCAGAATACCCACAGGAGCCCCCCTCATCAGTAATCTTGACAGAATGTGTACTCTCCTCAAAGCGCATGGTGTAATATAAAGAAGGCACTAGCTAAAGCCACAGAGAGCCAAAAACAGCAGGCAGATAAGAAAAGGCCTCCCCAGGAGAAATTCCACCTAGAGGATAAAGTGTATCTGTCCACAAAATACCTAAAGCTGAGGCTGCCATGCAGAAAATTGGGTCTGAAATAAATATGTCCCTTCCTTATTGTAAAAATCATCAACCCAATTACTGTAGAACTGAAACTGTCCAGGATATTGGGGAAGGTACACCCTGTGTTCCACTGTAGTCTGTTAAAACCGACCCAGGGCTCTAGTCTAAGGCCAATTGAGAAAGAAGCCCCTGGTCCAGTTATAGTGGGGGGTGAAAAACACTATGAGGTTAAGCGGATTTTAGACTCCCGGCATTATAAAGGAAAGCTGCAGTACCTGGTGCAATGGAGGGGTTATCCAATTTCAGAAGTGAGGTGGATTAAGGCCCACAATATTAGAGCAGATTGCTTAATAAAGAGATTCCATGCGAAATACCCTCAAAAACTAGGGGCCCCAACGGGGGGGAGGGAAACTAATTAATAATGTGTTTATTTGCTTCCAGATATCTCCCACGTTTTTTTTGGGGGGGGGCGCTTGACAAATTCGAAGCACACTTATGCTGTTGCAACTATTATCACTTCTCAGCTTGCCAATGAACTGGGGGGAGGGAAGGGGGAAATGGAATGTTGGCTCCAGGCATCAAGAATACAAACTGTGACAACCAAGGACACCTTACCAGGTAGTTAAAATCCTTAGAAACACTTTCTCATAACAATTCAACATTTAATTGGACAATGTGACCTGCACTAATAGGGGGAGGGAGAAGTCTATACTTTAATTATACAAGATTGCGTGGGAATTAGCTAGAGCTGGTTTTGCCTTAATCTGTGCCAAAATTATGTACTCAATAAAGTTTTGCAAGAAGAGATTGGTTTGTCATCACTGTACTTGCTTGGTTGGGTCTGTCAGTCAGAACCTTGACATCAATTTTTAAACAGGCAAAGTATCTCCAAGACCCAAGAATTTGTCACTTAAATTAAATTAATGGCATAGAAAGTAGCTTCTCCTTTTTCTCCCAAGGACACCCAGTATCTATATACATCTAGAGACATCTTACCAAGACTAACAGTAGAATATGAGAGAGGATGACACCCAAACCCACTGATCCGTCCAAATGTACCTGCAGACAACATAGAGCAGAATGTCAGAAATACTTCAGGCAGAGTGCTGAGTAATACAGCCCAAGAGAAAAAGTGACCAATCCATCTTAGTGCTTCCTTTTCTTAGCTCAAGCATCAGTCAAGTAAATGAATTCAACTTAAACTTAAATATAGGAACTGAGTTTGGAAGATTTCAGGTGGCTCTATTTCAGTAGTACATTCAGTAGCATCCATGTGGCAGCCGAAACAGACAACACGAAGGCCACAGCATCACAAAGTCCTGCCCATTTTGTACATGTGTCAACGCATATACAAAGGGGCTGGTACTTTGATCACAACACTGCAACTGCCGTCTTGCCTGTTTTATTTTTCCATTTTTATGCCCTCAATTTTGTATAAGTGATTCTAATAAATTGATATTATTTTTCATTTTCAAGAATATGACCCTCAGAATTAGTTGTTCCTCACATTTCTATCAGAATTTACCTTTCAGTCCCACAATACCACAGAAAGAAGCTGGGATCCTCACAGAACCACCTCCATCTGTACCAACAGCCAGTGGACAGAGGCCTAAAGAGAAATGGAATTAAGAGAAAATTCCATTGAATAAAATTATTTTCTCCATCATTTTCCCCACCGCCTAATCTGAACAAAAACTTGAAATGTTGCTGTAATTTGGCTTGATTTTTCAACTCCCCTCTCAATGCTTTCATCTGTAATACTAGCCTTACCTGCAGCCACTGCTGCTGATGATCCACTAGAACTACCACCAGTAAAATGCTGGGGATTGTATGGATTTCTAGTTGTGCCATGATATCTAGAAATAAAATAAATAGGTATTTTGAAGGCCATCATAATGAAGGCTGGTGAGGAGGGAAGAAAGTATCTTTATATGCTAAAGAAATTAGATTGCAGTCTGCCACAAGCAAAACTAAAATTGCATCTGCTGCCAGGTCTGAGCGAGGAGGAGGGGCAGGAATAATGGAGACAGGAGAGTTGGAGAAAAAGATCCTGAGGACAGAACTGAAAGCAGAGCACTGGCAAACTATCAGGGTAGAAGGAAGCGGTCAAGTCTAGTTTGTACTGTTACTGATTGCTCAAAAACTACTGTAATTCCATTCTTTTAGTATTATAAAGCCACTTTTCTCCCTTTTGCTTGCCTATAGGTACACAGAAAAGCTTCTCCAGCCCCACTAGTTTCATACCTGCAAGCTAAGACAACTCAATTCAGAAAGGCACCACTGCTACCAAGAAAGAAGGAAAGTATCCTTCAGGGAAGCTTATTCAGCACAAAAATTCAAAGAGTTGCCATGCTTTTTCTTTTTTCTGGAAACAATGTAACTACCCAGTGGTACTTTTAAATCTTTTTTCTCTCACCTCCCATGCTTCCATACTCCTACCCCAATAAGATTTCATTACACTGTTTTAGCATTCAAGATGTCAAAAAGCTTAATCATTTTTCTAACTGTCCTTTCTAGCCCTCACAAGAAACAGTTTGAATGAAAATCCATTTAGTGAATACATACTATTTTACCTATTGGGATTACATCCAGTGGTCCCAATACCCAATTCATGCATGTTCGAGACGCCAATGATAATGGCACCAGCCTCCCGTAGTTTCTTTGTCACAGTGGCATCTTCAGTCTCCGGCTTTGTGCCCAAGTATACAGTTCCACATCGGTGGTGATAGGGCACCTTATAAATATACCAAAAAGTATTCTGTGGTAGAATTCTTTATAAATACAACCCAGTACTATAGATCATTTATTCCTGCCTCAAGGGAATCCAATGGCAATAAACCACACAGAACACAATTTCATAAGAAAATGCATCCTTATAATCAAACCCACTTCTTCTCTTTGGGGAAGAAGTTCCTCTCAGGCCAAATTGACCCCCCTCCATGTCAAAGCCCCCCTGCAATCCCATCTAGACTAAAAAACAGAAGCCTCCTTATCACTCACAGCTTAGCCCAAGGGCCACCCTTATAAGGAAATTGCAATTTAGTGAAACTCAAACCTTCCATCTTCTTATCAGCTGGTGATCTCACCATTTCACCTTGTTCACAATTAATTTCCCAGCTCTTCTGCCCTCATGAAAGGCCCAATTTTCCTAATGGACCTCACCCCAGATACGCAAATGAGGATGTGCGTAACTTTCCCAAATTGGCCAGCTAATAAGATTTCTTGCCTTGCATCCAACAATTTATGTAAAAAAAATTTGCTTTTCCATTGTTCAAAATCCATCTTGTAAAGCAGACATGCAATGATCATTACAACAAACATGGTTCTTCTCCTCAGTGTGTGCTCTCTACTTTGCCAAATTCCACAACATAGCAAACTCATTGTAATGAGCAGCATATTACTTTGACAGTCTCTAATGTGTAACTGTGTATAAACATGATAACTAGCAACCATTGATAGTTCATTCTCCATGAATTCTTCCTATCTTTTTAAAAATCTCTTCAAGTTGGTAATTGTCGTTACATCATGATAGCAAATTTCACAATATGCCTCAGAGCCTATGCAAGGCATAGAGCTTCTACAAATCTGTTGTCATTAATTTTTAATATGGCAGAAATGAACATTATATAGATGAAGCAAATGCCTATTAACCGCATATAATTAAATAAAATTTAGCGGTTTTGTCCTAGCCCTTCTCATCTCTATCCTCTTTTTGAAATACAGCCATTAAGCCAAAATGATTGTGAACCAGTGATTTAAATATGTACTGCTGTATGAAGAACTTTTTATCAGTCTCTCTGTTCGGCTTCATTGAATGATATTGATTTCCACTATTATAAAACAGCATTCTTTCATACATCTGTATCATATTCTTTATTGCTTTAAAATGAACTTTGAGACATTTCTTCATAAGGGACTTACTTTACTCTCTTGATCATTTTGGATTCCTTTTTCTGCTCCCTTTCTAGTTCTTCAACATCTTGAGATGTAGCAAGAATATTTCAAATTTCTTGCATTGTATTTTAGTATACAGGTATTATAGCATTGATATAGGTACAAAACAACTGATAGTATTAAGGTGCTGTTATACTTTCTTAATATTTCTTTCCTATACCCTCAATGTGATATTTGTTTTCCTTTTTAACAACACTGAGCACAAAAAAAGTGAAATGTGTATACCACTTTAATTTCTTCTTTTAAGCATACTGGAATTCCATCCAAGAGTGAGAGAGGCTGTTTGCTTCTGTAACGAGCTGTGGATTCCTCAGCCATCTGAGCAAAGAGAGATTTGTGAAATAAACCACATATTATAATTATTATATAGAAATAGTACTTTAAACAAGTAAACTACAAAGTATCTCACCCTGAAATCCAAATCAGAGAACTTCAGCACAAGAGAGGAGACTCTTTCTCCAAACCCTGTAATAACACAATTCAGAGAATACCTTTTTCAAGAAACAAGTAATACTCCTCTCACTGAACACACCTTGATTATCTCCTCTTCATTCCACTGAGCAATTGCCTGGAGGTTAGGATCTGCTTTCCCAACTTCTTTCAGAGCAGCAATAATGTTCTTGGCAACTTGTCGGGGTGTTACCTCTCCAGATCTAGTGAACAGTCAAAATGGAAGTTGTTACATTTCCACTCTATTGTCAGATTCATGCCGAGGTCACTAGTACCGGTAGCCCTGAACAGTAAGATTTCAAATGCACAACCCCAAGTTCTTTAAAGGGAATGCTTAGTGAATCAAGGCTTTCTGAGTCCTATACTACTGTATCATTTGTGCTGTAATGAACCAGAATGGTTACTCCATGTAACCATTCAAACCAAACAAAACAGCTGTGTTTTCATTCATGCAATATGCTAAGTAAAGCCAAACAATTCACATTATGGCTCAGGTATTCTGGCAGCAAACCATTGTTTACTTATGATTCTTAGGATGCGTGAACCATGTCAATTAGCTGCTCAGTTATTTGGGAATTGAGTGGCTGAGAAATGTGAGAATTAAATTAAATTCGATCAGATATATGTTCTTGAATCAGACTGAGGAAAAACATGATCTTCTAGTTCCATCTAATGGTGATTATGCATAATAATAACTGACTGGCCCCTATATGAATCACAAAGTCATTCCTCACCCCTGGAATGGTATTCCAAAGTAAGTTTAAAATCAAGAACCATAGTTTGCCTGAAACATACGAAGCATGGAGAAACTGGGTGTGATTATTCAATTATGTGCATGAACAAAGATAAAGAAAAACAGAGTTAACTCCACAACAGAAACATTCACACCTGCTCATGCTGAAGGTATCTTTATGGAAAATACAAACAATGCTTATATTTCTCCATTTGTTCTGGAATGAAAAGTAAGAACAAAATTGGTCCCTAAGCTACTGTTTTGTCAATCAAGAAAAATAAAAATAAACCCAAGAACAAACATATTCTTTTTTTTAAAAAAGTATTGAATTCCTTACCTATAGCATTTCAAGTAATCCTGAATCCCTTTAAATCTGAAAGCAGAACTTGCAGAACATGAACTGTGACATAAAAAGGAACAATAAAGATCCATGAATAATCTGAAAAGAGTAAGATGTTAACTGAGAAGCATAAAGGCCCTTTTCTAATCTTCCTTTTAGCAGCAACCGTCTGAGATTGGTAGTCTTTCATTATTACTCATCCAGTTTGGCTGGATATGGCTCCATTTCTTTCTCAACTGCCACATCCTACTGGTGAGAGCTGCTGTGAAGAGAGGCAGAAGCCCATACTGCTCAATTTCATTTTCCCTATCATTTCCTTGTTCATTTCTTTTTCCTAACAAAAAAATGATAATCCCTAGGAAGAACAATGGAAAAAATGTTTTCAGTTCCAATTCTGAATTCAAAATATACCATTTGTTCAATATTTAAGACTCCAATCAGGAATTCCAGAGTTCCATTTAATTTTAAAACAATAACGCAGTGGAAACAGAAAACTACATATCTCCCTTTATGAATGTTCAATACTTGCTATAATTTGTAGATACATTGCACTCCCACAACTAAAGTTTACAGAGCTATTGCTTTCAAGTGTTTGCAACTATATCTTTCCTACCCCTTAAATTACACACATGCCTTGATTCCATCAAACTCCGGAGAATTGCTGAGACATTTTTTGATTCTGACTTGTGCTCTTTTCTTTCTGAAGCCACCAATGGCACGAAAGTAGGGTCTTCAGGAATATCAAGGTAGCGTAGAGCAGTAAAATTGTTCATCCTGGAAAAAGTGCATTATCATTACATTAACTTGAGAAAGTTTTTAAAAATTCAGTCAAGCACTATTTAAAATTGTTTTCTAATGATAGCTTTTGTTTTATTATTTTTTTCACTTTTCTGCACTGCCTATTTCTCTCAAAGTTTTCCATTAATATTATTCTAAATGTATCCTAAATGTTGTCAAAAAAAGTTACATTACTGGAACTGATCAGATATGCACACTGTGGTCTAGACAATATTTCCTAATATTGTACCAGCAACTGTGGCCTCAGAAGAAAGTGGTCTGCTATGCAGACAAAAGGCAACTGTACAGTACACTCAGGGAGACCACTTTGAATCTGAAGGAGCCAGCCGTAGTTGCCAGTAAAATGTCTTCCTGACATTTTGGCTCCTGGCTCCTTCAGATCTGTTGTCTAGAGCACAGTTACTAAACCCTGAAACTCAAAACTGCTCAACAAATACCAGCTGTGAAAGCCAGAAGATCAATTTATATACATAGCTTCTATGTTTTCCTCTGTCAAGAAATGCAGAAAAAAATTCAGCCAGAACGTATACAGGTAGTCCCTGCCTACATTGGCAATAGGGAGCGGGATTGCCATTGCTAAGCGATGTGCTCATTAATTGTGATTATTACATGACTTAGTGATAATTCAGATAGCCCTGGTTGTCATCGCAACCCCAAGATATGTGGGTTATTAAGCAGGAAGCAGAGAAAGGCACAGGGGTGTGGCGTGGGGGGAGGAAAGCCCCAGGAGACCAGGTGTAGGCCACATGCATATTTGGGGTATAGGAATACAGCATAAACTTGGGGAGGCCAGGAAAAGAGGTTGTGGGGCATACATACATATAGGAGGATGGAGAAAGAAGGCACTGCATGCATCGGAGTGTGTAAACATAGGGAGGAAGGAGGCTGAGGAAGGAGGGTGCCACTTGTCTGTGTGTGAATATAGGGAGACTGGGGGAAAGGCGCTCTGGTGAGTGTAAGCGAACAAAGGAGAGAATAAAATGTGGTGCATATGAGTGAAGAAAGGTGGTGGCGAGACTTTCTTAAGTGACTTGCTGGCTTCCCTGTTGACTTTATCTCTCAAGATGCCAGCCATCTCACCTTGTCTCTGAAGCTGCCAGAAGAGACTGATTTTAAGTCCCTTCATATAGTGCCATTGTAACATCAAACAGTCACTGAATGAATGGTGGTAAATTTAGTATTCTTCTTGCATTATCTGTAATGCAAGTATTAGAATTTAAGAGAGTCCTTTGATCAGGCAGACTGAAAGGAGCAAGCTGACCATTTGCCTTCAGCATCCAGGCTACCTACAAACCAGTTTCAAAACTATGGATTAGTAGTAAGTAATGAGAAGGAAGCAATTCTGCGGCTCTCTCCCTTCTTTTCTTTCTTTTTCCTTCATATGTAAAAGGTGAGAAGATTCTGATCATGGCTTGGTTTAAATAGTAGCCCCTGTCAAAGGTGTAACTGCAATAGAAAGCTTTTCATTTCTTCAAAGGATGAAAAGAGGGACATAATAACAGTACCAAATCTACCTTTCATGTCCAAACCATATGCTAAGCTTAAGTACAGGTTGTCCTTGACAGGTAGTCCTTGCTGTACCTGTAGTAGCAATTGGGACTGAAATTTATGTTGCTAAGCAATGGAGTTGTGCAACAGGCATATCGCAGATCAGAAAGGTTGCAGTGAGCTGTGCAAGAGGTGCCACAAGAGTTGGGAGGGTGCTCAGAGATGCAGCACAGATGGGGAAAGGTGCATGAATGGCTTGCATAAGTGCAGAGGGCTGGTGGAGGGTGAACGGATGGGGGAGATTTATCTCAGTGGCTTGTGATCTTCCCTGCCAGCTTCCCCATTGACTTTCTGAGCAAATAGTGATTATGTGATTGCAGGATGCTTGGCAACCAATTGTAAGTGCTAAAAGGTTGTCAAACACACAGACTGTGATCACTGTGAAGATAGTGGAACAGCTGGAGTCCAAGATACAGTCATAACCACCATTTGTGCAACACCATCATAACTTGGTACAGTCACTGACCGAATGGTCATAGTATCTGCAGTATCTTAAGCATCTTTCATATGTTCAGAAGTTTCAAATTAATGGCAAATTGTTGGTGTCAGTGTAGGCCTAGCTGAATGAACAGTATGTTCAACTACTGAATGTTATGCAAAATTTGAACTTTTTAATATTTCATAGTTCTTTAACTCTACACCCCAAACACAATACAGAACCACATCAAGAAGCTATTGTAGAAACTGTACTGCTTGGTGTGTATGTAAAATAGAAATGTTCCCACATGTATTGTTTAAGAGAACAGATTGTTAGCCTAGAAAATCTAGTGCTACAGTGAAAAAGCTCTGTCTCCCATACAGTGCATGACTCATTCAATTTGAGTTTGTTTTTCATGTTCTCCATTTTACTGCTTGCACTTTGTCTCTATTATGTAATTCAGTTAGTAAAATAGTACTTACTGCATTAAAAATGGCACTAAAAAAAGTTGTCCAAAAGCCTACAATGAAAAAAAAAGAATTTTTATTTCTTTGTTCTATATTGAGTCTTCTTTCAACAAAGACTGAGCATAATTGGGCATTAAAGGGCCAAATATAAAACACATACAGATAGCATCTTTCTCTAGACTGAATTTAAGGCTTACCCATTCTGCTTCCACCAAAGCCAGACTGCACAATATTGATATGGTACAGTGAATCAGTTATAGCAAAAATCATTTTCCCCATTCTCAAAAGAAAGTGGCTTCAAACCTGTTACACCACACAGATAGGAAACAGGTACAGTAATTGTTGTATGCTGCACAGAGACATTTTCCATGATTCAGCCACATAAATTTGATCAATAAATAAAATAAACTTTTATTTTACTAAAAATAGGGCTTGTACTGGATACATAACATCTCGGGGAATTCTTTCATAGAGTTTAAATCATGCCTGTTTCTTCCTTAGCCAGTGGAGAGAAATCTGGCATTATTCCTAACTGGAGTCTAACGTTTTGCACAGAGCATGTTACAAAAATGATTGACTCCATCTGAACTTAATAGTGTGACACAGAAGCAATAACCCAAGCAAAACAAAGTGAATAAAACAACAAAAGGCATCCAAGAAATGCAGCTTTGACTATATAAAAATCACAGATTCCAGAATAGGCAGGAAGTTGGCCAGTAGCTGAACATCCCATCCCATCAAACAGTACCTAGCCCCGTGATGGCGAACCTATGGCACGCGTGCCACAGGTGGCACGCGGAGCCATATCTGCCGGCACGCAAGCCGTTGCCCTAGCTCAGCTCCAGCGCGCATGTGCGCACTGGCCAGCTGATTTCAGCTCGCGCAGAGGCTCTGGGAAGGCGTTTTTGGCCTCCGGAGGGCCTCCGGGGGACGGGGGAGGCTGTTTTTGCCCTACCCAGGCTCCAGGGAAGCCTCTGGAGCCTAGGGAGGGCGAAAAACAGGCCTAACAGGCCCACCGGAAGTCGAGAAACAGGCTGTTTCCGGCCTCCGGAGGGCCTCCGGGGGGGCGGGGGAGGCCATTTTCGCCCTCCCCAGGCTCCAGGGAAGCCTCTGGAGCCTGCGGAGGGTGAAAAACGGGCCTACCGGGCCCACCAGAAGTCGGGAAACGGGGGAGGGGGGTCATGCACGCATGCGCGGGGGCGAGGCAGCACATGGGGCCCGTGCGCACATGCACAGGGGTCGGCGCACATGGGGGGGCATTTAATTATTGTTATGGGCACGTGCACGATAGCGCGCGCACGTGCGCTTTTGGCACCCGAGGAAAAAAAGGTTCACCATCACTGCCATAGCCTGTCACAGAGAATTGCATCAAATAATGCCTTCATTTTTAATGTTACTAATAGAGGGGGATCTAAGGTTATTTCGCAGATATGGATACATTGGTCCACTGTTGAAGAGCTTAGTTTAAAACCTGCTTATTCTGCAGCTATTTGTTTCTCTCATCTCAACCAATCAGCAACTTTTTGAAACAGGTATTTTGCATATAATTTACAGATTATACACTACAATCTGATTGGAAAATAAGGTTAAGTTGTTCTTGTTAACTTTTTACTAACTGGTATTACTTTGGTTTTTTGGATCAAGTGGACAAATTGGAAATTTATGTCCAAACCACTTGGAAACCACCAAGTGGCCTAGTCTTACCTTTGATAATCCTCACTGAAAATCAAGAGATATGCTATAGATATAGAAGTTGTAGTTTGAAGAGTACAACTTTTAACCATATTGGTCTTGGGATTCTATGCTATAAAAGACATATACAAAAAGAGAAGGCCAAAGAACACAAGGCAGACCCAGAAAAAGATGGAGAGACATCAAAGACACACAACAACAATATCAAATAACAATGGTTGAGGCCACTAGAACTTTGTATCTCCCTCAGCATCTGAAGCAGTAAACAAGGAGGAGGAAAGGATACTTACTGTATTGGCCAGGTGCACGCAAAGCTGTAAAGGAAAGCCAGATAGTCTGGGGGACCACTAGAAATAAAGAGAGAAAACACATACTGGTTTACAGAAGTATTGTCACCATAAATCCATTAGCTGTTGTTTTTTTAAATCAAATTAATACTGCTGCCCTTCCAAAATAATTACCACAGCATATGATTGTAATTTCAAAGATATCTAAATCTAATCTAAATCTTAAATACAATTTAGTTCAGAGTTAAAAATAATTTGGCATTGATAAACTAGAAATTACATTTTTTTCAGCTCTGTGTATATTTTTAAATAAATCCTTATATATTCATGTTTGTCAAATAAATTCCTAAGTATTTAACCTAATGTCTTATTCTATATAAAATAATATATTCCCTCTCTGTAAGATGTAAGATATCTCCATATATCCAAAAAAGATGATAATGACATACAGGCTGAGAGGGAGTTAGGATTGTACAGGGGAATTTGCTGGAAATCCTTTTAGATGAAATAATTATATCTACATGTAGGGGAAAAGTCATTCATTTCTTCAGGGATAAAGAAATCTTCTTTGATGTCTTCTATATAATTTTGTTAACACAAATTGAGGTAATTGTTATTTTTCCAGATTCGGTCTGAAAGCTTACTATTATGAATCTTCTTCCTCTCTGATTTGTTTTTTCTGGAGTCTATGGTAAACTTTTCACATATATTATTACTCCATTCCCCCCCTCCCCTTTGTTAGAGGCCACAATTTCTTTTTACCAAGATCTTTACTTTCCAACAGATTTAGAATGTCATTTTAGTGTGTGTGTGTTTTGAAGACATACATTATGTATTAAATATTACCTGACAAGTTTTATCTAAGTAGACATTGTTAATTTATACAGACTTACTAGCTTTTTTATCTTTTTTTTATCTTTGCTATTTCTTATAGAAAAGGACTCAAACACTCCATTATCATCCATGAAGTACACCACATGCTTTATTAGTCATACTATCCATTCAATCATGTCCAATTGTAGGCAATTCTATGGACCAGCTGTTTCCACATTTTCCAATTTTGTACAGCTTCTTTCAATTGTGTTATGCTATGTCAGCTTTGATGATATATACCCATCATGTTTTTGGAGGGCTGACCCTTCCAAATATAACTGCCTTTTCCAATGAGTTTGCTTGCATAATAACATGGCTGAAATAAGTAACGTGCCATTGTGATTTTGCCTTCCAGCTTGGTTTTATATACTCCAGTTCTTGCTTGTTTGTCACCTTTACTGTCCAAGGAAAGCATTCCAGGGCTTCTTTGCTGAAGAGTTCCTGGGACAGCAAAGGGGCCCTCCTCACATGTTTTATTGTTCATGTTCAAAATGACCTCCAGATAAAATGCCCATTTATATCTCCTCTTTTTGTCTTGAAGACAAAATTTATAAAAATGCACAAGCTTTCCTGAGATTCATCAGATACTCAGAAAGCTTAGGCGTTTTCATAAAATGGGTTAATTGGAAGTTAACTACACTCCTGATTTTCTGCCACCACAACTCTCCTATGTCTACAGCGAAAAGTACCAGGAATCCGTTGTTGTCGTCAGCCATTCAGTCGTGTCCAACCCTCAGCCACTATACGGCTCAGCACTCTCCATGCCCCTCTCATGTAGATAATCCATGCTACCAGAAATAGCATGGATGATGCGAATATCGTCCCTAAAACGTGCAATTGTCTTTACAACCTCACTTACCGCGTCCACGGGAGGACTCCAAGATTTTTCAAAGCGGCCCGACCGCCGGCGGTGAAAAACTGTGCCAGCCGCACCAGTAACACGCCGCAAGAAACCTAAATAAAACGAAACGAAAAGCGCGGCTACCCAGGCCACCGTCGATAGTTGCCAGCCTTCGTCCTTCATGGCTCAGGTGGTCGGTGCCGCACGGAAAAGGAGATCATCAACAGAAAGCCGAAGATGATTACAAAATGCTTCCCTCCGTCTCGCAGATTTTTACTGGGTTGGAGGCGGAGCTTGATGAAAGCAGCTATTTTTTTGTCGTTTGTTTAGGGAATCGGAATTTGACGCCTCAGCTTGGTATTTTTCCGTAATTCCATCGGGCAACATGCCTGAATAGAAGTATAGCCGTCTGCCCAACGCCTCGCTTTCGGTTAATCCAGGGGTCCCCAAACTTGGCAACTTTAAGACTTGTGGACTTCAACTCCCAGAATTCTCCAGCCAGCTGGAGTCCACAAGTCTTAAAGTTGCCAAGTTTGAAGACCTCTGGGTTAATCGCATGTTTGCGCCAATGGGGGAGATCTCCACCGACACCACTCTGAAGCTACAAAGGAGAAGCGATTTGTGTTAACAGAGACCCTGAGAGATTTTAAAAGATGTACACAATAGAAGTTATATTTTTCGATTCTTTTTGCGGCCTTTTTAGTTTCATTTAGACAATGATTTGTTAGCATATCAAGTTACCCATGGATTCTCCAATTAACTCTTTATTCCTGGTTCGCCGACGTACAGCAGAATAGCGGCAAGAATTGGATTGTCATAAATTACCTTTTTTTTTAATGGTTTAGTGGTAGCAGAACAGCTTGATTTGCTAGGCAATTGTTTTCTGCAGGCACATTTTTGTCTGAGGGGACAAACTTAAGTGATAGGCAATATGAACCGAGTCCCGCACAATTCCGCTCTGTTCCTGCAGCGGGACGTTGCTATTATAGAAGTCTGTGAATGGCAAAAGGGACCATCTTTAACTGGGCGGGGCGGAACGGCCAGAGCAAAGAAGCTACAGTCTAGCGCAGAGGTCTTCAAACTTGGCAACTTTAAGACTTGTGGACTTCAACTGGCTGGAGAATTCTGGGAGTTGAAGTCCACAAGTCTTAAAGTTGCCAAGTTTGGGGACCCCTCTAGCGTAATTAGGGACACGACAGGTGGATCTTACTTTTAATACGGGACATTCATTCTGTCCTGTTACGCTGCTGTCTTCACGCTCTTCAGGTAAGTACCCACCTAGTTTCTCTTGTTCATTTATCGATGCCAAACACTTCACTCGAATTTGGGGTGAGGCGCGGGGGGGGGGTGTCACAAGATAAATCCATACGGCCTGGATTCACTCGACATAAGAAGCTAAAATGTGGTTGGAGAGCCGATTATTTTTACTAAAAATTTACAGCAACTTTGGGCGGGAATCGGTAGGAAATCTGCTAGAGGACGCGTCGTTTGCTCTTGGGGGAAAAAACCCACAATCTTAATCATATTACATTGTTCTAGATAGGGTTAATTTTAAGATTATTATTCAATAATATTATACTGTATACAGATAGGCATACAGTCTGTCGACTGAGTCCAACAAGAAAACGCAATGCAGAGTAAAAACAGCACCGCAGACAAACTATTGAAAGGCCCGTGTCAGCAGCGTCACTGTTCTACAGAATGATGCTATTTCTAGAACACGCCCAGGTTCCCGCAAAACCCAATTACGACGCAATGTTCTTTCTAACCAGCCAATCCATATAAGCCTGCCCATTGCTTTCTTTCCGGTAACTGTTTTGGAAAGTGAAAATTGCCCAAGGAAGAGGGACGGAGCTTACTGCTTTGAGGCCTGAGTGATGTCTTGCTTTTTCCAAACTGTTTCTAACAAATACAGATCCAGACAGGGAAGCGAAAGTATTATAGAGGAACAATTACGCCAATGGGGGTTGACGGGTAAGTTTCGAGCCATTTTTCCTAAAGATGGAATCCATAGATCAACTTACTTAGGCTCTATTGATAAGCTAGTTTGTATTGGGGGCAGCCAGGGAATTGAATTAATTCAACGAGAGCATGTTTTTATTTAAAACTATCAAAATGCAAAAGGTATAAAAAGTAAACAATGGTAATTAAGTACTGTATATTAAAAACTAGTTTCAGCCATCCCATCACAAAGTACTTTGGTTCATTGCCTGTTCAAAAAGCCAGGTGATGCAAAGACAACCTAAAACGAATAAGTACCTTGTTAATTCAGTGTTAAGTGGTTCAGATACTTCTGTAGTTTTCCAAATCAAGAATTTACATATTGCTTGTTCAGAGGAAAGAGGTATAAGATATCTTCTTTAAAATCCCTTGTCTTAAAAAATAACAAATATATTGTTAGACTGACATTCCTATGTTTGGATTTTAAAAGTAAGTTCTCTTGAATAGTTATGCTATTCCATAAATTAGATTGTCTGTCCTGCCTTTTGATAGTATGTAAGTTGTAGCTGCTCTCATAGCAATCTCATGAGTACAGGAACCAATGTAACATTGTGATGTACTAAAACCATTTAATTTACCAGCTTTAGACTTGCTAGAATTAACTCCAGGAATTCCCATTGGATATGTTGGCTGAGAATTGTGAGAATAGTAGTGGTAACTTCTTAATGCTTGGTATAAATTCTTACCCTTTGGGTAATAGTCAAATGTATTAAATATGCATTAAAATGAAATATCTTCAAAAACATAATTCTATGTTTACACATATCTTGAAATGCCAATTAAAACAAGGCACCAGGACTTTAATGCAATTATGGATATTGAAAAAGACTATAAAAGTAATAAGACAAATAAGACAAAGAACTTTGCCAGATACCTTTCACAAAATGAGACAGGAATTATGTTTAAAAGATGGATGGAGGGAAACAAACATGGAAAAGAAACTATATACTTTTTACTCAAATCCTCACCAATCCTGGTCGAGGATTGACATGGTATGGATGACACCAGAGCTTAGAAAAGAAATGGAAGAGATAGAGATAATGACGAACACTTGGGCATAATCCATTAAGGGTGATATGGAAAGGGCAGAAGAGAAGAAAGAGATGGATGATGAATCAAGAAATATTAAAAGAGAAAGAATATATACAATTGATTGAGAAAGAAATGAATATATTTTTTAGAATAAATACAAAAGAGGAAACATCGCTTCAAAACCTATGGGACACTGCAAAAGCGTATATAAGAGGGCTTACAATTGCATATACAGCAAAAAAACAAAAAAAGAAAACAAGAACAAGACAATTGGCAAGAAGATTAGAATACCAAATTCTTGGACAGAAGCCCTGATTACTCTTATCCCAAAAGAAGATTCGGACCCACAACAAATTAAGAATTATAGGCCAATTTCACTACTAAATGCAGATTACAAACTATTTACATCAATCATTGCAGAAAGATTTTAAAAAGTGATAAATATATCCATTCTGATCAAAATGGGTTTCTCCCAAAAAGGCAAATAAAGAATATGAGGACCATAATAGATATATTAGAATATTATGAGGCACGCCCAGACAAACAAGCGGCATTAATATTTTTAGATGCCCAAAAGGCTTTTGATAATTTGAACTGGAAATTCATAATATTGCAATTGGAATGTATGGAATTCGGAGAAAAATTTGTAAAGATGATAGGAAAAATATATTCAACACAAACGGCGAAAATAATAATAAATGGTGATGCTACTGAAAAATTTAAGATAGCAAAAGGAGTGTGACAAGGATACCCTCTATCCCCCTTACTATTCATATTAACATTAGAGATATTGTTAAATAAAATTAGAAGTGAAAAGGAAATAAAAGGTTTGAGAATAAAACAAGAGGAATACAAAGCTCAAGCATTTGCAGATGACCTGGTATTCATATTAGAGCAACCGATACAGACAGGGCCTAAATTAATACAATGAATAGAAGAATATGGAAGAGTAGCGGGGCTAAAAATTAATAAATTAAAAACAAAGGCATTAACGAAAAATCTTATTAAAAAGCAGGAAACTGAATTGGAAGATATACTGGGCATTCAAACAACAAAAATAAAATACTTAGGAATTTGGTTAACGCCCAAGTGTTCGTCAATCAAAGAAGACAATTACAATAAATAAATAGTACAGATAAAGAAAGATCTAGAAAATTGGAAAAAAATACAACTATCTCTTATAGGACGAATATCAACGATAAAAATGAACATCCTACCATGGATATTGTTCCTCTTCCAAGTAATACCCATAAAACTAGGGAAGAATTTTTTTAAGGACTTAAATAAAATGATATTAAACTATATCTGGCAAGGGAAGAAATCAAGGATTAAATTAAAAGCATTACAAGACAGTAGAGGAGGATTTGGACTCCCGGATTGGGAGTCATACTACCAGGCATCAATACTCATCTGAATTAAAGATTGGATGGAATTAAAGAATAAAAGAACTTTAATACTAGAGGGGCATGATCTTCAAATTGGGTGGCATGCCTTCCTATGGCATGGAAAGCATAGACAATATAGCTATTTTCGGAGACACCTAATTAGAGATGCACTATTACAAACATGGCTAAAAATAAAGGAAAACCATTATAGAAAAATTCCGGAATGTTTATCACCCATAGAGGCACTAATATATCCAAACACATTCAATATTGATAAAATTAAAAGATACAAGGATTTATTAAATGGTCAAGGCGAATTGAAAACAAGATAAGATTTAAAAGAACAGGGTACAGACATTGATTGGCGGCCTTACATGCAAATACAATCTAGATATAAAATAGACTTGGAACAATATGGATTTCAAATAGGAAAATATGAATTAGATAAAATTTTACAAGACACAGAGGATAAATTGATAACCAAAATTTATAAGTATCTATTGAGATATAAATTGGAAGAGGAAGTAGTCAAAGAAAATATGATAACTTGGGCCAAAAATTTTGGTTACAATATAGAATTAGATAAATGGGAGAAATTATGGAAAAAAACTATAAACTGACAATGTCTGTAGCCTACAAGGAAAACATGTACAAAATGTTTTACAGGTGGCATCTCCCACCTATTATGATGTATATAAATTGACTCATGAATCATATGTATAAAAGAAAATGAGAAATTGAAGAGGGAAAAATTGTATAGATAAAAATGTTTAACGACGTGAAAATGTTGAAAAGAAGGAAATTGTATAAATTTCTATTTGTTGTTTTTAAATTAAAAACTGTTTAATAAAAACTTTAAAAAATAAAATAAAAATAAAACAAGGCACCAGGTTCAAGAAAACTGCTGCACTGTATTTTGCTCCCCGTCTAGAATGTCAGTGAAAATAGCTATGTTGAAATAAGTTCTAAGAAAATGACGATAACTGCTTTTGCATAATCAAAGTTTAATGTCTAATTCTTTAGATTAATTGTATTTCAAACAGCTGTTTATGTAATTTAAGAGTTCCTATGCAATAGTTTCCCTTTCTTATTTTTTAGCTATTCATCTGTATCCCTATCAGATAGAAGGTGTAAACTGGATGATAAGCTGCTATGAAACTGGGCATGGCTGTATTCTGGGTGATGAAATGGGACTGGGGAAGACTTGCCAGGTATTATTTTGTCTTTCTATATGAAATGTATGATTTCCTAATTGTCAAAAGAAAAATGAATGTTGTTATATGTGATAAATAAATCCAAAATATGTTTAAAATCTATTTCAGACTATTTGTCTGCTTGTTTTTTTGAGTGGGAAGCTTCATAGGAGACCTTTTGTGATCATTTGCCCTCTCTCTGTGTTAAACAACTGGAGAGATGAATTAAAAAGGTAAACATTTCAAGAGTTTTTACATTTCTTGAAGCACATTCTGGCAAGTTTCAAATGTAATTTGTGTGCTGCCCAGAGTCAGTTTGGGGTTGGGCAGTGCCTAAATACAGAATTGGCAGCATTATTACAAACTATATGTTATGCCTGTTGATAATCAGAAATCTAGTAGCATATTTCCAACTAATACATTTTATTAAAATCTTTTGTGAGGTGTAACTCATTCATCAGATGTATAGATGAAGTGTGTGAGTCTATGATGAAGTTAATATATGCTGAAGTGAGCTAAGCTTTTTAACATTTGTTAGTTGGAAAAGGTGCTGCCCATCATTCCTCTGATTTTTTTTTTCTTATGAGGAGGAAAATTTGGATTGAGAAAAATGATGCAGAATGAAGTGCAACCCATTTCTTTTAAATGCAGTTCTCTACAAATTTAGCCATAGCATTGCATTACCTATGTCTGTCTCTATAAGATAATTATTTTCAGAAATTTGCTACGTTAGGAAAAGAGGTAGTTTGCACACAAAATGTCAAGTTTTGTCTCTGGCATCACAGAATAGATAGTGTTGGAATAAGTAAACCAATGCAATTTGTACATTTATAATTTTGATTAGAAGAGAAATATTAATCAATAGCTCTTTTAAACATTCAAAAAAGGTTTTCTCCGAGCCTTTCCACTGTGATATATTCAGGAGGCAAAGAAGAAAGAGCTGAACTACAACAGGATTTGAAATCAAATCATGGTTTTCACATTTTGCTGACTACTTATGAGGTATATCATTTGTTTTAATTAATATTTTGACAGGACATTTGACTATTCTTATTTAACCAATCTCCATGTCCACCATAATGTTCATGATCTGTGATTGTGCTAAAAATGATTGATTGATTGATTGATTGATTGACTCTGTATCTCAAGGTCTGTGAATAGGTAGGTTTCTTTGACCTGTTGGAAGTTTTTGTACTGGAAAGTTTTTTCTCTTCCATACAACTATTACCTATGATTTTAATTATGCAAGTTTAAATTAAAATCCAAAAGAACAACTATTGGAGGAGATATGTTGCAAAATATGAAGATCCTATAGGAGGAAGAGAGCAAATGATTGGCCCATTCTGTCTTCCTTATGGCAATTCTGCTTCCATAGATAAAAATTATTTCTGCAATAGTTTCTCTGAAAATTAAACTTGTCCTCAGTTGAAATTATTCTGTAGAGTCTTTTTCCTGCACTCACTCATTAATTGTTTTATTTTTATATTCATCTAATTAAGGCCAGATGTACAAGTAGATTGATGGGAAGGAAAAGCTCTGTATATCCTTTTTCCAGTATAACAGATGGATGTGAAAAATATCCAGATATTCATGAGCTTGTTGAAACCAGATTATAGACTATCTATAGGTTATTAATTTTGGTTTGCTCAACTTAAACCTTTTCTAAAAAATTCTTCAAGAATCTTTCAGTTGACTATGCTTTAAACTAAACTTTAAAATAACTATCTGGTTTCTAATCTAGCCAGCAATGGTTTAGATTCACACATTATACTGGGCAGGATATTTTAATAGTAGTGAAATAGTAGTGAAACATAAATGCAGACCAAAATGGCTGGATTCACACAGATGTGTGTGAACCCAGACAATAATGATTGAAATTATTTAATCAGCAATTTATTTTTATTTTACTATATTACTAATAAACCATAATTTCTGATTGAAATGAAATATGAAGCTAGAATTCTGATGCTTTGAAAGTCACACCAAATGTAACAAACTCCTGACTATAGGAGGAGGTGAATGGAAAAGGATTGCATACAACTTCAAGGTTTATTTAGGAACATTGTCATTCATGCCTCTTGACCATAGAATTACAAGGCTAGAAGGCACCTTGGAAGTCTTCTAATCCAACCCCCTGCCCAAGGCAGAAGAGACTTTATTGCATCCCAAATGGCTGTCCAATCTCTTCTTCAGGACTTCCAGCAATGGAGCACCCACAACTGTTCCATTGATTTAATTGTTCTCACTGTTAGGAAATTCTTCCTTATTTCCAGATTGGATCTCTCTTTAACAAACTTCCACTCATTGCTTTTTGTCCTGTCCTCATGTATTTGGAGAATAAGTCAACCCCCTCTTCTCTGTGATAGCCCCTCAAGTACCAGAAGGCAGCTATCATCAATCATTCTCTTCATTAGGCTAGACACCTAATTCCCTTAGCTGTTCCATATACGATTTAGCCTCCAGACCCCTTTTGTTGGTGTTCTTTACACACTTTCTAGGGCTTCAGCTTTTTTTTTTTTATCATGGTGAATAGAATGGGATGCAGCATTCCAGGTGTGGCCTCACTAGTGTAATATAGAGCGATACTATCACCTCATTATTTTTATGCTATCCCTCTGTTGATGGAGCCTATGCATTGTCTTTCTTTCTTTCTTTCTTTCTTTCTTTCTTTCTTTCTTTCTTTCTTTCTTTCTTTCTTTCTTTCTTTCTTTCAATTGTTACTATTCATATTACTTATATTAATAAAGCATAGTTGAGTTTCATATGCAATCATCCTTTTCTTTAAAACAAACATATAAACTTACAGTATAAACAAAACTTTTCTTTCATTTGGTTACAGATGTGCCTCAAAGATGCAGCTTTTCTAAAACGGTGAGGACATCGAGTACAAATATCATGTTTTCAACACAAAAGCTATTTGGACCTTGGAGCCAGTTATACATGAATAGTTGTTTTAGTTTTTAGAATGAAGCTGTTCTTACAAAGGTTGTCTCCTTTTTGTGCTTTTACCTATTTGAATCAGTTACTGGGGAGAAGGGAAGACAGGTGGTAATTATTTGCATTAGTAGGTACACATTAATGTAACATCTAAGAAATTTAAAGAGAATTATTCAAATATGACCAAGGAGAAGGAAACCTTATACAGTATTTCTCAAGGTCTCTAATTCTGAGCTACTACGGTAAATAAAACCTTAATATCTTAAACCTTAATAAATCTCAGTTCCTCTATGTGAATAAATTAAGCAAATAATAGATCTGAATGCATCATATTTCTGGTCTTTCTTTATGTTCAGTTTTAACTGGGCTTGTCTTGTTGTGGATGAAGCTCAGAGACTGAAGAATCAGGATTCATTGCTTCATAAAACACTATCTGAGGTAAAAGAACAGTACATTTTATTTTGTTCAAATGTTAGAGGATGAATATTTCCTAACTGCCTTCTTGGTCATTTGGGGAGATTTCAGTTTCTTGGTTATCTTTAAGTTCAACTAAGTTCAGCTAAGTAATAGACTATTTCTAGTTTGATGTGAGGAAACATCCAATTTGAGTTAAGATAAATTATTGGCACTTTTATTCTTCAATAAGAAAAGAAGCAACATTAATATTAACTTTAAAATATTCAATTTATCTCTGGAATAAAAACACAATTTTCTCAGAAGATACAAGTTTTCCAACTTTACTAAAAAGGGAATGGATCCTAACCTCTAATTGCAAAATAATATTGCAAAGTTCCGAATCATGTCCCCACATCACTTCCCATCACCCTATATCAATTAACTTGCATGTGTGGGTCTAATAGTTACATATATTGAATCAAATTCTTCCCTTCAGTGTGTCTAAACTATACACAGAGAGAAACTTTATTTTGATCACTGAGCAATAAAAATATATTTGATAAATACAAAGGAAAATTAACCCTAACATCAGTTGGTCACCATTTGTAGGTAAAGGTTGCACATAATGTAATAGAATTTTGCTACTTTTAAATAGATTTATCCCTGATTGTCTAACAAATAATGCAAAAAATAAATGCTAAACTACAAGACATCTTTTAGTATTCAACAGATTTCCGTCTCCTGCTGACTGGTACTCCAATTCAGAACAATCTTCAAGAGTTATATTCCATGCTTGCTTTTATTGAACCAGTTATATTTCCCAAGGAACTGGCAGATGAATTTGTTTGCTATTACCATGAAATTGAAAAAGACACTGAAACAGGCAAGTAGAAAGTTGAGATTCATTGCAGAATGTGAACAGTTGGGATTCAGGTTTCTTTTTTGATTATGCTACTGTTATTAAAGGAATGTGTATAGCCTGAGCTTGAACCAAAAACACTCCAATTTTTAATTAAGAATTCAGTGTCCTATGATATCGTGAACCTCATCTTTTTGCTGTAACAACATGCATAGTTCCCCATACAACAGCTTTCCTCAGTCTTATGTCATGCTGCTGAATCATGGAATTCTTAAATTGACCAGTTGAAATTAGGGAGATTTATACTTGTTAATTTTGGTAACTCTAGCCCTATTAATTTTAGTGGGTTTATCCTTAAATGAGACTACTATAGTTTTCAATCACACCAATTATAACGATGAGTTATATATTTGCTATATGAAGCTCTTTTTTAAAGTATCAAATTACATAATCTCATTTGTTAAGGTCAGTAACCATTAAATAAATAAACTAAAATCCAAAATAGTCAATTACCTGTAATACTCATGTAATCAAACGCAACATTACTCAGGAGATGTAGCCAAACTAGCTAAAACTTGCCTTAGCCTAATGATACTGGCATTATATTCTGAAATATAAAATGTAGAAAAGATAAAAGATAAATACATAGAACACATTATTGTAATACTGGTGCCCTGATTTGTTAATCTAATTATGTGATATGACAGTCTTATATACTGTACATCTATTTCATTTACTGTACATCTCTCTCTCGTCTGTTGAGTCAATTGAATAGACTGTGGATGATCGATGGCTTATTTGAAATGGCCAGGCCTTTCGCCTTCTACTTCAAGTTGGGAAATTGTTTCTCACAATGTTTCTTAACTATCTCTACTAGAATTCATTAAGATGTGTATGTTACATAGATCCACTTTTAGTTAGCTTCTGTTACTTGAAGCTGTGGAAAGATTTACAAGTTTTCCTACAAACACACACCCAAAGCATTAACCATCTAAATGGTGAAGTGATTGTAAATTAAGGGGTAGATCCCGTTAGATTTCCTTCAGTTTTAAGAATCATAACTTGTCCACATTTTTCATCCTGTTTACATTTAACTGGATATTTCTGTGTCTATTTTAAGTCAAAGAACTTCACAGTCTGTTGCAGCCTTTGTTGCTCAGGAGAGTGAAGGCAGAAGTTTCAGAAGAAATTCCAAAGAAGGTAGAAGTGGTTCTCTACCATGGAATGTCAGCACTGCAGAAAAAACTTTATAAGGCTCTTCTCATGAAAGACCTAGGTAAAAAGAAAACGAATAGATTTTGGCACTGGCCATCAAGTCAGATAATAATTTGATTGGTAATTGAGACAGGAAGTTTTAAGGCTGAATCATATTTTGAATGGAACCATTCAAATAATGAAAATTTAGTTATCAAATCCCATTGATTTCAGTGTATATACTATTCAATTTTTTAATTACACTTTCGCCCTAGTGGGACACATTTGTGATTTTTCTCCATATTAAGGTTATGCTTGGTATGCTAGGAAGGAAAAAGTAAACCCCAAACATTATTTGGTTTTTCTTACATTTCTTATATTTTTATCCCTAGCAATTCTGAGGATTTTACTAGTTGATTGAATTAGTACTTGAACTTTCCATCATTGATATAAAAGGTAGTATTCCTTATAAATGGCAGTAGTTTTTTCTTCTTTCTCCCTTCCAGAGAATTTTACCTAGTAATAGTTGTATCCCGTTTTTTCTGTTCATGAAGTTTTGAATTTTTCAGCTAGATATGTTTTCTCATTTTAGAATTAATGTGATTTGCACTTCATTTTGACTTGGGCGGTTTCTAATATTAGTATGTAAAATATAGTCATTGACTCAGTGGTGGGATTCAGCCAGTTCGCACCGGTTCAACCAAACCGGTTGTTAACTTTTTGCGCAGTTCGGCAAACCAGCTGATCCCACCACTGGCTGGCCCCTCCCCTCCCAGTCACTCCTCACCTGGCCTGAGAAGGTAAGGGCGATGGCGGGGGAGGGAGACTCGCTCCGGGTGGGGCTGGAAATCTCCGCCGTAGAGGGTGGTACAAGAAGTGGTGCAAGGAGTAGTGCAGACCTCGCCAGCCGGAGTGAGGTAATAGCGCTGTTGCGGCAAGGTGGGGTGGTGCAGGCGACCAAAGCAGCGGTGGCAATGGCCGGAGCCTTAGTGTGGGAGCAAAGCGCCCCTGTACTTGCCTTTGCGCATCAACAGCATTCCGCCTTCATCGCGGTACATTTGCACTCAAGGCAGCCCTCGGCTCCTGCCGCTTTGGGCTCGGAGCTGTAAGCCGCATCTGGGAAACACTGGCTGAGAGAAGTGGCCGGGTCTGATTCTCCGGCACCTCATCTCTTGCTGGGTCTCGATGCCCGACAGACAGGGTTTTTAAAAAGATTTTTGCAGCAGGAAACGGCGGGCGGCTACTTCCAGCCTTTGTTGCTGTAGCTGGGCATGCTCGGTCACTCAGGGAGACGCGCGACCTGCTCTCTGCCCCAAGACACTGGCCTGCCACATTCGCCGTTGCGGGCGCCTCATGGCCCGCGAAGGTGAAATGCGGTTGCTGCGCAAAGGCAAGTACAGGGGCGTTTCACTCCCGCACTAAGTCTCCAGCCATCGCCACTGCTGCTTCAGCCCGCCTGCACCACCCCACCTTGCCGTGAGTGACGTCGAGTTGGCCACACCCACTCAGTCCCATGACACACACCCCCAGCCATGCCTACCCGAGGTGGCGCAGTGGTTAGAGTGCAGCACTGCAGGCTACTTCAACTGACTGCTGACTGACTGCTAGCTGCAGTTTGGCAGTTCAAATCTCACAGGCTCAAGGTTGACTCAGCCTTCCATCCTTCTGAGGTGGGTAAAATGAGGACCCAGATTGTTGGGGGCAATATGCTAACTCTGTAAACCGCTTAGAGAGGGCTGTAAAAAGCACTATGAAGCAGTATATAAGTCTAAGTGCTATTGCTATTGCTACCCAGCCGGTCATTAGGGAGAACTGGTTGTTAAATTACTTGAATTGCATCACTGGTCATTGTGTGTATATACATGTATACAGTGAATGAATGTATACTGATTCAGCAAGAATTAATCCTGATTCAGCCTTATAGAAAAGCTGTTTCATTTTCTATAACATGGCTGTGAAGCTATTCCTAGTCCTCTGCTTTATGACAACTCCTCTCTTTTAGCCTTGCCCCAGAAATCTATTGTTTAAAATGGTTCTCCAATATTTTATCCACTGTATTTCAGTAATATTAATTCATTTCATGCAGGCTCATCCTTTTTCTAAATTACTCTGGGGTATTTAACAGTTGGTGTCTTTTTTGTCAACACTGTCTTATCCATTCATTGGACCATTCAGGTATAAATATGTAGCTAGTGCTATGGTTGGAACGATTAACATTCCTGAAAATGCAAATAAGAATTCCAGTCTTAATTACTCATTTCTATGTAATCATGTGTTACAACTGCCGTTTCCTTCTTCATTAGAACTGCAAGCTTTGATACTGGCAGACAAGTTATATTCAGTATACCGTATTTTTCAGAGTATAAGACGCACTTTCCCCCCCCCTAAAAGAGGGTAGAAATGTTGGTGCGTCTTATACACCGAATACAGCCATTTTTGGCCTCCTGAAGCCCCGCCCCACGTGAAAACGGGTGCACAGAGGGTTTGGGAGGTATGCAGAGTATGGCTGGGGGAGGGCAAAAATGCCCCCGTTTTTGCAAAAAACGGCCCATTTTTCGCAAAGATGGGGTGCGCAGAGGGTTTGGGAGGTCTTCAGAGTGCTCCTGGGTGCTGGGGGAGGGCAAAAATGCCCCCGTTTTTGCAAAAAACAGCCCATTTTTCACAAAAACGGGGTGCACAGAGGGTTTGGGAGGTCTGCAGAGTGCTCCTGGGGGCTGGGGGAAGGCAAAAACTTTTTTTTTCTTACTTACCTCTTCAAAATCTTGGTGCGTCTTATACACCGGTGCATCTTATAGTCCGAAAAATACGGTAATTGTCACAAATTGTCAAATCATCTGTCAAGAGTACATATCTCCTGGCCAGGGGTGAAATTCAGCAGGTTCGGACAGGTTCTATAGAACCGGTGGCGGCGATTATGTGCAGTTCGGAGAACTGGTAAATCACACCATTGACTCGCCCCACCCCTCCCACTCACTCCTTCTCTCCTCCTTCTCAGGCTCATACACACAGAGCAAACATGAGAAGGAGGCGAGAAGCAGCCAGGTTGAATGCTAGAAGACTTGCCCGAACATTTCTGTCGGTTCTGTGGGCATGGCTTGGCTTGGCCACGCCCACCAAGCCACACCCACAGAACCGGTAGAGGAAAAATTTGAATGTCACCCCTGCTCCTGGCCCTGTAGCTCATCTGTGTACAGGACTTTGGTTCTGCTAGTTTGTGAAGAGAAGCTACTGAAAAACAAACACATGCTAATATGGACTAGTATAATTTGGATAATAGTTAAATGAATCCCAGAATTCTAACACTCTCGGCATTGTTTGTTTATTTATTTGAACTTTCCTTGAAATTGCAAGAAAGGATGGGCCAGAAATGTTGCAAGAAGGTGTATTTCCTAGGGAAATCAGGAGTCTTAAAACAGTATTTGCTGAAAGCTACTAGAAACCCTTATCAATTAACATAGTTCTTATGAACATCTTGTCTACACATTAGTTAGTTTTTATATTTAGATCATCTTGTCAGATTGTATGATGGTGTCTGTCAAAGATTGCTCATCTCTGCAGTAGATGACCAAAGCATTGGCATGAGATCAGAAATTAAACTGTTAGAACTTTCAACTTCAGGATTTTGGTATCACAGTGCACTGTCTGCCATTTAATGTAATTGGTCATAAGAAAATAATATATTTTAAAACTTTAAGGACTTTTAACAATTGTTAGCAATGGCTTTTTTTTTTTTTTTTTTTTTTTTATTGATTTTTATTGAATTGAAGATACTATAATTTTGAATTTTAATTAACTACTAAAGCATAGATATTGAATTGAAGATACTATAATGTTGAATTTTAATTAAAATATTATTTACCTGCTATTTTGTGTGATTAAGTCTTGATATCTAAATGTATCAACAAAAGCAGCAAATGTCTCTAATTTTTTTTCCAGATGCATTTGAAAATGAGTCGGGAAAGAAAGCTAACCTCCAAAATCTGTTGATTCAACTACGGAAATGTGTAGCTCACCCATATCTATTCATTGGTAAGAATTATGAACATGAGCATTGTTGGAGCTACTAATTTAAGTGAGGTAGGCATAACAATTCTATTAGTAGGCTAAGCAGATCCTATATCTCAGTCAAATAGAAGAAGGAAGAGACGCACTGACTTAGATCTTAACAGTTGTTCTGATTGTCTATCTTTTTTATTATTATTCTTTGGCTGAGTTATATGAAGAATGCCTTCAAGTCACTGGTAACTGCCTGCACTAGTCCCTGCAGTTTTCTTGGAAAGATTTGCCGGCTGTGATTTGCCGTTGCCTCCTTCTTAGGACTGGAAGGGAGTGACAAAATCACCCAGCTGGCTTTATGCTTAAGTGGGACTAGAACTCATGGTGCCCCATTTTCTAGCCTGATGCCTTAACCACCACCTTAAACTGGCGCTCTTATCAATCTTAGATCACCAAAATCTCTTTCACTGAGGACCGATCCAACAAGAAAGGATTAACTTCAGCCCTCCTAGTCAGAAACAAGGATAAACTTTTCAACTTACACCCCCCCCCCAAAAAAAAAGGACTAAGGGGTTTTTCCTCTTAGCTCCATTTGAGCCAAGCAGGATGTTGATTGCATTTGTTCTTACGACAGTGAAATTCAAGGATCACTTTGTTGGCAGTGGATTTCATTTCTATATTTAGGACCAATCTGAAGATTCCATTTCCAGTTGTTTTCACAGAAATTGCTAAGAAGGAATGGGCTGATCTAACTAATTATAAGACCCTTCCCTCTTTGTCAGTGTCATTGAATCTCTTCCCTGGGCGTGTACAGAATAGCCTGTGTTGCTTTTAGATTTCACACAAAGATCCTATGAAGGAAGTTGGGCTGAAAGCAAAGAGCAACTCACTGAAAGTCACCCATTTGGCTTTCACACCTAAGAAAGGTCTAGCGCTCACAATCTCCTGGTTTCTAGTCCTGCACCTTAACTGCCACATCAAACTGACTTCCAGGCAATGAACCTGTTGTATCTCTTGTTATCAAAGCAGTGGTCAAGAAAGAAAAAGGTAAGATTCTAGTGGATTCAACTGAACGTAGGACAATTGGTCCTGTGAGAGAGCAGCCTTGAACAATTGAGTCTCAGTGCTAGCCTCTGGCACTATGATTTAGGCATGTGCATTGTTTAAAGGTTTATCGTATTCTAAACATTTACAGAACCATTTAGCAAGTTTGCCAAAATAGTACAATTCATTGTTGATAATGTTTTGGACAGTCTTCAGTTTGAACAGGGTTTTCTGACCCAGCTCCCCAAACACGACAAACCCTCTGTATTTAAATCAATGATTCCTTTATTAGGAGCGCCAGCAGCCCCGGCAAAAGGTTTCTCTCTCAACGCAGGTTAACAAGTCTGTCCAGCAGGGAGATGAATAGTTGTCTGCCACATCTATTCATCTCCAACCCCTGCCTTTTATCTCCAGAGCTAGGATGGGGCTTCACTAGCAGCAGTGGCTCTTCCGTCCCAAGGATCGGCCCACAGATTTCCACTGCTCTCCTCTGCCTTCTGCGCATCCGTGCATCATGCACTGGACCCAGCTGTTCTTCCTCTTCCTTATCAGCCACCTCCAGACCTGGAGGCTGTTAACTCTCCATCTGAGGGCTGATGGACAGCCCAGGCTCCACCTCTGTCTCTCTCTCTCTCTGACAGCTCCATTCCCTCTTCCCCCTCGGAGCTCTCAGGTTGCCTTGATGCTGACCCTGACTCCCACGCCTCCTCCTCATCCAATTCAGCTGCTGGAGGGGCCGCCAGAACACAGGGTGCCTCTTGAAAGTGGACTACTGGGGAGGATAGTGGAGGCCATTTTAGCATTTACATACCCATGATGATGATGATGATGATGATGATGATGATGCCAGCAATCAGTTACCCTGGTTCTGTACTTGAGAGAAGCAAGTGAGTCCAATTTTAGAGCCATCCCCTAAGGAAGGGGAGCAGAGAATAGTATTACTTAATTTCTGTTCAAATCCTAGCCATCCCAAGGAGCATGTTTGGAATAAGGAAATACTTTGGGTTGTCTTCATGTCTAGCTTATTATGGTAATTGACTGTTGGCATAAGGGCTTGGGCACTTGGGTGCTAAATTACTCTCTCCAGTAGGTCCACCTTTAGGAGGCACTCTTTTTCATCTCATTGTGGGGGAATCACAGAACAGGTAATTTACACAGTTATTACAGTGGCCCACCCAGGATATTAACTGGTATATTGTTTTCCTATTGCCTCTTTTCTGTGAGAGAACAGCACTTTCCATGAGATGCCATTTTGGTCACCAGAAGATGGATCTAACAGTTCTATCAAGATTTTTAAGATTACTGTTTCATGGTTTTATTGGGTTTTTTTTAGGACATACATACTTGAATATGCAAGATTCATTTTCTTGCTTTTTTAATTATGATTACTAAATGTAATTACCAAATTGTGTTTTGCAGCTGAACTCATCAAAGATGAAATAATTCTCTCTAACAGATGCAAAAGTTTAGCCCTTTCTTTTTTTTAATTAGAATTTTTCTGCACAATAAAAGTGTACAAAATTGAAAGAAGGAAAAATATACAAAATAAGACAAAGAAAGGAAAAAAGAAAACAGAATTATGACTTCTTCTCTTCTTTCTTTGAGTAATTGCCATCTTATTCTTTCCCTTCCTCTTTGACCCTTTTTAATCCCCAGATCCATAAATCATCAATTCAAACTTTTTTTCTTTCAACGTAAAGTCTGTATCAGACTTCCAGTTTTTTTTTAAACTTTATTGTTTTTTCACTGACCAAACTGGTCAGCTTTGCCATTTCCACAAGCTCCATCAATTTTATAATCCACTGTACTGTGGGCATTTCACTATTTTTCCAGATTTGTGAGTACAGTAATCTTGCCAATATTACTATATACAGTATAATTCCTACATTTTTTGTAGAAGAAAAACTTTCCTTTGTAATTAGAAGGGGTGCAATTAACTCTTTTCCTTTTTTTGTTTTTGTTTAATAATGGCCAGAATGGTACAAAATCTGTTAAGATCATTTTGAGTATTCTAGAAAGCATTTTCAATTGTTTAGGATCAGATGTTTTTTCTAGACCATGAAAAAGTTAATTACAATATGTAGTTTCTTCTGCAGATTAAAAAAAGGATTTCCTGTTGAATACGCAGTCACTGGTCACTGCATTGAGCTTAATACAAGCAATTTTAAGTATGTCTTGGAAATCTGTTTTTTTTTAATTAAAGTACCATTTAAGTAAACATTTAAGTAAGTATCCTGAATGCATCTTTAAAGGTCCAGACAAATATATAGCATTAGATTTTAAGGATAAGCAGTAGTTATTAATTTGCTTATTAACTTGCTGCAAAGCAATGGCATTATGCTTTTAAATCTGCTCAGATTGTTTGAAATAATTCTCTCTTGTTCTTTTTGGTGGCCTCATCTTGTTATTCTGGTTTTTTTTCCTCATGGGAATAAACTATACATGATGTAGCCTTGAATGACTTTGATTGTGCTCTCTTCTCTTTCTCTAGATTTTCTTTCTCAGGAAGATGTTTTAGCATATTATTTCCTAGTGTTTTAGCAAATGTCTTAGAATAGCTAAACCCAAGAGAAATGAGTGTTACAGTGGATGCAGTATTATTTCTAATTTTATCTTGAGGTGTACTTTACAGAAATTTTGTGTTTTATTACTTTTTTTAATTATTTCTTGGAATAACATTTACATTTGAGTAAAAGCCATACTTACTGCTATGATCAATTCAAATAATTGATCAAATTTAGATAGTGGGTAGAGATGACAGGAGACAGACTTCCAAAGCAGCTCTTTATTTCAGCTCTTGTATCAGCAACCAGCAAAGAGCAGTCTGACAGCTTGCCCTTTTATAGGGAGCTGTCAGACAGACCAGCCAATAGCGTTTGAGCTTTTTCCCGCTCAAACGCTGGACCTGGTTGGAACCATGTAACACAGTTTGAACAGTTAGAACATAACACCCCTCCCCTCCTGGATGGAGCTGTCCAGCATACGTAATCACGCAGGTAGGCGGGGCGTCTTGGAGCCCTACTAGACCTGCGCAATTCAGTTGGTGGTGAGGCAGCGGCCTGTGCGGACAGGTCTGCTGCCGCTCCGGGGCTCGAGCAGGGAAGCTCCGGAACATAACACCCCTCCCCTCCTGGATGGAGCTGTCCAGCATACGTAATCACGCAGGTAGGCGGGGCGTCTTGGAGCCCTACTAGACCTGCGCAATTCAGTTGGTGGTGAGGCAGCGGCCTGTGCGGACAGGTCTGCTGCCGCTCCGGGGCTCGAGCATGGAAGCTCCTGGAAGGTACTGGGTGTGGCCTCCACGGCCGAAGGGACCGGTTCGAAGGGAGGACATCGCTGGCTCTCGGCTTCCACAGGTAGGCCTTCCGAGACACCCG
>QLTV01000867.1:795493-835474 GCA_003457575.1 Thermophis baileyi
CGAATCGCCGCATGTAGGAGTCCCATTTCTCCCTGGTCGGGTCGAAAGGCGCCGGCGGGTGGAAGGTGGACATAGCGGCCGAAGGAGGCAGGCAGATGTCTGCCTGGCTGGTTGAAAGTGCTGAAGAAGCTAGTCACAGTTCTCCTGGCCCAAGCCCTCGTCGCCACTGTTAGATAGTGGGTAGAGATGACAGGAGACAGACTTCCAAAGCAGCTCTTTATTTCAGCTCTTGTATCAGCAACCAGCAAAGAGCAGTCTGACAGCTTGCCCTTTTATAGGGAGCTGTCAGACAGACCAGCCAATAGCGTTTGAGCTTTTTCCCGCTCAAACGCTGGACCTGGTTGGAACCATGTAACACAGTTTGAACAGTTAGAACATAACAGTCTGCCCTTAAGTTAGCTGTAGAACAAATGTACTTTCACCTCTCTGCTGGTAGTCTCAGATCCAGGTTCCCATATGTAAGCCTATTCTAATATGTGAAAGGGATTAATCAAGACAATATGCCCAAGTCCCTTCTGTTTGTTTGGAACCACTGCTGCAGTACTTTCTGTTACAATGCATAGTTAGACCCAATTTTTAATAGAGGTGTTTCATAATAATTAATTTTCTTTCTAGGTGTTGAACCAGAGCCCTTTGTCATTGGAAATCATCTCATTGAAGCCAGTGGTAAACTGAACTTGTTGGATAAACTTCTTTCTTTCCTGTATGATGGGTATGTTTTATAGTTTCTATGAAGTGGGACTTTTTTAAACTTAAACAATAGCATTTGAGAAAAAAACTGATTAATGTGAGGGAATGATTTAGCACAAGAACAATTTTAGAGAAAGGTAGAGACTTTCGAAGACATTATTTGAAGAAAACATATATTGGAAATGTTTTCTTTACCTTAATGAAAAATGTACATGCATTATTAATTCATGCTATTGGAATCAGGGCTTTGGAATTCTTTTGGTTTTTGCTCTATTTTACCAATGACCAAAATATTCCAGTAATATTTCCTAGCACTTTCAGTTCATTCAAAGAAGGAATGGGATTGTGTGTCCTCTTCTAAAGTGTTGAAAATGGGTGGGGTGGGGTGGGCTGACCTTTGACCTATGTCAGGCCATACTGGAGTTGGAGTGGGGGCTAGGTAGGAAGGGCAATGTATTGCTTTGTGTCATATCATATTTCTGGTCCTGTATATTAGAATGGAGTGGAGTGGGGAGTGGAACAGAACAGAACTGGAAGGGACCTTGGAGGTCTTCTAGTCCAGCCCCCTGTTCAAGCAGGAGAACTTATACCATTTCAGATAAGTGACTGCCTAGACCAGGGGTGTCAAACTCACGTCATCACAGCGGTGTCATGTGACGTATCAGGACTTTTTTCCCCCTTCGCTAAACTGGGCATGGGCATGGCCAGCACGTGATGCATCTGGCCTGCAGGCCGGAGGTTCGACAGCCCTAGTCTAGACTCTTCTTAAAAACCTCCAGTGATGGAGCACCCAAGATTTCTGTAGGCAAGTTGTTCCACTGGTTAATTGTCCTCACTGTTAGGAAGTTTCTCCTTAATTCCAGGTTGATTCTCTCTCTGTTAGTTTCCAACCATTGTTTCATGTCCTGCCCTCTGGTGCTTTGGAGAATAATTTAACCCCCTCTTCTTTGTGGCAGCCCCTCAAATACTGAAATACTGCTATCATGTCACCCCTAATTCTTCTTTTCTTTAGAGTAGCCAGACCCAAAATCTGCAGCCTTCTTCATATGGTTTAGTCTCCAGGCCTTTGATCATCTTAATTGCTCTTCTTTGCAGTATTCCAGGTGTGGTCTTATTAGGGTTTTGTAAAGCAGTACTAATACTTCACGTTATCTTGATTCTATGCCTCTGTTTATACAACCCAGGATTGTATTAGCCTTTTTGGCTGCTGCTGCACACTGCTGGCTCATATTCAAGTGATCATCCACTAGGACTCCAAGGTCCCTCTCACAGTTACTGTTTTTGAGCCAGGTCTCACCGAATCTGTTTTTTCCTGCCTAAATGTAAAGCTTTGCTTTTCTCCACATATTAATTGCTATATCAAACTGGGTCCCTAAAACTCAAAACGTTAAGAACAAGGAAATGTTTAAAATTGAGTATGAGACATGTAATATGAATAGAAGCTACACTAGATAGCTTCAAGCAAGCTTGAGTACCTTGGCCAGATTGCCTGTGCACCAGGTTGTGAATGCAGAATGGGTTTTGAAAGGGAGGACAACAGTATGGCTCAAGACAGTTACAACCTTGCAGCAATCTCAGCAGACTATAATTGCAGGCAGATGCTCGAAGTTGCCTCTAAGTGCAGGGAAGGAAGAAATAAAGGTGAACAGATCTTGGTAGTAACAACAAAGAGAAATTGTGGAGGGAAGGGTAGAACAGGCTGCTGCAGAGGAAGAAAAATTGGCAATTTAGTATTGGCCCTTCTGGCCCCACACCTTCAATCCTAAATCCAAAAGGCAGGATTGCTAAACTGTACGATTAATGATTGTGGGAACTGGGAATGTCTAGTCTAACAAAAAGAAGGATGAGGGGTGACATGATAACAGTCTTCCAGTGTTTGAGGGGCTGTAACAGAGAGGAGGGGGTCCCCCTATTCCCCAAAGCATCTGAAGGCAGGACATAAAATAACAGATAGAAGTTTATCAAAGACAGGATCCAAGCTAGAATTAAGGAGAAATTTCTTGTCAGTGAGAACAATTAATCAGTAGAGTAGCTTTCCTCCAGAAGTTGTGGGGGCTTCATCAGTGGATGTTTTTAAAAAGAGATTGGACAACTATTTCTCCAGGATGTTATAGGGTCTCCTGCTTGAACAGAGCGTTGGACTACAAGACCTCCAAAGTCCCCTCCAACTCTAATTCTGCTGGGATATTACCTGGCCTCTGGCTGCTGCAGCTGCTGCTGCTATATCCTGTCTCTCTGTAATGAGGCCATGTTCATTCATGACTTGCTGAGAGATAAACAAAAGAACATTAGAGATCATTCAGCCCTGATTCAGCATGATGGTCATCTTTTTCTCCTATTAGATTTTTGGTTTTGCATCAGCTGCCAAGCTGAAAATGGAAAAAATCTTTACAGGTCTTTACCCATCCCACCCGCCGCCCCCTGACTCCATCTCAATGGCTTAAACATGCCATCCAGTGACAAGAAAAGAATTTGGGCCAGTCTCGGTAGTGATATTTGGTGCCCATGAAGCCAATAAAGCAGAAAAATAGATAAAGATCAACTCTCTTTCCACTGCAGAGTTAGTACAAACTGTGAAAACAGGTTTATGGCTTAGGCACTTCTCCTCTCCAAAGAATATCGCAACAAAAGTGCCAGTAATAAAATGGGCTATCTCCCCTATCCTCAAATGATTCAGCCCAAGCATCTCTGTGTAGCATGGAGATAATAATATCTCATATCCTATATCTATTGAATTCAGAGGATGATATGTATAGAGATGTTATTTATTTTGAATGTGCTTTGTGGGAAGGTAGAGCCATGGTCAAAATATTCTTTTTTTTTAAATTGCAGTAAGCATCGTGTTCTGTTGTTTTCACAAATGACCCAAATGTTAGATATTCTGCAAGATTACATGGATTATAGAGGTAAATGTTTTTGATGTAGCTGGATTTATTTTCAGAGTTCCTATTCTTGAGAATAAAACAATGCTTTGTATTGGGAAATCCTAAAAAAAAACCTGATTTCTTACCTATGATTGTGGGTTCTTTGCATGTTCACCTTTGAATTCCCATACATGAATTATGTGTCCATAGGACAGCCCATTTGGAATTTTCTGTTTTTTCCCTTGAAGCAAAAAGGCTCTGTAATAGCCCCTCAAACATTTTGCTTCTCATTCAAGAAGCTTCGTTGGTTCTGGCAGGATGGTGAGGATGATCCTTCCCCAGTGAAGCTTCTTGGATGAGAAGCAAAACTACTTCTTCCTCCTCAAAGGAAAAAACAGTCCAGTTGCCTTTTTAAAAAGCACCTTTGAGACAGCCCTTCTAAAGATTGCATCCCTTGGGAAACAAATATCATCTTTATAATGCTGTCGTGAAAGTAAAAATCTGAACCTATATAGTTGTCCAGCATAGCTCGAGAAGGGAATGCAATGGAGAAAGATTTTCAGCATTGCCACTGTGGAATGAGGACAAATTAGGACAGGGTTCCCCAAACTTGGCAACTTTAAGACTTGTGGACTTCAACTCCCAGAATTTTCCAGCCATCTATGCTGGCTGGAGAATTCTGGGAGTTGAAGTCCACAAGTCTTAAAGTTGCCAAGTTTGAAGACCTCTGAATTAGGAGAAGGCCCAACATTTGGCCAACTTGAAATAAAACTTGGTGGTTGTAATTAATCACAAAGTGCTCAACTTAGGCTCTGAAAACCAAAAATAAACAGAGTTTCTAATGTAATAGTATCTTCTGTTCTAGGTGCAAAATCAACAGCCTTTTAACCAATGATGTCAAGTTTTGAACAGAATTGAGGCAGGCAGTATTATGTCATAATTCAAGTAAAAAGCAGAAAATAATTTTGGAACATTTTTTGGCAAAAATTTTAATGTGAAAAAAGAGGGAGAATGTTTCATAAGATCTGTAGTCCACCAGCTTTTCCAAGTCAGGCCAAAAGTCTGGAGACGTCTTGAATATCAAATAACAAATGTTATTAAAAAGCATAAGTTCATCAGATGCATAGAATATGTATACTGATATAGACTTTAAATTGGGGTAGGGCAGGGAGAAAGGTAGGGAAGATAGGTTGATTGTACAGATGTGGGTTAAATTACCTTATTGTAATGTGTTAAAAATGCATTGTTGAGACCTTGTTTTGATTTTGTTTGGTATGTCTTTTAATGTATGTGAATTCAGCAACAACCTCTTTCTCAGTGGAAGAGCATTCTGTGCATCTGATGAAATGAATTGCAGCTCACTAATGCTTTATGCCCTTTAATCAAGTTTGGTAGTCAGCAAAAATGCTACCAGATCCCTTGATTTCAAATCAGAAAGCGGATACTACAAGAAATATTAGAACTTTGTTGATATAAGCTATAAATAACAGAATATTGAAAGCTGTTTCTCCTTTCCTCCCTCTTATACAAATATTCCCATTTTCCCTGTCTAAGCACATATTTTCCTAATGGTTGCTATATACTTTTTTCAAACATAGGAATAATATATCTCTCATGAATTTTTAATGTTTCTTTAAAAAACTGAAAAGGTTACAGCTATGAGCGCCTGGATGGATCTGTCCGAGGTGAAGAGAGACATCTTGCCATTAACAACTTTGCTCAGCAGCCTATTTTTGTTTTCCTTCTGAGTACCAAGGCAGGTGAGCAACCAAGGCTTTTCTATGTATTATGTTTGATATTCTGTTAATTTGAAAGCTAATAGTGGGCTACTAGTAGTATTCTGACATGAGTAAAACTATAAAGAAAGAAAGTTAGAAAAGAAGAAAGAGAAGAAAAGGGAAAGGGTGTGTGTGTGTGTGTGTGTGTGTGTGTGTGTGTGTGTGCCAATCTTCATCACAAGTATAAACATGTTTGGTAGCTCTTTATTCCCCATAAGGTTACAAACAATATCTCTTCTTCCTATAACCCTTCCCTTATTTATAAATAAATCTATAACTTCAGTTTTTCAGGCCTGGTATCAACAAATAGTCTTAAAAGGATTGCCAAAATTTCATTAAAAAACATGTCTTATTTTAACCTTGATCAAATAAAATCAACTTTATATTCCTTTCTTTTAGTTAATCTTAATCTTTAGTTCATTTAAATATTGTTGTAGGATTTGATCTCTTTTTAATTATTCTTTGTCCCATCGTTTAGATTTTTTTCAAGGCCTTAACAAGCCTTTTTGCATATAGATATACCGTTCATTCTCTTGGTTTATCATTTGCGTTTCTCTAATTTTTATTTATTTATCAAATTTTTGTAGCTTATCTAATCAGAAATGAGTCTGAGCATTTTTTTTAAATATATTATTTTAATTTTTAAAATTTCAACCAGCTTCTTTTGTATATCCATTAAAGATTCTTTATCCAGGTAATTCTCTTGGCCTGCTTATATTTCCACTTTAAATATCTTCTCTATTTTGAAATAAATTGGATCCCTTAAGTTTAATAAGGCTCCTGGTGCTGATTGTGTTCTCCCAGAAATAATTAAAAAGAACCTTAGCTGGTGGACATCCCTTTTAGCATCTCTCTTTACATTTATAGATCAAACTGGGTGTATGCCAAGAGATTGGGGAATGGCAGTTATTGTACCAATGTATAAAAAGGGCAATAAAAATGATCCATGTAACTACAGGCCCATGAGTCTACTGAGCATTGTTAGCAAATTGTATGTTAACTAAGCACTTAAACCACAAACTGCAAGATTGGATAATCTCAGAGGGCATAATTAAAGAATTCAGGGAAGGGGAAGGGAAGGGGATGGATTTAGGGAAGGGAGATCAACAGTTGATCATATTTTGGTACTTCACCACTTTGTACAAAAATATACATATAAAAAGAAATCCTCTCTTTTTGTGGCCTTCCTTGATTTTAAACAAGCCTTTGATTCACTATCCAGAAGTACCCTCTGGAATAAACTAAAAAGTACTACTATTGATAAACGCCTCCCCTATCTCATACAAAAACTATATTCTAACTCCACCTTAAAAGTAAGGTGTAATCCATAAGGGACTTTATCTGGCTCAATAAGTGTACAAAGAGGAGTACGCCAGGGACCCTTCCCTTTTCAGTCTTTATATTAATTCACTGATTGATCTTCTGCATAACCCAGCACAGCACAAAATGCCGATACTTCTTTATACTGCCGCTATTATTTCACAAACTCCTATTGGACTCGAGAGCTATTTCAGCAACATTAAAATACTGTAGACAAAATAATCTGATCCTCAAGTTTGATAAATTGAAATTTCTAGTTTTTACTAAAAGAGCTATTCAATACTCTTGGAGAGTAGAAGGACACAATCTAGAACAGGCCAATACATTCAAATACCTTGGGATGGTTTTCCATACAAAAGGTATTTGGAAGGCAAATCTGAACCACACAATGCAATCAGCCCTTAGGTCCTCAAATGCTATTAAATGCTTTTTTCACACAGGTGGAGGACAATTAGGCCCCGCAGCCTTAAAACTTTGAGGCTAAAACACTGACGTAAATTCTCTATGGGGCACAAACAGGGTTGTTGTTGTTTTTAAGAAAGAGTCTTTAGAAACCATACAAACAAAATTCCTCAGATCTTTTTTAGCTGCACCTAGCGGGACATTAAACGCCCAGTTGACAATCGAAACAGGAATGCCTCAAATTAAAGTAAGGGCCTGGAAGATGACGATAACTTACTGGTTGAAAATTCAATTCTTCCCAGAGGGTTTGACCCCTTTAGTTCTTATAGACAACTTTCCCTCTCCCTGGAGACAGGCGATAGAATAGAGCAGTGGTTCTCAACCTTTCTAATGCCGTGACACCCCCCCCCCGCGCCGCCGCGCCCCCCCCCCCCTCCCCGTGCGGGATGAGGTGACAAAGGGGGCGTGGCACCATGGGTGAAATGCTCCCGGTTCGGGCTTGCCTGCGGGTCGCTGGACAGCTGATCATTTGGGGTCTTTTACCCTCTGCGTCCGGGCGGGTGGGCGAAGTCTCCCGCTTCTGTAGCTACCGGCTGTCCGGCGACCCGCAGGCACGGCCGAACCAGGAGCATTTCACCCCTGCAAGTGACGGTGGCACCAAGATGGCGGGCTAACGCGCGTGGCGACCCCTGTGGAATGGTCATTCGACCCCCAAAGGGGTTGCGACCCACAGGTTGAGAACCGCTGGAATAGAGCATAAGCTGGCCTTCTATGGACCTTCCCCACTGTTTTTAATATCGCTAGGATCAAGCCAAGCAAGTGGTTACCAATAGAGTAAGAGACATGGAGTTCCAGCTAGAACTTAACAGGATATTTCTCCACAGCAGAAATCGGATTAAATGGGATGTGTGGAAACCAGCAAGGTAGCTGAAAGACCCGACTTTTCCTAAAAGCAGAATAGCATTTTTTAGAGCCAGACCTAATATTCTCCCCTCAGCACTCCTTCAGGGCAGGTATGATAAAACCCCAATAGCTGAGCAAATGTGTACATGTGGCAATGGGGAAGTTGAAGATATCTCACATGTCCTATTGTGCTGCAAGTTCTACAGGGACATCAGATCAACCAGGGGTGGGTTCTAACTTACCTCGCTGCCAGTTCGCTTCCTCCCGCGCCGTGTGGGCACGCCTCGTGGGCGCGCATGTGCAGTGCAAAAAAAATTTAAATTTTTTTTAAAAGCCGAAAACAAGATGGTGACGCATGCGCAGTGCTGGAAACTCGGCTTCTGCACATTCGCAGAAGAAAAAAAAAATAATTTTTTTTTTAAAAAAAAAATTAAAAAAAGATGGCGGCGCCCACGGATCGGCACCGACTGAACCGGATCCGTGACGTCACCAGCGGGTCGCTACCGGTTCGGGCGATCCGGTCCGAACTGGGAGGAACCCACCTCTGAGATCAACGTATATCCTCCCTCTATTGGAGAGATTTCTAAGGAAATCAGATAATTTCTATGTGCACCATATCCTTCAGGATTCAAATCCAGCTACCATTCTTGAAGTAGCAAAATTTTGTGTTGCTGCAATGATAATAAGGAAAAAACACCTAAAGAATTAAAGATTCTTACTCATATTACTACTTTGCTTAGTTATTTTCCAATAATTTTAGAGAACGTGTTTATTTTAATGTTTAATTTTGTGGTGGTCTGTGAACATAATACAGATTAACTCTGATTCTTCATCAAGCAAGTTTTGTTTCACATCTGTCATTCCTTCATTAACATTAAACATTGTCTATCCATAGAAGCTATAACTGATATTGTGACTACTAATTTCTGGACACATTCTTCAAAGATGTCCTTTAATATTTATGATGTTTTGTGTCATTTTGTAAATCAAAATCAAAGGAAGGTTTTTTTTAATCTATTTTTATTTTATTCAAAAAAGTTAAAATACAAAACACCAAAAAAATTTAAAGAAACAAAGAAAAAATAAATAAAACAAAGGCATTAAAAAAGTGCAATAAAAATTAACACATATAAACATAATGTCCCCCCTATTTGAATACTAATTTATATATTACAACAATATTAGTTTCCTACCCTTTACAAAAGAGGCCCAAAGAATTTTAAACTATTAAACTACTAATTCTATTTGCAAGTTGTTAACCTGTAACCTATATATTATGTTAATTACAAAATAGTTAACAGGAAGAACAATAATAATAAAAAGACACGATTAAAATTTCAAAAAACCCTGTCAACAAGTTGTTATTATTGTAATCAACTCAGAAAATGTACCACAGCTTCTTAACTATCCCAAATCATCCCAAGAATTAACACTGATTTGTCCTAGATCAAATATCCATGTTTGTTTCTTAATACCATTTCGGGCTGTCCTTTGGGGGTTTTTTTAATTATAAATTGTTATTAAAAGTTTTAAAAAGAAGATAAAAGTTAACAAAAATTAATACAGAATAAAGAAAACGAAGAAAAGTGGGGGGGAAAGATTAAAAAAAGAAAGAAGTTTCCAATTTTCTTTGCAGCGAATTGAAGTATGATTACAAAATTATCTTTTAATTTAACAAAAGAAAAGCTCACTTTTTTCTAGTTATATTCTTTTCTGATCATCGAAACCACAAGTCATAAGTGCATTTCCTTCTATTCATTTAAAAAATCTGCAAGGGATTTCCAGTCAGCTATAAATATAGTTATTGTCTTTATCCATCTTTGCAAGTTTTATCACCTTTACCAACCATTCTTCTATTGTATGTAGTTTGGACCTTTCCATTTTTGATGATATAATAACCTCACTGCAGTTGTCATGTATAAAAACTAACCACTGTTGAAGATGATGTAATGAGCTCTCTACTCTTCCCCCCAAACACAGCATTTTTCTTAAAGCCAGTTCAGTTACATTGATTAGTTACATACATGTGGAGGCACCACATGATCATTTTTGTCCTCGTTGAGACTCCTCAGATGTGGGTAAAAGTTATTTATATCTGAGGAGCCCCAATAAAATTGGTCTCATCTTGTCTCCTGGTAGTCAATGTAATTAAAAATTCCACACAAGATATGTGTAATAAAAATAATGAAACTTGGAAGTCATGTAAAACTCAATGTACTGGGGCAGTGACATAATCTACCTTCTGAATTTTTCTGCTCTGAAAATTTAAGGAAAAGTGGAATGTATATACGATTCTGGTAGCTTTTTGATTAGGTATTAAAATTATTAAAGCAAGATGTTTGGAAAGGAGTCTTCTATGAAAGGGGATTAAAGCTTACTGCAAAAAAACAACAACACAGTTGATTGAATAGATAGGCATATCCTGTAATGAAGACACAATAGAGAAAGAAAGGGCTGCCCACAGATGCCTGATATGGACTTAACTAGACATTTGATAAAACAACTAAAAAGTGTATGTCAGAGCAAATGAATGAATCATTTTAAAAAATGCTATGTCAAATAGCAGATAAGAGTTCAATTGTCCAGCAAAGCTTATGATACAGTTGTAAAAATGTTCTTTAGATAAGCAAAGCTCAAAAGAATATTTCTGAAATTTAGACTGAGTTAGCAGATATAAAAAATCATAATAGCAGAGATAATTTAAGGGTTAAAGAAGCTCCAGAGACTACAGAAATTACTGTTTATCTTGCTCTGGTCCAAAATTATTGTGAAAAGATCAATATCACATAATATTGATACTGTATAGTAATATAAAAAGATCAGTATAATCGTTAGATTTATTCATGAGGAAGCCTAGGGGGTGTTTTAATTATATTTGTTAAGTCCCTTTTTTTGATCAAAAGCCAGCTATTTTAACAAAAAAGATGAATTATAGAAAAAGGTGAGGTTGTGAAGATCAAATAGGATGGTGGGAGTATTTTTCCAAGATATTGGCATGCTATGCTGTAACAAAAGAAAATAATTTAAATCATTTACAGAAAACCTTATGCAGAACAAGATTAGTTGTCAGTGGGGATTTCCATTTAAACTAATTATTTTTATGCCACAAGGAAGAAAATTTATTTCAGCTGAATGAAAAGCAGCTTGTTGGCAAAATTAATTCCCAGTGTAAAAGAAGCAATTAATACACTGTCCTTGGAATTTGGGAAAGTTGGCTCAAGCATAAGCTGAAGATAAGAATGCTATACCAAGCTGCAAAGCAAACGAAATTACACTGAATATTTTAACGCTTTTTGATCCTCCATATTTAGAAGAAGAAAGAAGAACAAAGTAAAAATATATATTAAATTATGGGATTAAAAATGTCTGTCTTTTAAAATAATACTTTATTTTCTTTGTGATTACATACTTTCCATATGAATTTTTAAGCAATTCTGTAAGGGCTTGAAATGGCTAAACAATACTAGAAAGATGAAATACTGCATAAATGTCGAATGAATAGTTTATTGATTGAATGGATTGAATAGAATTTGTTATCTTCTGCAGTTAAAAGACTTTATATCTTAGAGCTATCATCTTATATAAAATACCCAAAACAAATTTCAAATTTTATTAATAAAATAAATAGGCAACAGCAATCGCCTCAAATACTTTTCTAAATAACTCCATTATGAGCAATTTATAATGCTATTACAGTGGGGGTCTGATCATATCACAAAAAGCTGCTATTGCACAGAGCGGGTGCAGCAACAGACAAGCAGTCCCTGTAAGCATCTTTTTAAAATTATGAAAATGAGACCATTAGCATTTTTAATGGACATCTGTGTCAGATAAGTCAAGACTGCTTGAAGAAGATACTTTTTGGATATATAAAAGAGCCAAAGTATGAGGGTTTTAAAAGTCAATGTTTCAAAGTTCAGATTATATTTTGAAGCCAAAAGAAAGCCGTTATAGGTTGTCCTTGACTTACAGAAGTTTGTTTAGTGACTGAAGTTACAACAGCACTGAAAAAAGTGATTTAACGACCATTTTTCACACTTATGATCATTGCAGCATCCCCGTGGTCACGTGATCAAAATCCAGATGGTTGGCAACTGGTTCATACTTATGACAGTTGTAGTGTCCCAGCATCACATGGTCACGTTTTGCGACCTTCTGATGAGCAAAGTTAATAGGGAAACCAGATTCACTTAACAATCCTGTTACTAACTTAACACCTGCAATGATTCACTTAACCACTGTGGCAAGAAAGGTCATAAAATTGGGCAAAATTCAGTTAACAACTTTACATGCACTGTCTTACTTAGCAACAGAAATGTTGGGCTCAATTGTGGCCGTAAGTCAAGGACTATCTGTACTGGCCTAGAGCCCAGATAGGATGTGCTCATCTAGGTATGTGCCCAATACAATCCAGAATAGGATGCCTCCCTTTGAGACATAATCTATTCATCTAATTAAGTGGAATATGAAAATATTATACCCATTTATAATACAGACCTGTACATCATTGCTTATCAAATGAAATATTTATCTTTATACTTTTCACTTGAATTAAGGCTACAGAATGGCTGGTTTCTTTTTATTATAATTTATAAATATTTTCCTTTATTTTCCAAGGTGGAGTTGGTATCAATCTTACAGCAGCAGATACAGTTATTTTTGTTGACAGTGATTTTAATCCACAAAATGATGTGCAAGCAGCAGCCAGAGCCCATAGGATTGGCCAGAAGAAGTGAGCAAAAATGGGTGGCTTCTGCATGTAAATGTGTATGGGTGGGGGGGTTTCATAAGGGCATATTTTATAAATCCTGCTACATTGTTGCAGTCCCTCACCAGACCACTAAAAAGCACATTTACAGCTAAGGTATGTCTTCGATTCAGAGTATAGCACCAGTTAATGTACAGGTAGTCCTCGAGTTACAGTGGCAATTGGGACCGGGATTGCTGTTGCTAAGCAATGGAGTCATAAAGTGCAACATCACATGGCCACACTGCTTATCAATGGCAATCCAGGCAGTCCCTGTTGTCGTTAACTCCAAGACATGTGGGTCGTCGTTAAGCAGGAAGTGAAGGTAGTCCCAAGTAAGAAGCATGGGGGTACTGCAAGGGGGGGCACCACACTGGCTGGGCATGAGCTGAGGAAGGGTGCTGCACTGCAGCACAAGCTCAGACAGGCCAGGAAAAGGGCATAGAGTGCACGTGTACGAGAGTAGGGAGGCTGGGGACAGAGGATGCTGGTGGGTGCATTTGTGTGTATGCGCACAGAGAGGCCCAGGGAATGAGACCACTGGTGGGTGCAAGCGAGTAAAGGGGGAAGGAGAGCACTGGTGGGTGCGAAGGAAGATTGGGGAGACATACCTGAGCAACTTGTGACCTTTCCTGCTGGCTTCCCCATTTACTTTAGGCAGATGGCAGAGAAGGTCGGCAGTGATGATCACATTGCTACAACCAGTCATAAGTGTCAACTGGTTGCCAAGCATCTGAATTTTGTTTATGTGACTGTGAGGACGCCACAGTCACATAAGCTCAGTGCCATTATTATTTGGAACAGACACTGAATGATCGTAACTCGAGGACTACCTGTAATGTATATGGAAACTAAAGAAATTGTTCCAAGTACAGTAGGCTTCAAAGTGATATCCAGAAGCTATTATGAACACTCCATCTAGTAGCACTCATTGAAGCACGTTAAGAAACAGTGTAACATTAGTATTTCGTTTAAGTATTCCATACAGTGCTCTCTGCTTATCAGCAATATGACCATGTGCCACAAACTGTTTAGGAAACTTCACTAATTCTCTTTATAAAAATCTTTGCTCCAAAAATGGACTTATCAAGAAAACTGGGGAGAAATGTATGACAGACAAAATTATTGTAATAAGCTTCAAAGTTTTAAATGTTTGCAAGGGTATGTGTCCAACAAGATTACTGTTTTCAGTCATTTTACCTTTTGTAAATTATCATTTTGAATCTTTTGAAAAATATTTTATGAATGTTTTTATAAATGGTCTCAGTTGGCCTTAAACTCATGGAGGAAATAAGAAAATGCAGTAGCACTAATGCCTGAAAAAAAGAATGCAGGCAACAGCCATATTTGAGCTACAATTTTTGTAGTCCTATCTCAGTGGTATATTGGATGGGATGAGTTAAATTCAAAAACATTCAAAAAAGTATCAACTTAGTAATCCTGTGTTAGAGTGTATATGGAGATTCTCAGTCATCCAGGTCATGGTTGTCCGAAAAGTGCTTTTTTCAAGAGGCAACTGGACTTTCTGGGTTTTCTTTGAAGACGTTTTGCTTCTCATCCAAGAAACTTCTTCAGCTCTGACTGGATGATGGGGAATGGAAGGATTTATATTCCTTGCAGACAGCTGGTGATTTGCATTCTTTTAGTGAGTCGTTGAGGCCACCTGGAGGTTTATCTGTGTCATCGGGGTCACCTGAGTAGTGCAAATGGGTATGGAGCCTTCTTGGAACTGTTGAAAGGACTGTGTTGTAGACTGAAGATAGATTATGTCGTATCCCTCCCCCTCTGTTGAGAGAAGGCTGTTCAAATTTGACATTGATGGCCTTTTTGATCCCTCTTTCAAACCAGCGGTCCTCTCTGTCCAAAATGTGGACTTTGCTGTCTTCAAATGTATGGCCTTTGTCTTTTAAATGCAGATGTAATATTGTCGATGGCATTGTCCTTCAGTAGGTGTTGCAAGAAATCAATGACCTTTTTCTCGTAACTGCTAGTGGGATCTCTCTTCAGAGTCTCATATATAGCAGTGTCCTGCAGAAGACTGTTCACCTTGTCCTGGTAGCCATCTGTGTTCAGGATGACTCTGCATCTTCCTTTATCAGCTGGCAGGATGGTGATATTTGGGTCTCTTCCCAAGGATGTCACTGCTCTCCTTTCTTGAATTGTGAGGTTGGAAGGGGGTGTTTTGGCACCTCCTTCCATCTACATTTAAAAGACAAAGGCCACTCTTTTGAAGATAAACCCATAGGTGGCCTCAACAACTCGCAAAATAATGCAAATTACCAGCTGTCTGCAAGGAGTATAAATCCTTCCATTCCCCACCATCCAGTCAGAGTTGAAGCTTCTTGGATGAGAAGCGAAATATCTTCAAAGAAAAATAAAGTCCAGTTGCCTCTTGAAAAAAGCACCTTTGGAACCTGTATTTTACAATTTACATAAATACATAATTTGTCCTCTTACTGTCCAAAATGCTTCAATGTAACTGAAGTTGTAATGCAAAAATAACGAGGGCCACAGAGTCCCATCTCTGCTTTGGAAACCTGTTGCCTCCATTGTTGTGGAAGCAAAACTAAAAATCCTGGAGCAATGAGATTTGCCATATCTTGCTGCAATACACATGATTACAAATTATTATATTAATATAAATCTTATTGTACTTTTTTAAAGACCAGTAAAAATCATCCGCTTGATTGGGAGAGACACTGTAGAAGAAATTATCTACCGACGAGCAATATCAAAACTCCAATTAACTAATACTGTTATTGAAGGGGGGCAGTTTGCACTTGGAGCACACAAAACTCGGGATATATCAGATGTTCAGGTAAGAGATTCCAAAAAGCACCTTCACAAATTTCAGAGAACAGCAGAGGAAATACAGATCGGTAACCCTAGAGATTAAATGGTGTTTCTGTGTTTTTTTTCTTTTTGAATACTATAAAGTATCAAAATTCTGTGCATGAAGTATACATTTGGTTATCATTGGTACACATCACAAACTCCCTTATTTCTAAATCTAATAGTGATTTAAAGTTGCTTAATTTCCTGTAAAGGTTCTTTGTTCTAATTCCTGTGCAAAATGTGCCTATATAGAATAATTATTCATCACATTCTAAGCTTAATCTTTGGGAAGAAATTGTCTCTGTAACCTTCCATTTCTTAATCTAAAGTTGCCATTCTTGATTATCATTTCATCTGCATCACAAGCAAGTGAATTTTCCATCCTGTCGCCAGAATCCTTACTTAATTTGCTATAGGGACAAGTCATCTTCATCCTGACATGTCCTTTCTTCCTAAGTGTTTTCTCCAGCATATTTATATTTATGTTGTTTGTTGTTAAATAAACATGATGTCCCACAGTATATTACAGTATAGTAATACCGGTATAATAAGGAATGCTTTGATTTACTCTATAACAGTGTTTCTTAAACTTTTTTCTCTCAGGACCCCTTTCTACTTTTATGGAATTATGGAGGACTGCAAAATAGCTTTTGTATGAGTTGTATTTATTAGTATTTACCATATTAAAAATTAAAATTGATGTACTGCTGCCACTACCACTTCTCACAATTGTTTGAAAGGGTCTTAATGTATTATTTGTCAACATAAACTGGCAAATAATTTCATGAACTCCTGAGGGGGTCTTAGGAGAATCCCTAGGGGTCCTCGGGCCACACTTCAAGAAACACTGGTCTAGATCAACATTCTAAAAGAAAAAGGGAAATAAGAGTAAGATTTTTTAAATGCCACTATATTCTTTTTTTTTTTTAAGCTAAATGAAATCCTGAAGTTTGGTTTGGACAAATTGTTGTCATCAGAAGGGAGTACTGTCTATGATATAGACTTGAGAAGTATCCTTGGGGAGACAAAGGGAGGAATATGGTCAATGGATCCAGTGCAATCAATCACAGAAATAAGTGAAGAGCATACTTTGGAAAGTAAGTTGATGAATCTAACATAAAATACAATAGAAATCACATTCCTCACTTGAAACTCAAACTTATTTTTGAACATTAACATTACTTATGTATATGTTGTCCATATTTTTTTATTCTCTTTGCCAAAGTTTCTTTTGAACATGCACATTGTGCTAAACCATAGTTGGTATTATGTTTTGCTGAATAAACTCTGGTGGTCTGCTTTACTCATTATTTATTCATTTATTTATTTGTTTCTTGCCTTTATTATTTTTATAAATAACTCAAGGTGGTGAACATATCCAACACACCTCCCTCCTCCTATTGTTTCCCTAATGACAACCCTGTGAGGTGGGCTGGGTTGAGAGAGAATGACTGGCCCAAAGTCACCCAATTGGCTTTCATGGCGAAGGTGGGACATACAGTCCCGGTCTCCTTTCTAGCCTGATGCTTTAACTACTAGACCAAGCTAGCTACATGGAGCCTGAGACCTGATTTATATATAGCCTCTGAATGCCTTGGGTGAGGCTATCAGAGCTGCTGCTGACATTGATGCTAAGTATTTTTTATGAAATACAAGGAGGGTATCATTAAGTACATGGAGAGGAAACATTTGTTTAAATCAATTTACCGTATTGTTCGGAGTATAAGACGCACCTTTTTACTCCCAAAAAGAGAGTGAAAACTTGGGTGCGTCTTATACACTGAATGTAGCCCCACCCAGCCACCCCCACCCTTTGGCCTCTGCCTCCCAGCAATTTACCTCCTTGCAGCAAACAGTGCAGAGCCTGATTAGCACAAGCAACTGATTACTGGCCTCCCGACCATCAGCTGAGAGGCTGCAGGCAGGCCCAAGTGCTAAAATGAAAATGAAACTAGAACTGCAAGGAGGCAACTTGCTGGGAGGCAAAGGCAGCATTTTATTTTCTTGTGCAAATCAGACTGCTGAAACTGGATGCAAGAAGGTCGAAGAGCCCCCGTGAGGCCAGAGCAGCACAGTCAGCTGTTCGGCGGGCGGCCAGCCAGCAGCAAGGCCAGCAAGCAGGGCAGGCGGAGGCCAGGGCACGTGGAGAACTTGGCTCATTGCGGCCACAGGCCAGCAGGTGGTGGGACGGAGAGGGTGGGGCTGGTGGGCTTGCTGCCTCCTGCACCTCAAAAATAATAACACCTCCCCGAAAAAAGCCCAAAGGCCATATTTCAGGGGTCAAAAGAAAATAAGACCCTGTCTTATTTTGGGGGAAACATGGTAGATCTATTTAAATAATTGGGAGAAGGTAGTGTGACTACATTTAAGAAAACTTTCTGCCATAATGTACATTTCTCCAATTCTTTGCTAGTTCTATGGGTCAGGCACACATGCACAGAAATACACAGCAAACAGTGTATATCATCTGTACTGTTTACTGTTTGCTGTTTGCTGGGAGGCAAATTGCTGGGAGGCAGAGGCAGATTTTTCCCCCCTTGTTTTCCTCCCCCAAAACTAAGGTGCGTCTTATACTCCGGTGTGTCTTATACTCCGAAAAATACGGTAAATCAATCTTAGTAAATATCTTTACAAGATCTATTTTTCAGAGTATGGCACTTTAAGACTAAATGCTACTCCTGGCTTTAAAACTGTTTATTAGAATAGAATAGAATAGAATAGAATAGAATAGAATAGAATAGAATAGAATAGAATAGAATAGAATAGAATAGAATAGAATAGAATAGAATAGAATAGAATTAAGCAATCAGGAAACAATCAATATTAATATAAATCGTAAGGATACAAGCAACAAAGTTACAGTCATACAGTCATAAGTGGGAGGCGATGGGTGATAGGAACGAGGAGAAGACTAATAGTAATAGTAATGCAGCCTTGGTGAATAGTTTGACGGTGAGGGAATTATTTGTTTAGCAGAGTGATGGCATTCGGGGAAAAACTGTTCTTGTGTCTAGTTGTCTTGGTGTGCAGTGCTCTATAGTGTCGTTTTGAGGGTAGGAGTTGAAACAATTTATATCCAGGATGCAAGGGGTCAGTGAATATTTTCACAGCCCTCTTTTTGACTCGTGCAGTATACAGGTCCTCAATGGAAGGCAGGTTGGCAGTAATTGTTTTTTCTGCAGTTCTGATTATCCTCTGAAGTCTTTGTCTGTCTTGTTGGGTTGCAGAACCAAACCAGACAGTAAAGAAATTCTGCTTTATAAATAATAGTAGTGGGGTTTGCACATGGTATTAAATATAGCAAGCAATATTATAGCTTAGCATAGTGGATTAAATCCATGGAGTTTCTAACATTGGATGTATATAGAAGAAGTGTAGTATAGTGGTTAAAGTGTTGATCTGGGGGCAAGGAGACCTAATCTGACCCTTAGGCTGGTTGATGGATTTGTGGCCAGCCCATCACACTACATGTGATTATACTGAAGAAAATTGGAAGTGGAAATACTGTATACACTGCCATTAACTCATAGATGAAAGACGGGATGCTAAAACAAAGAATACTTGGAATTGAGCCCTTCAGGAGCCCTACTTAAATATGTTTTTTGCAACTTAATTTTTTGCTTGTATTTGAAGTGAACTGGTGGTACAAATGTGGTCTTAACTTTTTTTTAAAAAAAACCTATAATACAACAGCTTCTTTCTCCCCTTCCACCCTACAAAAAGAGCAGATACAGGAACAAAAAAAATACGTAGGCTGCCCCGTCACTCCTACTGTACAACTAGAAGATAACTGCATGCGCTGAGTATGGAAATAAAGTTGGAAGGAAATTGTTACTTCTTTGTATTTTTATTGAATTTTTACCATTTATGTATCTAAATTTTCTTCTCTTTTATGGATTTATTCAAGTAAAGTATATCAAAATTTGATTGGATAGATAAGGATGTTACATTTATCAATAACTGGGGAATTCTTAAATGGCAAAACTTTTTAAAATAATAACTTGGCTTGAGCTTGAAACAAAAAAATAATATTGTAGAAAATAGATCCTCCGATCTAATACCATAGAATTTCTCACTCAGGAATATCTTACAGTACATTTCTTTGCCTTAAAAATAAAAAAGCTGATTAGAAAATGGTTAATATAGGACACTGAAGAATAAATTTCTTTCTTACCTATGTCTCTCATTAAATTTTTATTATTATTTTTTTCAGGTTGGTGATGGTACAGATTTCCTGTTTAATATAGGTGGTGAATTAAAGTCCAACAGTATTTTTTTTTTCTCCATAGGATGCTAAGATCATGAAGGGATAACTTCTCAAAAGAGGGTCACTGTAAGAAGTATTACAATGCTGGAGCTAATCTTAAAGTTAAAATGTATGTCACATTGGTGGTTCATTTTGTTTTTAAGGCCATATGTACATATTTGAGGGCAAAGACTATTCCAACGAAACTAGCCAAGCGGACAAGAAGGCATATGATAATTTGCTAGAACATCAGAAAGCTCTCCTTGAAGACTTCAGTCAAGGAGGAAGAATTCTCCGAAATAAAGAAAACGTAAGAATAATGTGACATTTTGATACTTCGATTAGTGTACCAGAAAAAGCTTATTTGAAATTTATATACAAACATAATGGGAAGTAGGATGGAAAAATAATTTCTACTGTCAACTTCCATAGTATGCCCTTTGGATTAAGTTTTATCCTGTTTGACTGGATTTATTCTCCAGTTTCTATGGATACTCTATCCATCAATTTCTAGTCAACCAGAATTTTAAAATCTCAACAAATCTAGATACTGGGTAGCAAGTTATAAATATTCAGATTAATTTTCAGGCCAAATAATCTGGAAAGTCTTATGTTGGTCAATGCAGTGGTGTGTTCTTGTTGTTTTGAAAAAGTCTCTGGGAAATTGACCAGAAGAACCTCTGATGGTATTGGATGAAGAGGAATATAAAAGCAATTTGAGATAAAAAAGATTATATCCCATAGATTATTTTTCTAGGTTCTTCTTATGACGGCTGATATGGGACCTAGTAAAAAAAGGCGTAAACTGAGCCCAGAAGAGCTGGAAGTTCAGCAGAAAAAATTGCAGGAAGCAGCAGCAAAGAGGGCAAGGCTCAGAGAAGAAAAGAGGCAGAGGGCAGCAGAGACCGAACAGCAGAAAAAGTAAGTTTTTTGCATGCTTTGCTCCCTCAGCTGTTGACCCTGTTCTGGGCTTCAATGAAAGAGCATTTGAAAGTTAGCATACTGTTACTAGATGCCATTCATTTTCTGTACTCTATTGGTCTAGACTCTCTGTAGAATATGGGCTGCTTTCATACTACTGTTTCAGTGGTGCTGAAGCAGGATTGAAACTCAGCTGATGTTTAAGCTTACAATAAAATCAACTCTGCATTATTTATACAAAATAAAGGAATTTTTTCCCCATTTAATTCAGAATAGCCTTGTGGGAAGCCAATCACTATCAGTCTTGCTGCCTTGAGTCAGAAGAAAGCAGTGAAGAAGACAAAGAAGAGGAAAAAAGTCTATTGGATTTAGAATATACAGACCCTGAGCAGACTTCTATAAAGTATATTATGGGTGATGTTACCCATCCCATAGTAGGAGATGAGGATGCCATAATTGTTCACTGTGTAGGTAAGTTAAGTAAACTTTAGGTTAAAAGCCTATATTTTGTGCATTGTGTTAATTAATTCAATGGATTAATTGAATGTTTTTGCAAGTATAGATCCACAAACATATTTTTATTTATTATTTGCTTTATTGAGAGAAATTTGCATGTGGAATCTATCATAATTTTCCTCTATTTCTACCTGAAAGGAAAAGAGGACTAAATATTTGGAAATCTCTTTAATACTATTTTAGCTTAAAGTAAAAGGTGAAAGTTATACAGTAGCCATTTCTCTGCAGCAGTTTTCTCTATTCTCTACTAGGAGTGTTTCTCTACTCCTCTTCAGAAGTCGTGTTACATTAGTCCCTAGATTCATATTATTGTGGCATTTGGCTAGCTGGAGATTCTGAGAGTTGTGGTAACATTGCATACATCTAGAGTGCCCTCCCCCTTTTGGGCACCAGGGACCAGTTCTGTGGAGAACAGTTTTTCCGCAGACCGGGGGGCATATTATTGTGCACTGCCTAGATCCTGCACATGCTCAGGTGGGGCTTTGCTGGCTTGCGGGGCTCGGTTCCTGGTGCTGGTCCGCAACGTGGGAGTTGGGCACCCCTAATATGTTGGTCAATGCAGAGGACACCAGCAAAAACATAGCAGTTGTATAACATTGTCATGCTTTAATCTCATTCAGTTGGATTATTAATTACAATAAAGTATATCTGTTCTAAACAGCTAGGTAGCATGATCTGGCTAGACATCATTGGTTACTGCAGAATATTGAATTTGGTGGACATCTTCCATTTAAATACTGCACGGAATTCCAGAACATGAAAATAGAAATACTTTATGGATATATCACCTAATTTACATTTTAAGCTAACAGATTTCCCCCTCTTAATTAAAGGTTGATATAGATTAGGTTTGCAGAATTGGGAGAGGAGAGGGAGGTGAAATTGTCCCCTTGACACAGAGTGGGAGATGGCCACAATTACTTTTAATTTTTTATTACTATGCTTGGAATGCCAATACACAGTTTGATCTTAGCTTAAGTTATAGTATAGCCCTATAATTATGGGTAAACTGCATAGGGTATTTTGACTTTTAAAATCAAATGAAATACCGTATTTTTCGCTCCATAACATGCACCTGACCATAAGACGTACCTAGGTTTAGAGGAGGAAAACAAGGAAAAAAATATCAGGCGGAGCCTGAGAGGACCACAGATAGGTGTCCTCTCATGTGCCTGTTCTGCCTATTGACTCCTGCACTGCGGAAAAAAGAGACAGAAGAGGCGGGCAATGACAAAGACAGAAGAGGCAGGGTTCAACACTGTAAAAGGACCCTGCCGCCACGACCCAGCTGTTGTTCACCAAAGGACCGGCACCATCCACTTTGGGGGGGGAGTGTGTCTTATGGAGCAAAAAATATGGTATATTTAATTGTTTTAATTCATTAGGACAATCTATGACCCATTGAGTCATGCTTTGAGAGAAAGGCAGTGCAGATATTTCCTTCCCCCCCCCCCCCGACACATAGTGTAATTAGGGTGATGTTGTTTTTTCACCTTGATGCTGGATGGAGTCATCACGTCAGAAGAATATATCATATGAGTGCAGAGATGTTGCAACGGCTAGAACTTTACTGGTCTGAATATTGTTGAAATTTCAACTCCACAGGAGTGATGATTAGTGGATGATTAAGTTGGTGGATTTGAGGTGGCTTGATTGAAAAATTGTTGCAATATAATGCACCAGGAGCAGGAGCAACTTCTGACTTCCTACCAGCTTCCCCATTGACTTTACTTGTGGGAAGCTGGCAGGGAGCATTGGAAATCATAATCTCATGATTGCGGGAATACTGCAACAGTCTGAATTTTGTGAATAAAAGTGTGGTCTGACCATTGTGGAAATTTCAATTCCAGAGGAGTAATGGGTCCCAGATTTTTTATGCATTCTTAAAGTTCAAAAATTGTTGTGGCATAATACATTATTTGGATTAACTGGAGGGCACAAATAGACACAGTTTTAGTTTTATTTACACACACACACACACACACACACACACACACACACACACACACACACACAGACACACATATAGATATAGATTCCATTTTCAGCCCAAACTAGAATAATTTATATAAAAAAAGATAATCACTATTCTCACACTCTAGAAAAAAATATACAGAAGGAAAAAAATGGGAGAGAAAATGCAAACAAATAGTCAGAAATTATATCTTAATATTGAGCACAAATTCAATCAGCTATAACTGCTAGTGCAGGCAAACTACTGTGCAATAAGGAGCCAGAATTGGGGATTTACTTATCAAACCTAATTTAAATGAAGGCAACTCAAAAATCTAAATTACTGTGCCGTCAGTTTACCAGTATAATGGTTCTGTTTCCTATCTTTTGAATTCTGAATGGAATGAGAATTGTAACTGTTAACTTGTCTGCATTTGTTGTTGCAATCTCCATGAAGAATAAAAAGACACCATTCTGAAAATACCACTCTATTTCAAATAAGTAATGAATAGTTTTCCTGAACTTTTAAGTGAAACTTCTTAACATACAATTCTTTGTTTCAGATGATTCTGGCCACTGGGGAAAAGGTGGTTTATTCACAGCTCTCGAGAATCGTTCTGACCAACCAAAGAAAATATATGAACTAGCAGGAAAGATGAAAGGTAAGTCATTTTTCCATTATTTTAGTAGATGACACCCAGCTTTGCAAATCCAAGATATCCAAAGGCTGAGTTGCCACCACTCATTCAAATATTAATTCCAGACAGACTTTTACACAGGAATGAGTTTAAAAGAAGCACACAATCCCTGCTCATATATAATATTGCAGGGAGCTATTTTTCTTTGCCTGCTACTTCCTCATCTAAGGAAAGCCATAATAATGCTAAATGAAAAAGAATGTGACAATTTATTCTTCATTAGAGTTCTTCAGCTATTCAGAAAGTTTTCTCTCAATTTAAATCTAAATAGGACTAAATGTTTCCACCCCTGTTAATTGTTTTGTAGACCTGACATTAGGAGGAACTCTTTTATTCTGCATTGATGATAAGGAATCCAGGAATAAAGGAACGGATTTGGTAACTACATAACAATATGTTTTTCTTTAAAAAATTCTAAATTGCATTCTACGCAGATAAGAACTCAATAAAATACATAGTTGATATTCTGCATTGATAATAAGAAATCTAGGAGGAAAGGGACAGATTTGGCAGATGCACAAACATATATTTTTCTTTAAGTAGTTCTAAATTGTATTCTATGCAGATAGGAACCCTATAAAATGCATAGCTGAATATGAGCCGAGGTGGCGCAGTGGTTAGAGTGCAGCACTGCAGGCTACTTCAGCTGACTGCTAGCTGCAGTTTGGCGGTTCAAATCTCACCGGCTCAAGGTTGACTCAGCCTTCCATCCTTCCGAGGTGGGTAAAATGAGAACCCAGATTGTTGGGGGCAATATGCTGACTCTGTGAACCGCTTAGAGAGGGCTGTAAAGCACTATGAAGCGGTATATAAGTCTAAGTGCTATAGTGCTATTGCTATCAGTAAAAGTTGCAGAATAAGTGTAAAACAGTTTACATCTTACTAAGCAAAATACATGGAAACTACTCTGTTTTTGATTTATAGTAATCTTGGCTAGGTTGTCTCTGAATTCCTTCCTTCCCATTTTTACATAATCACACACTAAAGGAAAATTAAAAATTAAATTATCAGGATTAGTTCAAAGTTCAGAAGACATAGCATTTGTAAAAAGGGATGAGAATTATAATTTTTTACAATCCATTCTGTGTACTCGATTTGCTCACTAGTCAAAATGTAATACCTTTCTAGCTAGCTCTTATTGTAGCACAGCACCGGGACCATTCAAACAACTTGTCTGGAATTAAGCTTCCTGCATTAGAAAAAGGATTAAAGAAAATTTATCAAGAAGCCAAGAAAAGAAACGGTAAGCATGCCTCTCTCAAGGCTTTTGAGACGGAAGAAATATAATAGTTCTCTGTATACAAAATTTTGACAGGGGTGATAGATATTGCAAATGAACAGGTTGGGTAAGATTGCTTTATAGCACAGAAGCAAAATTTGCTTCCACCTAGGATTGAACTAATGGAACCACTACTACCCTAGTGAAAAAAGAACGGCTATCCTATATGCTGCCAAATGGCAGTGACCATCGAGACAAAAAGGGAGGGGAAAAGAAGATAAATGACTGAATGTATCAGCTGATGACAAGCAACTGCAATATGAGCCTGGAAATAGTAAAAATCAATGTCTGGGCCCCTAACCTTTTCTTCTACCACCATTTTATTCTTCCATGCCCTATTCATACTTATTATTTAGACAGAATTCATTACTGAACAGATTTCATGGGAATGAGGTGGCATATTAAAATTTGCAATATCTGGTGAGCATAAGGAAACAGCTATCAGGAAAAATGAACCCCAAGAGCAAGACTGTTGGCAACATGTTACTTGCAGGTGAAAAAATAACAAGACTGTCCCCACAATTGCTGAAGCTGAACAATCGTTTCATAATCTCTCCCCGGAGGAAAACATGCAAACATTGGCAGAAGAGTCCCCTTCAAGCGTTCCAGTAGCTCAGTCTTCCCCGGAGAAAAAAAAGACTTATGTTGATGATAAGTGACTCATTTGTTAGAGGAACAGAATCAGCAGTCTATAGACCTGATAATCTGTTGAGGGAGGTAAGTTGTCTCCCTGGAGCTAAGATCAAAGATGTGACAGAGAACTTACCAAAATAAGCCTTCTGGTTATTATCCGTTTCTTCTTTTTCATGTTGGGATGAACGATACAACCAGGAAAATAATATCTAGAGATCATAAGCAACTGGGCAGGAAAGCAAAACAATACAGGACACGATAGTCTTCTCTTCCATACTGCCAACTGTCAACACCCAATGCGGCAATGGAGGATTTTAGAAGTAAACTGCTGGTTCAAGGGACGATGCCACTGAGTGAACTTTAGATTTTTTAGACTATGGTTTACAATACCTACAGGAAGGTCTTCTGGCAAGAGACGGGCTGTACCTCACAAGCACTGGGGAAAATATGTGGAAAACAACTGCCTCACCTCATCAAAAGGGCTTTAAACTAAAAATAGAAGTGGAGAGTGACCAATCTTTAAGACCAAACCCCAAACATAAACCGCAACACAAAAAATCAGACAATGAGGAAGGCAGTGGTGAGAAGGAAGGGGAACTTGGGTATAAAACAGTATACATAAGGACATAGTATTAGCCATAATGAGCTTAGATGCCTCTACTCTAATGCTCAGAGTTTGGGGAACAAGCAGGGAGAACTTGAAGTCCTAGTACATGAAGGCTGGTACGATATTGTTGCCATTACTGAAACTTGATGAGATGGAACCTATGACTGGAATGAAGGATATAAATTGTTCAAAAGAAATAGATACAACAAAAGAGAAGGGGGAATTGCATTGTATGTAAGGGCACCTACATCTCTACAGAAATACACAGTACCAAGGACTGCATTTTGGCAAATATTAGAGGAAAAAGAAATGGCATTGCTGTAGATATATACTACAGGCCACCCAACCAGGCAGAGAAAATAGATGAACATTTTGCAGGAAGGTGTGCAGGAAACACATTATTTTAGTCTTTTAAATACCCTGAAATAAATTGGGAGACTAACTGCAGCAAGTGGGAGATCAAACAAGCTCCTGACATGCTTAGCTGACAATTTTGTTACCCAAAAGATAGGAAAAGGAACTGGAGGGTCAGTTACACTGGACTTAATTCTTGCTAATAGGAATGAAATGACAGAAGGGGTAGAAGTTGTAGCAATTTGTGAGAGAGTAACCATGTCATACTACAATTCAACATAATAAGCTGCAGTTAACTGAACAAAGTCAAACTAGTGTTCTAGATTTCAAGAGAGATGATTTTAACAAAGAGATTAGGAAGGATTCCATGAATGGAAATCCTAAAGGAAAAAACAACTCAAGATGCTTGAGAAACTCTGAAAAATGAGATTATTAAAGCCCAATCAAACTCAATATCACAGAGAAAAAAGAGAGAGACCCCAGATGAAATCAGCATGTTTGCATAAAACTCTTGACAAACTGAAGGACAAAAAGGACAAGTGCAGGTAGTCCTCGACTTACAACCACAATTGAGCCCAAAATTTCTGTTGTTAAGTGAAAAATTTGTTAAGTAAGTTTTGTCCCATTTTTTGTCCCAACTTTCTTGCCGCAGTTGTTAAGTAAATCACTACAGTTGATAAGTTAGTAACCTGGTTGTTAAGTGAATCTGGCTTCCCCATTGACTTTGTTGGTCAAAAGGTTGCAAAAGGGGATTACATGACCTTGGGACACAGCAACGGTCATAAATATGAACCAGTTGCCAAGAGTCTGAATTTTCATCACATGACCATGGGGATAATGCAATGGTCCTAACTGAAAAATGGTTAGGGTTAGGAAGAGTCTTCCAGATGTTTTTTAATCTCCACTCTATATTGCAGATAATTATTCCAAGGACATTCCCAGCTTTGTGAAAATATAGTATAGTTTCTTTCTTTCACCAGTAGAAGGCACCATCACCTAAATTTCAACGTTGCACCCAATCTGACAGCTAGAAATCTATTCCGATTTCCTTCAAATAATTTCTTTCAGTTTCTTCCAATAATCAGCCCAATGTTTCCAGCATTTTAAAATGCCTTTTCAAAATGTTTCCAATAAAGTATTCAACTCGTCTTTCTGTATTTTAAGGATTATATTCTCTTACATTTCACTTTCTTTCGGATCTATAATCTTTCTCTAAGTCTTTGTTCGCCGCTTTTTTAACGCTTTAAAGAGTCTACCTTTTCGGAATTTCTTTTCTTTGGGGTTTAGTCTCTGGTAAAGAAGTTGAAAATCATCTCACCCAGCTCCAGTCCACTGTTCACACACTGCTCCAGCACATTTCTTTCTTCGGTTGTCCCAGCTTCATGGCGGCCATAATGGCCGCCTCTCTTCTTCGTTGTTGGATAGGAGGATAAGCCTTGGATCAAGCAGGAGAGTTGCCACGATCTGCGAGGTGTCCCTCCTTTCTTCCTCACCTCTCCAAGGTGACTTTAGCCCTTTAGGGGCCCCCCAACGAAGAGAGTTCAACCTAGGTTCGCGGAGCCCCACTCCCTACGACTGTCCTGCAGCAACGCCAAACTGGAAGTCCCTCTCCTGGCCTCATTTTTTTTAATAGCTTCTGATATCTCAAAAAACATTATCGGATCATTCATAAATTGTCTCTGGGTTTGTAAAATTTAGGTAACTCTTATTTTGAAAGGTATTCATCTATTTTTAATATGTCAGTCTCCTGTCTTTTATACAAATTTGAATAAAAGTTATGAAAGGACTTTTTAATGAGTTCATTGTCTGTTAGTACATTATTGCTTTCACAAATTTTTCCAATTATGGTCTTTTCTCTTTCTTTTCTTAATTTATATGCTAACCATCTGCCTGGTTTGTTAGCAAATTCAAAATGTCTTTGTTTCGCATAGTTCAATTTTGTTTCTATTTCCTGTATAGTTGCCATAACAGTTTAATATGGTGTAAAATTTTAGTATCCATAGGTGTCTTTTGCAATTGAATTTCTTTCTGTCTAATTTCATCCATTATCCTTTGCATCTTTTCCTGGGATTTTTTCTTCTCTAGGCGATTGTACTGTATGAAATAGCCCCTCATGACTGCTTTACTAGCATCCCATACTGTTGTTAAGTTTGTCCCTTTTCCCAAATTATTCTCAAAGTATTCCTGCAATTTCTTTTTAGTCTTTTACAATCCTTTCCTTTTGCAAAATAGCTTCATTTAGTCTCCATCTGAAACTCAAGCTCTTTCCTCTTAAAACTGAAAGCACTGGGTTATGGTCTGAGAAAGATTTAGGCAGAGTGTCCACTTTCAGAATTTTATTTGCAAGATTTTTAGATATCCATATCATATCAATCCTTGAGAAAGATTTATGTCTTTCAGAGAAGAAGGCATATTCTCTGGCATCTCCATTTTTATATCTCCATGAGTCCACTAATGCTAAATTGTTAGGGTGGCAGCAATTAGGGTGACTTGATAGCAGTTTTCCAGTACTTGAGGGGCAGTCACAGAGAAGAGGAGGTTGATTTAGTCTCCAAATCTTCTAAGGGCAGACAAGAAGCAAAAGGTGGAAGCTGGTTAAAGAGACATCCTACCTGGAACTAAAGAGAAATGTCCTGATAGTGAGAGCAGTTAATCAGTGGAACAGTTTACCTCCTAGAGTTGTGGATGCTCCATTGCTGGTGGTTTTCAAGAAAAGATTGGTCAGTCATTTGTCTGGGATGGTATAAGGTCTCCTGCCTTGCGCAGGGGGTTGGACTAGAAGACCTCGGAGGTCCTTTCCAGACCTAACACTCTATGATTGTAAGCTGGGGAACTAGTACAAGGACTAGATGATATTATTGTTAGATGGATTCACAATTGGCACCCAAAGAGTATTTATTAGGCAAGTATTGTGTGGAGTGCCATAGAGTTTGCCTTGAGCCCCATGCTATCCAGTGACCCTGATGAGGCAGTTGATGGGACACTTACAGCCTGTAGATGGCACAAAACTGGGAATGGTGGCTAACATTTTAAATGAAAGAAGATCCAAGAAGATCTAGGAAGATTTCAGAAGAAGAGAAGGCTCTTGCCCAATGCTGGAACAGCCCATTTATTATTGTTTTTAAGGATAGGGTGAGACTGTGTGGTCTGACAATTTCAAACTGTTCCCATTTCCATTCTTAAGAGCACAAGCACCACTGAAGAACAGGCCATAATTATACTGCTGAAGTTTAATCATTTTGGTGTTAAATTTCACCAGGGAAATCTGAAGGTGTTACATGTTACCACAACTTGGTTTTTACTGACTATTCAGTTGGAATAGATAACAAGGAGGAAATGTCAAAAGTTCTGCTACTATTCACATTGGAATAGATTTAAAATAAACATTAGCCCCTATTATAGTTTACATTGCAACAAAATGAGCTTCCAAGTGTTGTCTTTGTATGAAAATAATGTAAGATATCATTTTGTTTATAACTTCCTAGTTAGTTCGTTCTACACCAATACATTATTATTGGTGCTGCATATCAGATATTTTCTCTCTTTATTCTTTACCTCAGCAAGCATTCATCTTCCTCGCATTGGATATTCAACCAAAGGCTTTAATTGGTATGGAACAGAACGCCTCATTCGCAAATACTTGGTATCCAGAGGAATTCCCGCATTTGTGTATCCTTACACGTCTTATACTGCTCAAAATAACTATTGTTATCTGTATTTCACAGTGAATTAAGACTTTCCAAGAACTACACTACAATGAATTGCTTTTACTTATTCCACAGGCTAAGGAAACCAGACAAAGATTTTTATTGAAACAACAGAACTGATGAGTAAAGACATGAGACACTTGTTGAGACATGAACAACTGGGTATTTTGATGATATAGACCGGGTGTCCAGAGCCGCATGTGGTTCTTTGACCCCTCTCCTGCGGCTCCCTGCCGACCCAGTCGCATGACCTGCTCTCCACCCCGAGACACTGGCCCAACCCGGCCGTGGCCAACGCCAACCTCACTAATATGAGGGCTGGCGGTGTGGGAATGGGATTCGGGAGGAGGGTACGACGGAAAGGGGGACAGGCCCGCAGCTGAGGAGCGAGCACAAGCCGCGGGGGCGGCTTCCCCGAAGACCACCCTCCTCATGCGACCCCCTGGCCGGCTGTTGCAGGGCCAGGAGGGCGCGCACGAGCGGGGATACCCTCAAGCGAGCGGCCGGACTCTGCCAAAGCGCAGCAAAGGCACGCGGAGCGGGTGGGTTGACTGGCTGATGGGCGAGCGTTTTTGGTGAGGGTGCTCCAGCTTTCTCTGAGCCTGTCCCCCAGGGTGGGCGTGCGAGGTTCGGCGGGGCCAGCCCCCTTTTCCCGCTGCCCTGAACTTCTTTACTCCTACAGCTGAGTGGTGCCACCGACGGCATTGATTGAAAAGCGTCCTCTGGGCAGCGAAAGATGAGAGAGAGAGAGAGGGAGAGAGAGGAAAAAGAGAAACAAATGAGAGAGAAGGGGGAGGGAGAGGGAGAGAGAAATGAGAGAGAGCTGGAGGGAGAGAATGAGAGAGAGGGAAAAGAGGGAAACAAATGAGAGAAGGGGGAGAGAAAGAAAGGAAAAAAGGGAGAGGAAAAAGAAAAACAGAAATGAGGGAGAGAAAGAAAGAGAAAAGGGGAGAAAAAGAAAGGGAGAGAATGAGAGAGGAAAAAACGAGAGAGGAGAGGGAGAGAGAAGGGGAGAAAAAGGGAGAGAATGAGAGGAAAAAGGAGAGGGAAAGAGAAAGAGAGAGAAAAGGAGAAAAAGAAAGGGAGAGAATGAGGAAAAAAACAAAAGGGGAGAAAAAAGATGAGAAAATGATGGAGGGAGAGAATGAGAAGAAAGAGAAACGAGAGAGAAGGGGGAGAGAAATGAGAGAGCTGGAGGGAGAGAATGAGAGGGAAAAGAGAAAAAGAGGGAGAGGAAAAAGAGAGAAAAACAGAAATGAGAGGGAGGGCGGGGAGAGAAAGAGACCCATTTCCCACAGAAAAGAAAACACCGGGAGCCACGAAGCCTGGGTATGTGTGGCTGGGGCGGGGGGTCATGTGACTGAGTGGGAGTGATGAGTTGGCCATGCCCACCCAGGTTTTGTGGCTTCCAGTGTTTTCTTTTCTGTGGGAAACGGGTCCAAATGGCTCTTTGAGTGTTTAAGGTTGCAGACCCCTGATATAGACAATCCAAAATGATTCCCTCCCCTTTTAGGTACATTTTTCATGCAAAAATGTGTTGTATTTCAGCTTGCAGTTCTAGAAGAACAGTGTGTTCAGATTCTTGTAATTAGTGTGAAGGAAAGGCTTTTGAAGTCATCCTATAAATGTTAATTACAATTGAGCAAATGTATTCACAGAAAGCTTGTCTGGTTTGATTTTTTCTCCTGTTTTCCTGGTGAGAGCAAACATTGAGGCAAAATAATGGAGCTTATAACAAAAATTGTACTTTAAAAACTCAAACTGCTGGATGACATGGTTACCGTACACAAACTGCTGGATGACATGGTTACCATACACATTTGAACATGAAAGTATTCATCAGTCTGGGAACAGCAACACTATGTGATATTACCTAGTTGAGGCATTCCCAAAGGCATTCTAGAAAGATATTTCTTTTCTTGGATGCAAAAAGATGACATATAAGTTCTGCTTCCCAAAATCACTTGATTCTTTTTTTTATTTAACATGGGAATTATCAAAGGCCTTTCCACAACCTTTGCTAAGAACAAACTCTAGTGAAGATTTTGGGATCCTTCCCTGTTCTAATATTTGCAACAGTAACAAAAAATATCAACATTAAGTGAAGCTTATTTTCAAATTAGCTCTGACAGGCATAGGATATAAGAGAACAATTTACTGATTGAGTTAAGCTGATAATAACTGTGGCAATTCCTTAACTATGTTCTTCAGATACTACTTTCCAAGAATTAAAGCATCGTCGTCTTCAAAAGAATCCACAATAGCAATACTACAATCTTAACGTTTTTCAGCTATTAAGCAGAAATTGACATTTTCAGTGGATAAACTGAATTAAATATTCACTTTTATTTAGTTTTCTTAATTTTTGTTTTTAATTAGAATTGTATTTTATAGTTCTGGGTACTTTCTATTAATGGGGCAAATTATGCTTTAGAAAAAATATCCAAAGCTTCAGAGATGATCTGAAAAAATGAAGAGTTAAGTGAAATTTGATAAAAAGAGTGATTGCACAATAAAAGAATTATCTGAAACCAATGTAAAATTAGCATTTAGATCAGTGGTTCTCAACCTTCCTAATGCTGCGACCCCCGCCCTGCCGCCGTGACCCACGCCCCCGCGCGCGATGAGGTGACAAAAGGGGCATGGCACCAAGATGGCGGGCTAGCGCGCGCTTAGGCGACCCCTGTGAAAGGGTTGTTCGACCCCCAAAGGGGTCGTGACCCACAGGTTGAGAACCGCTGATTTAGATGATTTGCTGGAGCTTTAAGTTTTACTATTCATATGTGTGTGACTTACTTCAGGGATTTTTAAAGCTCTAGCTCATTTGAAATGGAGAGTATATATTTAAAATACTTTAAATAAACAATATACATTGTCATAGATTACAAGTGTATTAGGAAGGGCAGTGTTGTAGTTTACAAGCATTATTCTTTCTGAAGGCTAATTAAAATGCTGTGGACCCACAGCTGTTTCAATATTTGTAAGCACCTACCAGTTAAATGGTGCCAATTATGTGGATTTTTTGACCCAACAGCAAAAAAACAATAAATGGTGCATCCATTTTGTTTGCATCCAAAATTACTAGGCAGTAGCTATAACATCTATTCACTGAAGAAAGCACTGATAGGGAAGGTTTAATTATTCCACATGAATCCAGATATCTATTTAGAAAGTAAGAGTTTATTTTTTTATTTTACCTTGGGAAATACATCTTTTTTTAAAAAAAAAATTATACTTTTTTTCTTTAACATCCATCGATGCTTGATGAACAGTGTATTGCCTGGGTCAATTTACTTTATACATAATAATAATACTAATACTATTTACGTATACATAGTAATAATGTTTTGTATTATGTAGCAGTATACATAGTATTTTCCCAATTTCTACTTCTATTTTCTAACCATTAATAAAACAAATCCCATATTAAGAAGTATTCTGTTATCTATCCGTCATCTCTTGCCCTTTTTAGTATTTCGACTCTTATTGACTTTTTAATAATTAAATAAATTTATTTATATAATAAATAATATCACATGTTCCTCTCCTGGGACCTTATGTCTCCTTACATCACTCATATTTAATATAAGTATTTCATCAGCCTCCACATCTACCTCTCGCTTTCCAGTCTCAAGGGCACACACCAATAATTCTTTCATCTCTTCTGGCAGATCTTCCTCTTTGTCCTCATCTATGTTTTGACATCTTCAAAAATAAACTGCCCTCTCCTTTTCAAGAGTTCCTTTCTTTTCCAAATCTTTATCCGCTTGTATCAATTGTTGATTTATCTCTATTCTTTCCTCCACTCCTAATTCCTCCTCTATTTTCTGGATTTTTTGTTCATTTTTTGTTGTCATTTGCTGAGGGTTTCCTAATCTCACATCTGTGTCATGCATCTGTTTCTTCATCTCTCTCTGAATCTTTATCATAGCTTCCTGGATATATTGAAACATCAATTGTATTTCTTTTTAAAATATATTTGTTTTTCCCTGTTGTGACATCTTAATTTGATTTAATGGGCTGGAAATTGCTCAATAATCCAATATCCCAGTTGTCCAGGACACCAAAGAGCCAATAAGAGAAGAATTTGCTCAGTCCCGGAACCGTTCCTTAGAATCAACTATATTTATAGTCCTCAGAATTTACCAATTTACTTCCTCAAAATTGTTCAAGTTTGTAAGTCTTGTTTACTTTTCTTCTTTCGCCTCGTAAAATATTCTATCATAGTATTTATAGTCCAGGATGGCCCATCAAGTTTCCTCATATCTCGTTAATCCACCAGCGTCAGTCGTTCAGTCTCAAGGACAATTCAAGGCAGTTCCAAAAAGGACAGTATTATTTACAATCCACACTACTTTGAAAATCTTCAAAAGGCTCACCATTTACCGTATGGCTGCCTTTTTTTTTTTTTTTTTGTCTTTCCAATAGATTTTATGCACTGTTTTTAATTTCTATTTCCTGTTCTTTCTCTTTCTGCTTGTACAGAATTCTATTTAAAATAGTCCATTGGCCCAGATGTTTGCTTTTCTTCACTTTATTTCTCTTCTCCTTATCAATCCTGGCTTCCTTTCAAGGTCTTTTCCAATTATATAGTAGTATATCTTTTTTCACCAGTAGGTGTCATCCCAGTTCTAACTTCCAGCATTGAAGCAAAGCGAAAGTTATAACAGCTGATTGTCAAATAGTCAAAAAGTTCATTTTTCTTTGTGGTATTTCTTCCAATAGTCAAAGAATGTTATCTGCTAATTTAAATCACTTTTCACAATACTGTAAATTCCAGTCCGGTCCTTCTATATTTTAAAACTTAATAGTGTCCCATTAAAGTTTCATTTCTCTTTTGGGTCTGTAGTTTACCTCTGCGTAGTAATTCGCCACTTTCTCTATGTTTCGGAGAATCTTTCTTTCAAAAATTATTTTATTTAGGGATAGGTCTCTAAAGTAGAACTTGAAAATCGTCTCATCCAGTTCCAATACTCTGTTCCCGAACAGCTTGTTAGTGCTTCTTCGGTTGTCCTAGCTTTGGTCCGGCCATAATGGCTGTCTCTTCTTCGTTGGTTGGGAGGTTGCCTTGGATCAAGTGGGAGGGCCGCCTCTCACGCAATCAACAAGGCACCCCTCCTTTCTTCGTCACCCCTCCAGGGTGACTTTAGCCCCTTGGGGCCTCCTCACAAAGAAGGATCGGCCGGGATTCGCGGAGCCTCGCTATCCTCAACCATCTCACTGCGATGCCAAACCGGAAGTCTGGCAGAAAGTATGAGTTTATTTTGAGATGCTTTCCTTTCTCTTCCTTCTAACCTCTGAAGAAAAGGAAGTAGCTGGCCTTGTTGCCTAATGGCGAATTGAACTTGACTTGAATATGGTCCATCAGGATAGAAGGAAAAAGTAGAAAAATCTGAGTTTGTTAGGTCTAGTTGAACATTGAATACAACAAGTGACAAAAATCAAAAATATCAGAAAAACAATTCCAACAAATACATTTTTCAACCCAAAAGAATAATAGAAACCTTGTGGAAACCAGCTCACAAAAATGGCATAATACTGAGTAGGCCCCCTGAGTAAGAAAAAACAAAGCAAAATCCCTAATGTATCAATCAAAAAAAACCCCAAAATAATGCCAACTATATCAAGATAGATAACCAGGAAGGAATAAATTTCATTTTAAAAAATGACGGAAAAAGAGGCATCAACACATATTACAATATAAAACATACAGTAGCCTAAGTTAAAATCTACAAAAACAATTAACTCTGGTAATAGACATAACAACTAGAAGTATTCAGTGCAGAAACACCGTATTTTTCGAAGTATAAGACGCACCAGAGTATAAGACGCACCTTAGTTTTGGGGGAGGAAAACAAGGGGAAATTCTGCCTCTGCTGGTCAGCTTCAGCACATTAGTTTGCTGGTTGTGAGCATGTGCGCGAGCACGCTCCCTTCGCTCACACCCGCCTCGTTGGGGCTGCTAAGCAGCTTCAATAGCACAGCTGATCATCGGAGGGAGCTCCAGTGAGTAAAACAGGCGAAGCGCGGAAGCGGTAAGACAAGGCAGCAGCTGTTCCGGGTTACCATTTTGGGCTTCGTGCTTCGCGTTTTCAGCCTCCAAACGCTCCATTTGAGAGCCATGCAAGGCTGCAGTGATCCCAAAGCACATCGCCGCCAATTGCCACCCAAAAACGCAACGTGACAGAGGCCAAAAACGCAATGCACAGAGGCGGCGATCAGCGGCAATGTGCTTTGGCGATCCCCGCAGCCTTGAACAGCTCTCAAACGGAGCGTTCGGTGGCTGAAAACATGAGGCACGGAGCCCAAAAACGCAAGCCATCGTCTGTGGCAATCTCTTCAGCCAGGAAGAGGACGCACAGAGGCTGAAGGGTGGTGGCCGGTGGGTGGGCGGGGCTACATTCAGAGTATAAAAGCACCCAAATTTTCAGCCTCTTTTAGGGGGGGAAGTGTGTCTTATACTCCGAAAAATATGTTATATGTGCCCATAAAAAATCTAGGGCCGTGTGGTTCCAAATAGCAATTAGAGATACAGAGGAGACTTCAGTTGGTAGTATCCTAATGGCATTAACAATAATATGAGCATAGATTACAAGCAATGCAGAAACGAGAAGGGCAATGCCAATTGAACAACCTCAAACCAGGCAAATACTATGTATAAGGAAACACTAAGCAGCAAGCCCAAACATCCAAAATTAACCATCCTTCGGAGCTGTTCTGGTTTTTCATTGCAGCAGAGATGTTAAAAGTCCAATTTCAGTATGCATGCCCAACAAAAATGATCAATATTTGAGGGGGACTTGCGATATACGCAAGAAGTATAGATCTTCCTGAGTCATCCTACTGACTAAGAAATTAGATGCATCAAGAAAAAATGGGGCCATGAAAAGTTAAGGAACTCCCAACAAAGGATGCACTCCATAGGTGGTATATACACTCAGAAATTTGCCAACTTTAAACGTATAGCAAGATTAGAGGATGTTTGAATATCCGGTTCAGGCAAACCGGTAGTGGTGACTGCAGGTGGCTCCGCCCACCCGCCCGGACATAATGACGTCCCATTTATTCACGTTTTTGAGGCTCTGCGCATGCACAGAAGGCTGTATGCATGCGCGGAGGCGGTGCGAGCTCATATTTGCGAACCGGTAGGGAAGGTAAGTGAATATCACCCCTGATTATATGGCAATGCAGTGATGCCAATCTCGTAGCTGAAATGGCAATCAGTCTGTTCAGCATCTGTAGTGATCAGCAGGAAAATGTAACCAAGTCCATTGTTGTAGTTTTCAGTAATATGGACAACTCTTCCCAAAGTGGCTGTAGTTTCTCCTCACAGTCGACTGAATCAAAAGACAATCACTAGTCATTAGTTCCAGGAAGCCAGGGTTCTATTAGCACTTCCCACACATCTATTGGTATTTCCACTCAGGTTCCATATTGATATTATCGGGCATTTTCTGTTCTGTTGCTATAGCTCTCAGTTTTGTGTCCAACAGCAGGAAAACAGGTTCTTCCTTCCATACATGGGATGTGCAAACCTTCTCCCCTGGGGGTTTCACTTGCATAGACTAGGTGAGATGCACGGCTTCCCTTGATTGAATGACCCGTGGTCGGACAGGAGATAAGTTTTTAAAAAAACTTACAAAAAATAATAAATGCCATAACTGACTTGGGCTGTTTCCAGCCTCTGAATCTGGTAAGACATTTGGACATCAGCCTGTTACCACAGGTGCCAGAGAAGTCACAAGTACAGTGAGTGCAAGCCACAGTTCACCAGAACCTGAAGTGTCCATCTTCCTTTTTCCATGATTCCACATATTCCTTTTACTTTGTTGGCAAAATACCTGTAAATGGTTCAATGTCAAAGTCCAAACAGATTAATTCACAATGTTAGGGATGAAAAAAAAAATTCCAAACTTAGTTGAACTTAACTAGCTATAGTTGGCCCTTGAATCTTGTTAGATTTAAGTACATAATCATGCAACTTAAGACAAAGCTGCTAGGCAGACTTTTCCTCTCCTCTTAGGAAGAGATTGGCATATCAGCATAACTGCAGAGCAGGCTCCCATACTGTGATAGGACTATATGCAGCCGCCTATAGCTAAGGCAAGACTGGGAGAGGCCATTACTTGAGCTGCAAAAGTATTTAATACTTTCCAATTTCTTGATAATTTCCAGAATAAGATCTTATAAAGCTGGGAAGCTATATGAGAATGTATTGAGGTATATGTGGTACCTCACTCAGTATATGTGGTATCTCGCTCAATAGTAGTAACTGTGAGAGGGATCTTGGAGTCCTAGTGGACAACTAGCCAGCAATGTGCAGCAGCTGCCGAAAAAGCCAACACAGTTCTAGGCTGCATAAACAGAGGGATAAAATCAAGATCACGTGAAGTGTCCTGCCATCCTCACTCCCATTTTCAATCACCAGCAGAATTAGAGGGGCTGACACAAAGAAGAGGGAGTCAAGCAATTCTCCAAAGCACCTGAGGGTAGGACAAGAAGTAATGGGTGGAAACTAATCAAGGAGAGAAGCAAGTTAGAACTAAGGAGAAATTTCCTGACAGTTAGAACAATTAATCAGTGGAACAACTTGCCTCCAGAAGTTGTAAATGCTCCAACACTGGAAGTTTTTAAGAAGAGATTGGATAACCATTTGTCTGAAATGCTATAGGGTTTCCTGCCTAAGCAGGGGGTGGGACTAGAAGACCTCCAAGGTCCCTTCCAACTTTGTTATTCTATTCTATCTTCTGGATTGCTTCCACAGCTAAAGGTTGAGGGGGGGGGGAAGAAATCATTTGTCCTGTTAGATAGACTACTTGTCCATGAAGACTCTATCAAAGATTGTCAAATTTTACTTCCTCCTCTCCCCTTTCACCCTGATTAGATGCCATGTTAAGGAGGAAAATATAACTCAGTAAACGTGTTGTACATGACACATAAACTCCATTTTCCAAATTTTATTTATTTATTATTATCTCTTTTATTCATTAAACATGAAACTCAGTCAACTGAACATTTAAAAATGTATCACAAATATCATTGACTGGTGCTGATAGTTGATATGGGTTGCTGCCTAGGTATCAACCAAGTATCTTCTTAAAATGTACGATGTTCCGAGTAGCGCAGTTTTTTGCAGTTCCACTGGTGTTATTGCAGGAAGCTGCAATTTCTTGATGTATTTTGTAAAATTCTTGGACATGGTACCAAGTGCCCTGATGACAATGGGTATCATTGTTACATGTTTCATCCATATTCATGTAGTTTCGATGGCCAGGTTGCGATATTTCGTGATTTTTTTTCAGTTCTTTTTCTTCGACTCTGGCGTCTCCTGGTACAGCGATATCAATAAATTGTACGCTTCAGTTTTTGACAACTGTGATATCTGGTGTGTTCCAAATGATGATCAGTCTGTATTCAAAAGTCCCACAAGATCTTCACCTTCTCATTTTCGACAACTTTTTCCACTTTGTGCTCCCATGCCCTTTCGGATACAGGTAAGTCGTCTTTTTTACATAATGACCACTGGAC
>QLTV01000867.1:835693-864947 GCA_003457575.1 Thermophis baileyi
TCAAGTTGTTATCGCATTTTTCTTCAATGTTTTTCAAGTGCTGTCCATGAAAAGCTTTGGTTTTCCATCCATTTAATCTGTCATCCAGCTGTTTTTCCTTATATTCTGCCTGTCAGGCTGAAGCCATTTTAGTTGGGGGTCTTTGGCCTGCCACACTTTATACTATTTTAATATGTATTCTTTGCTGTGGGAATTTGGGAGAGGGAATTGCATGAGGGCTGTCGGTATGTAGCCATAACAAATTCCTTCTAGATAGTCAAGGTCATCCTTTGTCTTCGCACTCCTGCACCTGCACGGAAGGAGATGGGTGGATGCTGCCAAGTTGGCAGTTGAAGATTGGTTCACGTGATGGACCTGGGGGGTGTTGGGACAAGGGCTTGTACTTTCAACTGGGTGGAGAAACCCTGGAGCTTCAGATTCGGGTTTCTCCCAGATGTGCCAACATGGCTCTGTTAATAAATTGGAACTTTGAGGAATACTTTGCCTCGGACTCTGATTTAAGTTCGGATGCTATTTGGAACCCTGACACTGCCTTTGTTTCTGTTGTTTTTATAATGTTCTCCATTTTCACAGCCTGCAGCAATTTTTCTGTACTTTGGTTCACATAGTTGTTGTTGTTGTTGTTGTTATTGTTGTTACTGTGTTTCTCCCAAAAGACGACCCACCTTGAAAAGAAGCCCTATCGCGATGCTATTTGGAACCCTGACATTAACCCGAATCTCTCTTAAAACTCACCCAGCTACCCTGAATCCTGGCAGCAGGGCACGGGGGGATTGCCGACCCCAGGCCAGCCGCCGAACCTCGGCCTCGCACAGCCAAGGCAAGCCCCAGAAGGGTGGGCTTTCTTCCCAGGCATGGGATGGGCACAGTGCCAATGGGCTCCGGGGACCCAGCAGCCACCGAACCCCATGCCGATGTTCGGTGCGATGCAGCCTCCTGCAATGTCCGTCCCGGCCACGCAAGCCCAGTTGCAGCAGCAGGGGCAGCCCCCCACCGACGGCGCCATACCGGGGCTAGCCCAGCCATTACAACCGGGGGGCCCACAACTGGGAGGCCCCCAACCGCAAGCGATTGTCCCACCGACCACACAAGTGCAAGCCGGCCCCAGCGCAGCCCCCTCGGTTAATGGGGATCCCAGGAAGCTGGCCTATTTCCTACATCGGGTCTGGGTATACATCGATCAGTTTGGGATCCAATTTCAGTCGGACTGAGAACTGATCGACGCAATAACCGAGGGGATGAACGAGGGCGAAGCAGCAGAGTAGGTGGCAGAACTCCACGATGAAGCGGCCCCAGAACTCGATGACTCTGACGAGTTCGTCCAGCAGATGCGGGTCCATTTCAACAACGTGGCTCAGCAAGTGGAAGCTGAGGAGCAGATTAAGGGGCTGAAGCAGGCAGGCTGCCCAGTCAAGGAGCTGGTGTGGGAATTCAGAAGGGCGGCAGGGAAGGTGCGGGACTGGCCCAAACGGCTCTTGGTGCACACGTTTAAAGAGGCCCTAGACCCAGAACTGAGAAAGTCCTGAAGCATCTGGGTGGTCCCGGACAGGATCCAGGACTGGTACAACACGGCCATCGTCCTGGATCTTGGAACTTTGAGGAATACTTTGCCTCGGACTCCGATTTAAGTTCGGATGCTATTTGGAACCCTGACACTGCCTTTGTTTCTGTTGTTTTTATAATGTTCTCCATTTTCACAGCCTGCAGCAATTTTTCTGTACTTTGGCTCACATAGTTGTTGTTGTTGTTGTTGTTGTTGTTGTTGTTACTGTGTTTCTCCCAAAAGACGACCCTCCTTGAAAAGAAGCCCTATCACGTTTTTGAGCGCATGCGATCAAATTAAGCCCCACCCATAAAATTAGCCCTAATTAAGACCCTGCCCACCCTGGGGTCCAGGGGGTGGGACGAAGCACACAGTTAAAAAATAAGGTAGGGTGGGGATGGGGGGGGTGGAGCTGCCCTACTTACCAAGCCTCACACACCCCAACACCTGCCTCACCTTCTTCTGTGGCCACTTCTTCTGCAGCTACTTGCCGCCACTTGCACGCATCACTCTGGCCTCCGTTTCACTTTCAGATGCCTGCCGGAAGGCATCTGCAGCCGATCTATTATCGGCTGCAGAGGGCTTTCCAGAAGGCATCTGCAGATAATAGATCGGCTGCAGATGCCTTCCGGCAGGCATCTGAAGGCGAAATGGAGGCTGGGGCAATACGTGCGAGTGGCAGCAAGCGGCAGCAGAAGAAGTGGGCCAGCAGCGGGCTCCTGCTGGCGGGGCTGGCGGTGCCACCGCCACGAGGTGAGTCAATAATTAGAACACTCCAAAAAGAAGGCCTAGCCGTTTTTTAATTTGTTGGCTGGCCGAACATGTCAACATTTTTTTCTTTTCTTTCATTTTTGTTTTGTTTTAAGCTGCGGCTGCCCAATTGGAATTTTTTATGTAAATATTCAAAGGTACCTTCAGGTGACCATACATGTGCACACAATTTTAACAAGCCCTATCTCCTTTTCTATTCAATTTAATTTAATTCAATTCCAGTCCTCCTAGCTTCAAGCAAATTATCATAGAGACACATCAACAGAACAGAAAGTCACATCCAAATTATCTGAATATTCGATATTCCAACTTCCCATTCAGACAAGCTAAGCTTACATGCTGAACCCTGGGTGGGAAGAACAACAAAACTTTACTTTCTTCATGGCTTTCCATGTCAAGTGGGTCCAAATTGTTTTACGATCCAGGAGATTTACGTTTCTCCAGGATCAACTAATGAACTTTACTTCGTTCATTAGAATATCAATGGACTCAGAAGATTTACCTCTCTCTAATAACTCTGTTGCCTCCTGGGTTCCAGTTAAACCAGTGGTTCCCAAACTTTTTCAGTCCACCGCTCCCTTGGTGCTACAAACTCATCCTCAGTGCCCCCCACCCCCTTCAGATGGGCATGGCTTGGTGGTCAGGTGACCGGGTGGGCGTGGCCAACTTGTAAAATGTGGTGAAACTCACTTAACAACGCTCTTGCTTAGCAACCAAAATTTTGGGCTCAATTGTCATAAGTCTTTCTTTCTTTTTTCTTTCTTTCTTTCTTTCTTTTCTTTCTTTCTTTCTTTCTTTCTTTCTTTCTTTCTTTGAAGAGTGTCGTGTTGGGATTGTGTTTTGTTTTCTTTCTTTCTTTCTTTCTTTCTTGTCTCTCTCTATTATTTCTGCAGTAGAAAGCAACTTCCCCCAAGGCAAATATCTTGTGACAGCAGCTATGAGATGCTCCTAAAATTCCAAATTACTCACCAACTCCCAAGACGGGTGATTCCTGACATAGAGTTTATGGCTTATAAAACTGTTCCATGTCTGCAGGTATATCTGGATGAGAGAAAGTGAGGGCGTCCCTGAATGTGTGAATGCACATGAGAAACATCCATGCCTTTTCCAATCTTTCTTTCTTTCTTTCTCTATCTCTCTTCTTGGCGGTGGGAGAAGAAAGAAAGTGTTCTGGCCGGCGCTCAGCTTACTTTCCTGGTGAGGCTCGGAGACCGCCCGGCACGCCCATCCACCGGCTCTCCAGGCAGTGCCACTTTCTCCCTGCCCCGCCAAGGCCCCCACCAGCCCGGAGGCCGGTGGACCCCTGAGGCTGGTGGAGCTCCGTAGGTGCGCGCCCCGACGCTTCCTGGCCTGCGAAGGTCCCGGAGCTGAAGCCGGGAAGGCAAGAGGGGGGGCAGCGGCAACCATGCTCCGGCCCGGGAGTGGAGCGTCCCCTGTCATGTGCCGTCCCAGAGCGCGGTCTCCGGGCTGGCGGGGGCCTTGGCGGGGCAGGGAGAAAGTGGCGCTGCCTGAAGAGCCGGCGGATGGGCATGCCGGGCGGTCTCCGAGCCTCGCCAGGAAGGTAAGCCGAGCGCTGGCCGGGCCCACGTGCTCCCGCCCGCCCCTCGCTCTGGCCGTCTCCTGGGAAGTTCACAGGAAGTGGCAGCGGGTGGAGCTGGGCAGGGTGGAGCCGCCGGTGCAGCAGCACCCGGCGAGGAAGGCCGGGTGGGGAGGTGCGGCCGATTGTCTCGTTCATGGCGCTGTGGGGCAGATGGGCTGGAAGAAGCGTGGTTGAGCAGGGCCGGGGCAGCGCAGCCTATTGTGCCTTCTCTTGCCCCACTCTCCATCCCGGAGGGCTGCGCATCTCCCCCTCCCCCCAGCCAATCCTCTGTACAAACTGCCCACCACGTTTCTGCAAAGGTAGAGCCCTGCAGGGCAATCTAAAGAGGGGAGGGGGATACTGTTTCTACAGGCCACCTTCCACCCGTGCCTCCCGTGCCAGCTCCACGGGACTTGAGGCTCCGAAGCAGCCCACTGGCTTCCAACCCAGCGCCAGGGGTAGAGTTCCCAGAGTGGCGCCGGCGGTCGGCCGGGCCGATCCGCAAAGAGAGCAGGCAGGTGGCCGGGTGAGAAGCCAGTGGGCTGCTTCAGAGCCCCAAGCGCTGTGTATAGCCTTGTTGGGCATAGTTATTTGAATAGCCTTGTTGGGCATAGTAACTTGAATAGCCTTGCTGGGCATAGCTTATTGTAATAAAATAACTCTGAAATTAGACAAGTATATGTACAAATGTAAAGGAACTAATTAAGCTTAGTTGCACACTTGCTTTGCTTTTTGTCCGAATAACACAAGAATAAAAGAAATATTGGATAACTCTATTTTGAATAGCTTGAATTCAATTTTATGACATAATTGGCATAGTTGGCAGGATTGCCCAACAAGGCTATACAGGTTACTATGCCTGACAAGTCTATTCAAATTGCTGTATTGTTGCCCAGCTAGGCTACACATTCACACAATACTCACATACACTCTCAACACAGGTGATCAGGCTGTGTTACAATGGGCTGGGAAGCAGACCCAGGGTGTCCCCTGTTCCAACAAGAGTTGTCTCAAACTTTGGGGGTCTGGATTCATTCTAGTCTTCTCTTTATAACAGTTTGTTTACTCTGAATCTATGTGTATGGTACATATTGCCCCGGTCTTGTCAGGAACTTCACATTCTTACTCCCTGTTCCATGACTCCATGAAAAGTGTAACCCATTACATTCCTTATGCCCACTAATGTTCTACCTGGTATAACCAACAATAAATCATTCATACATGCACTCAGAATATTTCCTTATTTGCAGTACACACATTCCAGCAATGTGAGTTTCCCGGGGAGTTCATGAAAAGGCTAACTATGATTGTATTATAAGCCCTCTTATCTTCATATCTTATATTTGTGATATATTTATAACATATAACATAAAATGTAACAACAATCATGACCTGGATGACTGAAAATCTCCACAGACATTCTGGTGTCTTGGTTTCCACAAAAAATAACTTACAGAACAAAAAAAAAATTATAGTTAGGATCCTAATGTTCTCTTTTCTGGTTCTCACTGTCAAGGTTCCGACTAATGAACCCAACCAATTCAGTACTCCGAGACTTGCAACTTTCTCAAAGGACTGTTTTATTGAGTACATCCAGGGGTGGGTTCCTCCCGGTTCAGACCGGTTCTCCCGAACCGGTAGCAGCCCGCTGGTGATGTCATGATGACATCACCGAACCAGATCGGTTGGTGCCGGTCTGTGGGGGCTGCCATCTTTTTAAAAAAAAAAATTTCGAATTTTTTTATTTTATTTTATTGAATTTTTTTATTATTTTTTTCCTTCTGAGCATGCGCAGAAGCCGACTTCCGGCACTCTGCATGCGGTCGCCATCTTTTTTTGGCTTTGTGGGGTTTTTTGTTAGATTTTTTGTTACTGCGCATGCGTGTGCAAAGCGCGCGCGTGCCATGAGGCGCGCCCACGCGGTGCGGGAGGGAGCAAACCGGCAGCGAGGTAAGTTGGAACCCACCCCTGAGTACATCATTTTGGCATGGATGAAAACAAAACCAGCTCTAAATATTTCCTGCGGTTTTAGTATAATTAAAGAAAGATAACTCCCTCCCTCATTGTCACAGTTCACATTGTCCAGTTAGGTGTTCTGGTGTCTCCCTGGCAACTCCTTCCAGTCTCTGGCCAGCACCTGTTGAGATGACCTTGGTTCCCATGGGATGATCTGTTGTTATTGTCTGATCTGACATTCCAAGCCTCTCCCCCCCACCCCCCATACTGTGTGGCACTGTGTGGCAAGCTGAGAAATGGAAAGATGGCTGCGGCAGGCTGATCTGTTTAAAACTTGACAGTTGGATCTCCCTAGAAAATGAGAAGTATCTGGAAAACATCAAGGAAACACACACATTAATAAAAGCCAGGCTCCCCTATCTCCCTATGGAGGTCCTTTAGGTTTCTGGGGGTATTTCTCATGAAACTTCCTGATCAATCGATCTGCCCTTATATTCTGCGCTTTCACCCATCTAGCTTCTGACATTGGGTATCTCTTCAGCTGTACTAGGTATTGGAGTTTTCCTTTGTATAACCTGGAATCCAGGATCCTTTTAACCTCGTAATGTGTGTCTCCCCTACCACTATGATTGGACCTGGAGCTATCCTGGCTACTGGCCTCAGTTCTGACCCTACCACCGGCTTAAGCAAACTGCAGACGTGGCAATTTTAACTCCACTGTCACTGGGTTTATGATTTTCACTATGGGGAAAGGCCCTATAAATTTTGGACCCAGCTTTCGGCAGGGCAGCTTCCGCTTCAGGTACTTTGTGGATAGATACATTTTCTCTCCAATGTCTCTGGGATGACCGCCTTCGGCATCACTTTGAACTGGAAGCACCTTAACAGACAATTGAAGGCGGTTTTTCACTAGTCGCCCTCTTTGATCTTCACCCTATTGTACGCCTCCCTCAGGTCTAGTTTGGTGAAGATCTTCCCCTTGGCCAAGTGACCTAACCTGTCCTTCATTAGGGGAAGGGGGTACATGTTATCTACACACATTCCATTGATCCCTCTAAAATCTACACACAGCCTCATCGACCCATCCTCCTCCTTAAACAGCACTGGGGCTGCCACGTGGGATTTAGCTGGCTGAATAGAGCACCAGGCTAGGTTTTTGTCTATGTAGTTCCTCGTTCCTCCATCTCCTTTGGGGTCATAGAGTACATTTTCGGCTTGGGGAGCTTCACTCCCAGCAGGATTTCGATGGCGCAGTCAGTAGGATGGTGGGAAGATAGGACATCACATTCCTTTTTGCTGAACACCTCTCCAGGTCTCTGTACTCTTTAGGACTGAACAGAATCCATGGCAGCTGCCCCTGCTGCTGCAACTGGGCTTGCGTGGCAGCTGCTCCAAGGTGGCCTTCAAATTCTTGGCCTCCCCCCCCCTCTACTCTCTCCAAGGGCTCTCGCTGGGGGAGGGAGCCTCTTTCCCAGCTTCATCTTTCTCTCCCTCTTCTGCCACCTGTCCGGGTTCCAAGTAATACACCCATAATAAATAGAACTCCGAGGCAGGTAGATTCCTCAAAAAAACTGGTTTATTAGATATATCATATTGGCACAGGCTGGTGAAAACTGACTCTGAATATTCCCGCGGTTTTCACCTAATTAAAAGTAGAAGTTTTTTCCCCTTCCCCAAACAATCAGTCACATGATCCAATCATCGTGTCTTCTAGTTGCCTGGTAACTTCACTCGTCCTCTCTCTGACCACCTGTGGGAATGTCCTTGGTTTCCAGGAGAAAGTATTTTGTTTTGGGTTGACACCACCATATGGTAGGGCCCCACTTGTCTAGCCAGGACAGCCCCAGGATTACCACCTCGGCGCTATCATGAAGAGGATGGTCCCTTGATGCTGGCCTATCTGTAGCCGCATGGGCTCCGTCAGGTGCATCGTGGGGTAGCCCCCTGTCAGTGAACCATTCACCTGTTTGAACCTCATGGATTGGGGCAGTTTTCTTGCTCGTATTTCTAGTTTCAGCACAGTCGGCATGCTCATTAAGCAACTGGTGCAGCCTGAGTCTATGAGTGCCTCCAACTCTCCCTGGGTTCCTGACTTGGGTGCTATGATCTTCACCAGGATAGAAAAAGGGGCAGAAAAAGGGGCTCCACTCTCCCCCTCATATTTGCTCTTGTAAGGGGTCAGCTGCCGGTCCTCCTTGGCTGGAGTTTCCTCTCCCTCGCTATTAGGGGAGAAGACCTCTACAACCTGGTGCACCACGCTCGACTTCTCTCACCCTTTTCACTGTGGCTTCTTTGGCTTGGTGGGAGCAGGCACCCCCTCCTAGTCGAGGAGTGGGTGCCAAGCATTTGGCTGCCCTATGGCCCTGCTGGCCACATCAGAAGTATAGGACAGCCCCACGGGCTAGGGTGGCTGGGGGTGGCTGGAGAAGCGGCCACCAGGGCAGATACCAGCTTTCGTCCCAGCTGACGGCACTCTTGGCTCCTCTTTGGCTTTGATTCTGGGGCACCGTGACTCTTGTACTCCTTCAGGTTGAGGTCTATCACTGTTGCCATCTGGTACCAGTCATGGATCTGTTTGGGTATTCCCCAGGATAGGCAGGCGTGGAATGGCTCCCGGGTCAAGCCCTCTCTGAAGTGGTAGACTAGCAACCGCTCCGGCCAGTGTCTCAACTTCCCGGCAACCCTCTGAAATTCTTGGATGTACTCCACCACCAGCCGGCTCCCCTGCCTGAGGTCTTGTGTCTCCGACTCAGCTTTCCTTGGGTCTTGTCTTCAAATCTGGCTCTGAATTCATCCTGGAAGACATTGATGTTCTCCAGGTCCAGCACTTCTTTGTCATGGAGGCTTGTCACCTATTCTGCTGCCTCCCCTTCGAGATTGGCCTTCATGGCATTCAACATTGCCACCTTATCCGGATAGGCCAGGGCAGCACAGGTGGACCCACACCTGGTTCAAGAAGAATGACAGCTTCTCTGGGCTCCCGGCAAATGTGGCTTTTATCGGCGGGGGATCCACTGGTGGAGGTGGGGGTTCCCAGTGTTCAGGGAACCAGCCAGGTCCAGGATGGTAGTGCCATGGCTGGGGTCTGGGCCACCCCGGGGGGATCTGGGGTCATCCGGCTGCGCCTGCAGGTGCACTTTTTCAGCCAGGCAAGCCCTAGAACAAGGGGTCTTTCCATCCCTGGTGCCACTATGAGGCTCAGGATTTATGAATATGGTCCCATCCACATTTCTAGAGTTCAGTCGCAAAAGTTGCAGGGATGCCTCCCACGACTGAGCCATCTAATTGGCAGAAAGTGACTGGAACTTTTAGCCTCCTTAGCCAGATGCCTAGCTTCTTCACCAATGCCAGGTTCACCAAGCACCTGGTGCAGCCTGAGTCTAGTAAGGCTCTCAGGGTGGCCTCCAGTCCTGACCCTGGGAAATGGAGTTCTATGGGGACAGTCACAGGTGTGATCAGGCCACTTACCAAGGGGTCATCGTCATCATCTATATCAGTTAGCCCTTGGTCATCGTCCTGTGGGATCGGAGTTCCCTCTGTCTTTTTGGGCGAGGAAGTGAATTCCACGACTCCCACTCCTTTCAGTGCCGTCTCTCTTGTGTGAGGTTGCATCTTGGGAGTTTTCTCCCCAGGGGCTTGATCTATTTTCTTGACTGGATGGTTAGGTCTGCATTCCATGACTTGGTGGCCTTCCTTGCCACATTTGAAGCAGACAGTGGATTGCGCTTGCAGGGCTTGAGTTCTGGCCGCATCCCTCTTCCTTTCTGGAGGTGACTTTTTCCAGACTTTGGCTGTGTGGTACTTGTTTTGGGTTTGGTCACTCCACTTCCTCAGCCAGCACGCACCAGTCATGAAGGCGGGCTGGAGCCCCTCTTGCAATACAAGTGGTATACAGCTCATCGTTCAGCCCAACTTTGAAGTAGTTCACGATGATGTCTGCTGGCCAGTTGAGGCAGCACGTCAGATCACAGAATTCCTCCATTATTCTGCCACACCCTGTTCCCTTGCCACAAGGTCTTTATGTGATCTCTGGTCTTTCGATCAGCCAGCAGCTCTTCAAACCGCCACTGAAGTGCTGCTAGTTGGAGTTCCTCAAGTTGGAGGCATTTGCATTGTGGAGGGTCACCATCCATTGGCCTGCGGCCTCCTCTAATGCCAGCATGACCACTCTCACCTTAACTCCCTCTCTCATGGCCATATTCCTGCATATAAGTGAGGACGTGGGCCAGGAAGAATCCCAGTTGCTGGGAGTCCCCATCAAATTTCATGTTGGGGGGGTGCCTTCTGCCTTTGGGACTACACAGCATCTCCCGGTCTCAGGACGTTGGCTCCAGCTGTCTCTCTCGATGGGGGTCCCTGCCACAGTAGCCCCCGATGAGGTAGACGATACTGCCACCGTGGTGTCAAGTGATGACGCTTTCCTTTCTTCATCTTCAAATTGGGTTTGGTGGCCATCATCACCAGACATTCTGGCCAGGGTCTCCCATGCCTTCAGGTTCTGGAACACCTCCATCATGGAAGACATGGCTTGCTTCATGAGAAAGTTTGCAGGGTTGGGCTCGTCCCCTTCTTCCTCATCATCTTTGAATGCTTCCAGTTCTTCCTGCCATCCAAATCGGTGACTGCCTTGGGTGAAGGCAACTCCTTTGGTCCTCCCCTCCCAGTCGTCCTTCTTCCCAATGCCGATGGACCACCTGGGTTTTGATGGACCACCTGGGTTTCTATGAGTCTCCCAGGTTCGCATCCATCCATCCGGTGAAGTCTGCTCCCAGGTGAGCCTTGACAGAGGCTTCACCCCAGCACTTAGCTTCCTCTTGGTTGCTACCTTATTGTTTCTTATGGATATGAACTTTGTAGGCAAATTCCAGAAGTTTAGCAATATTGTCATTGTAAAATATTTGGGAATGATTAATTCAGTGATCATTCATTATGTTACCATTGTGAGTTTTTATGGTATCATGTAGAAATTGTGTGACAATGGTGTGGGGATTGGCTAATTCTTCCTTTGGATGAACCTTCTCCAAGTAGCCCCATTAGCAAGCGAAGTAGGTATACACCATTTGATCTTTTTTTTCTAGATACGATAGTTGAGCAGTTGAGACATTTGAGCCTCATCATCTTAAAGTAAGTAAAATGAAGATTATTATCCAAGTTTATTTACACTGTGTATATTTGACACTTTCATTTGCCATGGCAGTTTCCAGCCAATTCTTTTTGGCACACCAGTCATAAAAAGCCTTATATATAATTGTTAATAATTTATTTTAGCAGGCTTCAATTTTAAGAAAATTCAGTCTGTACTACAAATGCCACCATTCTATGTTTCAGTCCTTGACCAGGAGCCAACTGAATAATAGGGGCAGTGATTGGAACCGATTGACATCTGTGGAGAGTGGATGGTGGCCAAAGGGTTTTATATTGCCCAGAATGGTCATGTGATTGAATTAGCAATCATTACAAAACAGAAAAGATCCATCTTCACATATGCATCTGGGTATAACCAGCCTTATTTGTTCTATAAAAACAAAGTTGACACTAAGAATTTGCATTTTGAAAAAAAAATTATGGTTGCAGTATTTTGTATTTGTGACATACAACAGTTTGCATGAATAAATGGAAGTGTAAATTGCAGGAAGGATAGAATGGGGAACACTTTTGTTGTTAACATTTTGTCAGGCTTGTACCGACTTAGCATTTAGGAAAGAAAGACCCTTGACTCCATTTTGGAAGTGAAAGGTTCACTTTTATGAAAGTCAAGCAATTACAGCATAAGCAAAGCTGGATCTGAATATTTCTGCACAAAGCCTACAGTTTTCCCTCTTCCTTGTCCTTGCCATGCCATATAAGCTAAAACAATGCTTTCCATTTCTTCTTTGACACACTACACTGTTGTCATAGAACTTGGGGCAGTACTTACTTTTTGGCTGATGTTGTGGCGATATCGGACACGAGGAGTGGGTCTCTGCACTCCCGTGCTGACAGGAGCCGCGGTGGCGCAGTGGTTAGAGTGCAGTATTGCAGGCTACTTCTGCTGATCACCGGCTGCCAGCAGTTTGGCAGATCGAATCTCACCAGGCTCAAGGTTGACTCAGCCTTCCATCCTTCCGAGGTGGGTAAAATGAGGACCCAGATTGTTGGGGGCAATATGCTGACTCTGTGAACCGCTTAGAGAGTGCTGTAAAGCACTGTAAAGCGGTATATAAATCTAAGTGCTATTGCTATTGCTATCTCCCTGTTGGAGGGCTCCGAAAGGAGCTAAAGCCACCCTGAAGGGGTGGTGAAGAAAAGAGGGGCATCCTGCAGGTCATGAAGAGCTGCAACTCTTCTGCTCGACCCAGGGCTTTATCCCTCTCATCCACGAGGAGAAGAGGCAGCCATCATGGCTGTCATGAAGCTGGGACAGCCGAGGCAACAAAGATAATGTGCAGGAGTGATGTAGATGAACAGTGACTGGAGTTGGGTGAGAAGATTCCTTTTTTATTTAGAACCTAACCTAAAAAAGAGAGAGAAAATCCAGGAAAAGAGACTCTTAGAACTATCTGTTAAAGCGGCAAATAATCATAGAGAGAAAAATCCTAGACCCGAAAGAAAGGAATTAAGGGGAGAAAAGCTAAAGACTTTCTTTAAAAAAAAAATACAGAAAATCGGATTGCTTAAACTGGCTAGGCGTTGTATTGGAAAGGCATTATAAAATGCTGGAACTATTTACCTGAATAGCCGACTTTGCTTTCATAAACTGAATTAAAACTTGGATTAATCAATTTGTTAGATTTGAAACAATGCTGAAACCTAAGCTGGTTTCATCTACTGGTGAATGGAAAATATATCATACCCCAACAAGACTGGGAATTTTTTGATAAGAGAACCAAACAATACCTATTTGGAGGATTGTGGTGATTTACTGTTCTATAAATATCTATTTCATGATTACTGGAGATTCTATTGTGAGAATAAGAAAGACTGTTAAAAAAAGTAAAGTGACTTTTGACTTTTGAAAAGTTGCCTGGACTATCTATGGAATGGATTAATAACCCTGAGATGTAAAAAATTATTATTGAATATTCTGAGGAGCAACATCAGACTTGATTTCTGGACTGTTGATAAGAGTGGGACTTATTAAAACAAGACAAGAGGCTTTACTAAGGGGAGATGAGTGGGACTCCAGGAGAAATGGCGTTGATGTTTCAAGACATTAGGGATGCTATGTCAAAGAATTACAGAGAAACACAGAACCTATTGCAAGGCATGAATGGGAAAATGGAAAATATCTTACAATTGATAATGAAGATCAAAGAGTCCAGGAAAGAGAGGAGACAACAGAAAGAACAGAGGGAAAATCAGAACAGACAAATCAGCAAATAAAACAAGAAGATGAGAAGGAGAAGATGACAAAAATAATAATGACTGATGAAATAAACCAAGGAAAAAGTACTTTAAGAGATTTAAAAATGGAATCCGATAAGCTGGAAGATACTTTTGAAAGGGAGATCAGGGTATGGGTGGATATTTCGGAGACCTGGCAGCTTAGGAGGATAGAGATGGGAGAAATACCCAGATTGAATGGTGAAGACACAGATGCTGATAGAGATAAAGATCCAAGAGAGGAGTATAGGAGGCAAGTTAAAACATGAATAAGAATTGAAGTATTAAAATGAGCAAGAGATGATGGATAGAAAGGAAATATTTTCTTTTTCTTCCTCTTTTCTAATATAAGGATGGCCTGATAAAAAACTAGAATAGAGATAGAAATAAGAATACACATTTTTACATAAAGTAATAGGTAGATGAAAAGATTGGAGGTTGAAAGATAGTATTATTATGTATGTTCAAATAATATGATTGGCATTAGAATGGCGTATTGAAATATTGAACAACCAATAATGAAGGACTGCCTTAATATAAACGTGTATTAACACTAGGATAAGTAATGATGACCTGACTAGAATTTGGAATAGAGGCAGAAATAAGAAATAGGGGGAATACTAACATATATAATTTTTATATGATAGAATATGAGTAATAATTGGATGGAAAGATTAACGGTTAAAGGATGGTATTACTATGTATGCTTAAATAATATTACTATTGGCATTAAAATGGAACATTGAAATATTGAATAATTATTATAAAACAAATATGTATATTAATAATGGGATTATACAAGTTTGATTAATGTAACAAATATTATTAATGCTATTATTGTTATTTGTAACAAAATGAATTATACCCAGAGGCCACACTGTTCATGATATATTGATATTGATGTAGATTTAAAAATAAAAATTCTATAAAACTGGGGTGGGGGGAAAGAACTTGGGGCAGTACTTACATGGAAGTTTCCACTTACACAGATGTACCTCTGTGCATGCAGCCACTGCATGTTCTTGAAATTACTATCATGTATAATAGCCTCCTCAGTTTTGATAATTTTATATGTTGTTTTCACATGATACTGCAACATTCCCTTTCTTTTATGGAGTGTTTGTGTCTTTCTATTCCATAAAATTATTACAAATACTGTATAAACTTGTGGATAAACCAACACTCAACTTTCTAACCCAAATTCCATGAAAAATATGCCATCTGCTGATAAGCCAATTGTGAAAATTTTGAGGATCAGTATATTCATGGATGGGCTTATCCTTAAGTTTATATGGATATTTCAAAAAAGTATTACTGAATATGCTCACACATAAACTGATTGAAGGTGTTCTGACCCAGCCTTAGCAGAAGCAAGAAACAGACTCCTTGTCACGAAAACCCCCTCTTTATTTACCTCTTGTGAATTAATTGCATTCACTCACCGAAAAGTCCAGGCAATAGTCCTTCAAGGAGTTAACTGCAGTAACACTTCCTTATTTTAGCTTGTCTTCAGCAGCCTTCTTCCTTGTTGTTTAACAATGAAGAAATCCTCAAAATGGCACAGATCTTCAAAAAGGACTAATAGGCTGTGGCTAAAGAGAGCCTCTCTTAGTTTAATAAAGATTAATAGTCCTTAAAAATGATTAAGAAATGAAGGCACAACTTACTGTCCGTTTAAAAAATAAATTCCAAAATTGCTGCTTTTTCAACAACAAACAGCCCCACCGCCCAGCTGTCAGCATGCAGGCTGCTTCAAAGCACAGCTCCTGAAACTACTTGCAGAGCTTTGCTATATGGAGGATCTTGTGGGATGATGCTAGGACTCTCCCTAACCCAGGAGAGTCATATAAACTAAAGGAATGCCGCTTCCTTCAGTTGGTAAGTTGAAAAAGCAACAGTCCAGGGAAAAATCCTTCAGGGAGCCACTGGGATCTCTACCTGAGCGTGTCCTTTAGTTGACCATCTTCACTGGAAGCTCATTGCTGGAATATCAATGATATATATAGATACATATGGATGATAGATAGACAGACATAGATATCAAAAATATACTGGACAACAATTTGACCAGGATGGTATAAGGCAGGGGTTGGCAACCCACAGCTCCGGAGCCGCATGTGGCTCTTTTAATCCTCTGCTGTGGCTTCCTCCTTTCATTGCTGCGAAGAGAAGCAGCTGCTGCTGCTACTGTTGCCGCCTCCATGGCCTGCCCGCTGCTCTCGCAGCGCCTTGCACAGCACAGTGAAATTTAGCGCGCTTCACAATGGGGGAAATGGGATCTCCTCCTCCTCCTGAAGCCCATTACGACGCAGAGCCACAATGTGACCCTGCCCCACTCGCCCCTGGCAACAGCAGCGGCATTGGCCGTGGTGCGGGGCAAGCCAGTGTCTCAGGGCGGAGAGCAGGTTGTGCATCTCCCCAAGTGACCGAGGTGTGTCCAGCACCAATAAATGCCAGAAGTAGCGACCCGCCATTTCCTGCTGCAGTCTGTCGGGCAGCGAGAGAGAGACACACAGAGAGAGAGAGAGAGACAGATTCGGCTCGATTCGGCTCCGTCTGCTCCCCTCTCTCTGCCTTTGCCCAGTTTTGCAAGGATTCCGCAGACACTGCCTTGGTAATGGGGTGTGTGTGTGTGTTGTCCCATACTTTGCCTGCCAAGCGTCTTTGGGGGCGCCTGGGGACTATATTTTCTGGCCACTTTGGACCGAATTGCAGGATGCGTATGTGTGCCTGTGAGTGTGCTGCTGCTTGGGATGATGCTTCTCTGAAGTGCATGCGGCAATCTAAGGCAGCAACCTCGTGGCGCTGTGATGTAACAGCCTGACAGTCACACCTTTTGCAATGCAAGGTTTATTTTTGTATCTTTCCAGAGACAGAGAGAACGTGGCCGAAGTTCCTGTAGGCTTATTCCCTGGGTGTGTAGGTTGGGAAGTGGGGTTGGAGAGTGGGGGAGAGGGAGGGAGGGAGGGAGGGGGGGGGAGGGGGGGAGAGGGGGAGAGAGAGAGAGTGAGAGAGAGAGAGGAGAGAGAGAGAGAGAGAGAGAGAGAGGTGAACAACACACCCGAGGCCAGGTGTGGCAAGAGGTGGTTGGGAGGGGAGGGGAGGGGTGAGGCAGGGCCGGCCCGGGTGGGGCGGGGCAAATAATTTAACAACCGGTTCTCTGCCCTAACGACTGGCTGGGTAGGCGTGGCTGGGGGGGTGTCATGTGACTGGGTGGGAGTGAGTGACGCTGAGTTGGCCACGCCCACCCAGTCACACCGGTTGTTAAATTATTGGCTCCCGGTGTTTTCTTTTCTGTGGGAAACGGATCCAAATGGCTCTTTGAGTGTTTAAGGTTGCAGACCCCTGGTATAAGATGTCCTGTCTTGAGCAGGACTAAAAGAGGTTAGTTTAGAAGATCTCCAAGGTCCCTTCTAGCTCTATTTTATGTTCTATGATGCAGCCTTGGATCATATACTTCCTTAGCTGAGAATTTCTTTATTTGGAGAACAGATCCCTATCCAAACCAAATGAATCTCATACTGTGTTTTTTTTTTATCAAATTGCCATCAATAATATATTGGAATTGAAGAGTGCAGCAGATTAATTTACATCCAATAAAAAAAGTTAGAACTGAATTATATCTTGATGGTGATACAAGTTTCAGTATTCCAGTATTCTCATGTGGCTATTAAATAGTGAAGAAAACTTGGGGTTCAGAACATTTTGGAACTGTGTATGTCTAGTCTAACAAAGAAAAGGACTAGGGATGACATGATAGCAGCCTTCCAATATTTAAATGGCTGTTACAGAGAAAAGGGGATCAACCTATTCTCCAAAGCACCTGAGGGCAGGACAAGAAGCAACAGATGGAAACTTACCAAGGAGATATTCGGCCTAAGGAGAAATTTCCTGACCGTGAGAACAATTAATCAGTGAAACATCTTGCCTCTAGAATTTGCCTCTATCACTGGAGGCTTTTAAAAAGAGATTGGACAGCCATTTATCTGAAATAGTATAGGGATTTCTGTTTAAGCATGAGGGTTGGACTAGAAGACCTCCAAAGTCCCTTCCACCTCTATTATTCTGTTCTTCTGTTAAATGCTAGGAGGCAAATCAGCTCCATTCCAGCACCTGTTCTGTTCTGGTATTGTAAATATTGGAGCAAATCCACTGAAATATAGTATCCCTTAAATCCCACTGCAGTCCTTCACCTAAATTATCATAATCACTTTTCAGTCATTTAACCCATTTCTATCATGGTATAATGTAGTGTTTAGTATCTGAACCACATTTTCCTACAGCCAAGTATATTGCTGTATTAAACTTTTGTATCAGCCTTAAGAAGAGGTATGTTTCTTGTGAAGTAAAATTCTACCTGGCTACCTCTGAGAGTAATTGTACAGTATTGACCATGAAAACATTGCAATCAGGACACAATGACAACATTTCAGGCCAAAATAGCTTTCAATGTCTTCATGGCTACTTCCTAGCAGTATATAGAATTTTTTTCTTCTAATATGTAACATTATTTCCCATTTGGATGTATTTCACACTGTATTGGCCTATTATGTTAAAATAACTGTCAAATAATGAAACAATGAAATGTGTGTGTTAACTGCATATGCATAATTTTTAGAAGTGTACCCTCTTCATCAACTAAAAGTCACTTGAGATGAGTGACATACTTCATACTTTCTAATCATATCTAAGAAAAATGAGAGCAAGAATTAGCCAGAGTAAACAGAATTGCAAATATCATAGTTCAATGGGAAAATTCTTGATTACAACTACTTCCTTTGTCATAAAGCATCAAAACATATTTTTCTTCTTTTAGATCTTCATTGCAATGTGTGAAGTTATAACTGGTACTTCAGATTTTTGACAACCATATATCTATATATGAAAATCAGATTCATAGTTCTTATAGCTGCATTATGTTAAGAAAAAATACCTGTGGGAGAATGATGAAATAGCACAAACACAAATGGTTTGCTTAACCTTGCATAAACCACAATTAACAGGACTCAGACGTTCCCTAATCCATAAAATTGCAATCATTTTATAGCTCAGTACAGTGTGTAACTCTCAACAGAAGTGTATCTGTGTCCAAGTAAATGACAGAGATGATAATCTGAACAATGCACAGTGCCTCACAGATCAAAATCCAATACAATGGCATTAAATGCAGTACTTGCTTATTGTTAATGTTTGGGCATCAAAATTACTTGACATTTGCCTGGGACAATAGGACTGTGTTACATGGATGGAGCTGAGAGCAAAGAATAGCATCACTCTTCTATCTGCCCAGGTGCTTTTGATATCACTTGTAGAAGAACCAAACAAAAGTAGGACCCTGGTGGAACTTATTCACAGGCAATATCAAACCAATTTAAGCAAGGGAACAGAACAAACAGGCATTACTTCTCCTTCTTCTGAACAGTCATAACTTCTATCCTTTTGAAGACCTGTGGGCACAATGTCCAATATTTGCTAAGCAGCAGTGTTCTCGATTAATGACTGCTGGTAAAAGAAAGCACTTAACTGGGATCTCATTCACTGGTCCTGATTCAACATACAGTAGTTCATGGTATGAAAAAAGAGGCTGAAGCTTAGAAATCATAAACCTGATGCTGACTCAGTGCAATTAACAGTTTCAGGGTAATGTTCCAAGAATAATACTAATGCAAGTAGTCCTCACTTAATGACCAGTCACTTAGCAATCATTCAAAGTTATGACAGACCTCCACAGAGCTACTTATAACCCATTTACAAAGTTAGGACCCGCGTCACCCAGTGGTGGGATTCAGCCAGTTCGCACCACTTCGGGAGAACCGGTTGTTAACTTTCTGAGCAGTTTGGTGAACTGGTTGTTGGAAGAAATCATTAGGGCAGAGAACCGGTTGTTAAATTATTTGAATCCCACCACTGGCGTCACCCACTGCAGTTGTTAAAAGAATGCTGCAGTCATTAAGCAAACCTGGCAGTTGTTAAGCAAACCTGTTTTCACCAATGGGCAATTTTGCTGGAAACTGTAAGTAAATACCAGAAACCGGCAAAATCTGCCAAAAATTGCAGTTATGTGATCACAGGATATTGCAAACAGCTGAAAGTCAGCTGGTTGCTAAACACCCAAAATGTGATCCCGTGACTGTGATGGGTGATGCAGATCATAACTTAATAAGTCATAAAATTGGACATGGTGGTGCCCCGCTTAGTGACTACCATAAAATTTATGGATGGGGGAGTTGGATCAAACTCAGATGCCCCATCCACCTATCGGATGCAGATGTTTAATACAATTGAAATCCCTGCACAATTGGAGATCCAATCACATGGCGAAGCAATAAAGTTGCATTGAGAAAGGTGACCTTTTCTAAACATACAATACATGAATCAAATAATAATGACAGCATGGACAGCATGGTCAGCATTACAGACCAAGCTGACAATACAATCCTTCCTCACTTCCCCTTTTGGAGAAACTAGAATAGGGCTATGTCATAAAACATTTTGAGGCAAACCCCAAGGCATTTGAAAATAAGTATGAGATGTTTAGACTGAAATCAAGAAGTTGGGTGAATAAATAACTGCATTTTGAAAAATCATTTTTTTCTCCAGTTCATTTCAATGTACTAGTAAGAGTGATGAAAAGCTTATAAGAAACATACTCTGTGACCCTATATTTGGGAATTTCCCAATTGCTGAATTAAAGTATTAATTCATCTACCCAACATGAAATTTGCTATCAATCATAGCACATCATGACATTTTCCTTGGACAGAATAAATGGAGAAACACTATCATTGGTAGAGCAAAGATGACAAGCGTGTCTCACTCATGAGAAATTTCCAGGATAAGACAAAGGCAACATCATGGAAATGTGGCAGAAAACAATGTTGCAAGGTCAATTTTTGTAAAGTTGGTAGGTGCAAAAGGGAAAGACCTTCAGATAATAACATATCAGCTGTACATAATTTGAAACATGATTGGTAATGATATAAACCAGAAATTATGAGTTCTCCATCACTGGAAGTTTTCAAGAAGAGATTGGACAACCATTTGTCTGGAATGGTATAAGGCAGGGGTGTCAAACTCACAGCTTGCGGCCCGGATGCGTCACATGCTGGCCACACCCACATCCAGTTTAGTGAAGGGGGGGAAAGTTGCAATATGTCACGTGACAACGCCGTGACAATGCGAGTTTGACACCCCTGGTATAAGGTCTCCTGCTCAAGCACCTGGTTGGACTAGGAAGACCTCCAAGGCCCCTTCCAAGCTTGTATTCTATGTTTAATTGGATAAATAAAAAAGTGATACATGCATATGAATATACACACAATATGGAGTTTTAATGGAAATGGGAATCCAGATCAATGATCTATACAGAGTAATTTCACACTGGCTAATCATATTTTGATTATGGGGGAGGAAACTTGGATATCAGCCTCTAGAAAACAGGGCAGTGATGGATGGCCCAAATAGCTTTATTGCAGACTGAGTATTGATAAGCGCAGAAACGAGGTAAGATGAAATGAAATCCTGCATCAGTCCAATCAGAATTTCTTTTTACATTTCAATTGAACAGGATCCAAGACAGGGGTGAAATTCAAAATTTTTCCCTACCGGTTTTGTGGGTGTGGCTTGATGGGCGTGGCAGGGGAAGGATACTGCAAAATCTCCATTCCCACCCCACTCCTGGGGGAAGGATACTGCAAAATCTCCATTCCCACCCCACTCCTGGGGGAAGGATAGTGCAATCTCCATTCCCACCCCACTCCAGGGGAAGGATCCTGCAAAATCCCCATTCCCTCCCCACTCTTGGGGGAAGGATCCTGCAAAATCTCTATTCCCACCCCACTCTGGGGCCAGCCAGAGGTGGTATTTGCCAGTTCTCCGAACTACTCAAAATTTCCGCTACCGGTTCTCCAGAACCTGTCAGAACCTGCTGAATTTCACCCCTGATCCAAGAATAGAACATAAGCATTACAAAATATGGGAAATACATATTCTGAACCAAACAATTTCAACATCAGTCACTACTGGCGATTCCCCAGTTCTTTCTTTCTGGTGTTTGGAGCAGAATGGGACAATTTGCCCCAGCCATCTCATCATGACCAACTTGCCATGGGACAATTCACCATGGAAAATTCCACATGGGATAACTCAACACAATAAATGTTATCCACCACTGTTTCTCCAACATTATTTCCAGTTTTGTCAATGGAAATAATGTCAGAGATAACGTTTATCGCACTGAGTTATCCGGCATGGAATTGCACAGATGGCCATGGAGAGATGGCCATGGTGAGTTGGCTGTGGCAAATTGTCCTAGACCCATTTGGAGAATAGATGCAAGTCATTCCAAAAGAAAGCCAACTGGACTCTTCCCCACATCTACCGCTATGTGTTTTCCTGTGATCTCCAAGATGGGAAGAAAGTATGCCATTTGGAAAAGTGCTACCACACAGGGTTTCTCTTACTGAATCTCAGAAATGAGGCCATCAAAGTTGGGGGATCATTTCTTCTGCTGCTGTCAGGGAAGCAAGTAGCAGGAAAGGGGAAAACAACAAACAACAAGCAGCAGTTTGACTCAAAGACTGAAATTCCATTGTAGAGGACATGTCCTCCACAGATGGCATGTGGAGAAAACATGAGCCCATAATCCCAAGGGATAGAGGAACAGGGAGAAAAGGCCTATTGCTCTCCACTATTTCCATTTTCTACACCTTGATTTGGCAAGCCATTCTGTTGGGAGTAGTGTAGGGTAGAAATGTCCTTGCTAACTCATGAACTATTATGTAATTCTTTATTTTGTCTTATTCTTATGAACGAACATATTCATAGATTTAAAGTTTCCTGCAGGGAGCATAAACACTGAGCTTACACAATTAAAAAATAATAATTTCTAACTTACTGTAGATATAGGGTACACATTATGGAAGCCAGAAGGGTGAAGATGGTATTTGGGAAGAGGGACAAATAAAAGGGATCAAGACTATGAATTTTCAATGACCCTTAGAAGTCAAAAAGAACAGTATTTTCCCTTTAAAAGAGAAATGCTGTAAGGCATAGTATTTTGAGGCACACAGATTTTGGTGTCCAATATTTAATGAGCTATAACCTAATCATCATCATCATCATCATCGTCATCGTCATCGTCATCATCATCATCAATATCATCATCTTCTGTGTTTATTTTGCCAGAAAGCACATCTTCTATCCAATCTTCTAATTCCTCAACTGTAGGGAGTTCATCATCATCCCTGATGTCCATCCAGACACTGTCAGCCTGAAAGGAAGGGTGAACATTTTCTTCACAGAATACTGGGAGTTTTTGAAGCAAAATAAACCTTAAATCTTCTCCAATTACTTATGAAATGGGAGTTTAGGAAACTGGAAATAAAGGAAAAATCACTTGTGGATTTCATCCTACACTTTCTCCCAATAAACTGAATACAAAAGCTTTCAAATATAAGTACCGTGTTTCCCCGAAAATAAGACATCCCCCCAAAATAAGCCCTCCTCCGAAAATAAGCCCTCCCCGAAAATATTTAACTGCATGCGCAGCCGGTCCCCGCCATTTCCTCTGGTTAGAGTTAGGGAGACAGAGCTGGAAATCAGGTAAGACGGCAAGAGGAGCCCCGTCTTGCTCCACATGCCCCAAAATAATAAGACCTCCCCAAAAATAAGGCCAAGCACTTATTTCGGGGTTCAAAAAAATATGACAGGGTCTTATTTTCGGGGAAACACGGTAGTAATACTACATGACCATATGATATATGTTAACAAATAAAAATTGCAAATAATCATTTTTTAAATTATAATATTGTTAAGATACACATGCTAAAATAAAATTTCTTTGAATTATTCCAGAAGTTTGGGATAATCACAATTGTTGATAAATACTAACTAGAACAAGAAGAGAGGAAATGTTGCCCAACTGCTCTTGGAGACATCTTTTCCCTTTCCCTGCACCTCTCTTTTTGTTTCTCACTCTTATTATTTTGACATTTTTTTCCAGAACACTACACAGAGGGAAAATAATCTTCCCAGAAGTTTCAAAACAGATATTCAGAAGAGGGGCTTTTAAAATTAAGCCAAGGATCACAAATTGCCTATCTATGTTTAGACAAATAGATACATCCTTGACAGGCATCCATCACTGAGGAGCTGACTGTCACAGCAAAATACAGGTAAGTCCTCAACTTAACAACCTTTCATTTAGGTCCCGTTCAAAGTTATAATGACGCACAAAGCCAGATCCAGTAGCCTTAATGCTAAGGCCACTGAAACTATGAGCCAGCTGATACTCACATCGGTGACATTGACCACACCAATTTGTGGCTTGAACAGGTCAATCTTGAATGTCTTTTCCCAGTATGTGATCAGCTGTAGAAGCAAAAGAAAAGTAAAACTTACTTATACTTGTATTCATATTGTGAACTCAAAAATTTAGATGCCTATGGACATTCTCAAAGGTGCTTTTTCAAGAGGCAACTGGACTTTTTTGGTTTTTCTTTGAAGACGTTTCACTTCTCACCCAAGAAGCTTTTTCAGCTCTGACAGGATGGTGGGGAATGGAAGGATTTAATGTATACTCCTTGCAGACAGCTGGTCATTTGCATTCTTTTAGTGGGTTATTAAGGTCACCTGGAGGTTTATCTGTGTCATCAGGATCACCTGAGTGGTGCAAATGGGTGTGGAACAGGGGTGACATTCAATTTTTTCCCCTACCGGTTCTGTGGGCATGGCTTGGTGGGCATGGCTTGGTGGTGGGGTCATGTGACTGAGTGGGCATGGTCAACTTGACATCACTCACGGCAAGGTGGGGCGGCACCACCCCACCAAGCCATGCCCACAAAGCCATGCCCACAGAACCGACAGAAAAGTTCGGCCAAGTCTTCTAGCATTCAACCTGGCTGCTTCTCGCCTACTTCTCATATTTGCTCTGTGTGTATGAGCCCAAGAAGGAGGAGAGAAGGAGTGAGTGGGAGGGGCAGGGCGGGCTGGGGCCAGTCAGTGTTTCAATTTACCAGTTCTCCGAACTGCGCATAATCGCTGCCACCAGTTCTATAGAACCTGAATTTCACCCCTGGTGTAGAGCCTTTTTGGAACTTTTGAAAGGACTGTGTTGTAGACTGGAGATAGATGATGTCATATCCCTCCCCCTCTGTTGAGAGAGGGCTGTTCAATTTTGACATAGATGGCCTCTTTGACCCCTCTTTGTTTACCCTGGGGAAGTCACCCCATGCATATATGGACTCCCCAAAATCTACAGAGAGGGAACTCCACTCAGACCAATTGTCAGCAGCATCAACTCTGTCACCTACAACATTGCAAAACATCTAAACACCTTATTAGCTCATCTAGTTGGCAACACAACCCATTATATCAACAATTCACAGGACTTCACTAGCAAGTTTGGAAACTAAAACTGGACCCCGATGAGACCATGGTTTCCTATGATGTGACTTCCATCTTCACCTGCATTCCAACTACTGAAGCTGTCATGGTAGTGAAAAAATGACTGGTACAAAACAGCACCTTAGGTGATAGAACCTCAGTCCAGACCACATATGTGCCATGCTGGACCTCTGCTTGACCACTACCTATTTTAAATACAATGGTTTCTACAGACAAAAACACAGCTGCGCTATGGGTTCATCTGTGTACCCCATTGTGGCCAATCTCTACATGGAAGAGGTAGAAACCAAAGCCCTAGACTCCTTCACAGGAATTCCACCCACTCACTGGTATAGGTATGTGGATGATACTTGGGTCAAGATCAAAACACAAGAATTGGAAGCATTCACCAAACATACCAACTCTGTGAACAGATACATTAAGTTCACTTGGGAAGATGTTAAGGAAAATAGTCTAGCCTTCCTGGATTGTGCAGTACATATTAAGGAAGACAGAAGCCTTAACATTGAGGTTTACAGAAAATCCACTCATACAGATCAATATTTACATTTTGATTCCCACCACCCACTGGAGCACAAAATGGAAGCCATCAGAACCCTACACCAGCAAGCTGAAGGCCTGCCTACCAGCAAAGATGGAAAAGAAAAAGAATGAAAACACATCAAAGAAGCCATCAGAACGTGTGGCTATCCCAAGTGGACCTATATCAAATCTCAAAAAAGACCCCACAGGACCTCCACAGGACAACGAAGAGAACAATAAATAAAGCAACGTTGTCATTCCATAGAGTACGTTGCAGGAATATCGGAAAAGCTCAGAAGGATCTTCAGCCAACATAACATATGTGCACACTTCAAACCCAAGAATACATTAAGACAGAAGCTTGTCCATACCAAGGATAAAACACCCAGACACAAAGTGAGCAACGTGTTATATGCAGCACAATGCAGTGAGCCATGTGCAGATCTGTACATTGGGGAAACAAAACAAGCACTTCATAAATGCATGGCACAACATAGGAGAACAAACCCATCAGGACTAAATTCAGCAGTCCATCTGCATTTAAAAGACAAAGGCCACACTTTTGAAGACAGCAAAGTCCACATTTTGGACAGAGAGGACCACTGGTTTGAAAGAAGGGTCAAAGAGGCCATCTATGTCAAAATTGAACAGCCCTCTCTCAACAGAGGGGGAGGGATATGACATCATCTATCTCCAATCTATAACACTGTCCTTTCAACAGTTCCAAGAAGGCTCCACACCCATTTGCACCACTCAGGTGACCCTGATGACAGATAAACCTCCAGGTGATTTTAACGACCTGCTAAAAGAATGCAAATGACCAGCTGTCTGCAAGGAGTATAAATCCTTCCATTCCCCACCATCCAGTCAGAGCTGAAGAAGCTTCTTGGATGAGAAGTGAAACGTCTTCAAAGAAAAACCAAAAAAGTCCAGTTGCCTCTTGAAAAAGCACCTTTGGGTCAAAAAGTTTGAGGTATGGCTTCATTTCTACCTAATGGGCAACTACCCATTTGCAGCCAAGATATAGGGGCAGACCAGTCAGTTTTCAGTTTAAAGTTGCCCTCAAACACAATTTTCAATTACCTGTGGTTTGAAGGATATGTGGAGAAAATTTGGTTGGGGGGATTTTGAACTATACAAGAAACAATAAGAGTTGAAAGCTGAAGACATCATGGTAGGAACAGAATCAATCTTGGTGGGAGGTAAAGCTCTCGATTGTCTCCTGATGCAAGCAACAAGAAGCTAAGAGACAATGCAGCAGGTTTCCTCTGGGATATGGTTCCATTTAGCCTGACTGTCCATCAGTGTACAGGGGCTCCATTTCAACAGTGACAAGGGAAGGGAGTAAGCCTTTCAAGGGCAGGGGAATGCTGGATAGCAGACATCTAGGCCATTTCCTGGTGAAAAGACTTAGCTGCAGCACCATGCTGTAGTTTATGCTGTGCAAGATTATGACCCAGTGCACACATAAATGCTGAACCTTTGTATGCCAGCAATTGTGATTTAGCAGTACTGATAGCTTGTTCAACACTCTTTGGATAAAAACAAAATCAGACTTAACGTTTTATGCAATCTCATACTTAAAGCACACTCAGGATATATTGGCAATGCACTTTTAAGATACTTCTCTCCCATGTTCATGGCAGTTGAAGTTTGGTTTAAAAAACCCCTTCTGGATGCAACCATTTTGCGACAGATTCATACGTTCTAAATATTGAATAGCATTTAAATATTAAATATTTATATAACAACTCTAATAAATTGTGTTATATATCAAATATTTTAATGTATGTATTTTAATCATATGTTTATCTTCCTTTCTATTTCATTAAATTTCAAGATACATTGAGAAAAATTCAATGGAATTTTAAAAAGTTATGTGCTCTCATGTGGAACACATGAGAAAAAGTTTCTAGATTGAGTTATTTGAATATTTCCAAATAGGAAGATGTGTTGACCAAAGAAAGAAAGCTATTGCATAAATGATTGAAAGTCTAATCCTATTTGAATTTTAATATATGACTCAGAAAACTAGTTGTGAATATATACAGTAAAATTGCCCTTAATTTTTAAAACATAATTATAAATGACATTGCTAAAGCAATGGCAATCATATTCAATATTTGCAGCAGTTTGCTTTAAATGAAGAAACAGATGCAGCCTAGAACCACATTGTTTGAGTTGGGCTGCCTTATAAATATGCCTTATGAATGCCTTATAAAAGCTGCCTAGAGTAGCCCCACAGTGAGATATGTGGCAAATAAATCTAACAAATTAAATAAATAAAATAAAGAAATTTTAACCACTGCAGAAAAAAAGAAAAAGAAGTGGGGCTTCCTTTCCTCACTCACAGAACAGTTATCAAAAGTTTTGAAAATCACAGATTTCTACATTATAAAGTAGAATTATGTATTCCTTGTATTCCTTTTGTGAAATTCAGAAACTTTCTGGTATTGAAAAACATTAGGAGAAAAATGTTTTATATATGTTTCTTAAATTGTAAGAAACAATAGAACAGTGATGGCGAACCTATGGCACGCGTGCCACAGGTGGCACGCGGAGCCATATTTGAGGCGGGGTGGGTTCCTACCAGTTTGGACGAACTGGTAGCGACCTGCTAGTGACGTCATCCGAACCGGATCGGTGGTTGCCGGTCCGTGGGGGCCGCCATCTTTTTTTAAAAAAAAAATCGAATTATTTATTTATTTATTTATTTGAGCATGCTCAGAAGGTGACTTCCAGCACTGTGCATGCGGTCGCCATCTTTTTTTGGCTTTATTTATTTTATTTTATTTTTTTCTGAGCATGCTCAGAAGGTGACTTCCAGCACTGTGCATGTGGTCGCCATCTTGTTTTCGCCTTTTAAAAAAATTATTATTTATTTTTTCAGATTTTTTTGGCACTGCGCATGCACGCACCCACGCGATGCGGGAAGAAGCAAACCGGCAGCGAGGTAAGTTAGAACCCACCCCTGGCCTCCATTTTAAAAAAAGAATAGTACAGGTTATTTTCCACTAGGTATTGAACCAAACTCTCACAAACCATGGGCCAGAGGTCCCCAAACTTGGCAACTTTAAGATTTGTGGACTTTAACTCCCAGAATTCTCCAGCAAGCATAGCTGGCTTGAGAAATCTGGGAGTTGAAGTCCACAAGTCTTAAAGTTGCCAAATTTGGGGACCTCTGGCCCATGGTTTCTGAGATTTTGGTTCAATACCTAGTGGTAAATAACCTGTACTATTCTTTTTTTTAAAAAAACAAAACATTAACAGAGTTGGAAGGGACCTTGTAGGTCATCTAGTCCAACCCCTTGCTCAAGCAGGAGACCCTACACCAGTGATGGCTAACCTTTTTGCCATCGCGTGCCAAAAGCGGGGGGAGTGCAGGGGGGTTGCGCGTGCGCATGCCCACACCCATAATTCAATGCACCCCGCCCCCCCATGCATGCGCACGCGACCCCCCCCTTTTGGCATGCAATGGCACGGTGGGCCCGTTTTTCACCCTCCCCAGGCTCCAGAGGCTTTCTAGGAGCCTGGGGAGGGTGAAAACTGCCTCCCCCCCCCACCGAGGCCCTATGGAGGCCGAAAACGGCCCATTTGCCAACTTCCGGTAGAACTAGAAGGCCTGTTTTTCACTCTCCCCAGGCTCCAGAGGCTTTCTAGGAGCCTGGGGAGGGCGAAAACGGCCTCCCCCCAGAGGCCCTCCGGAGGCCAGAAACACCCTCCCAGAGCCTCCGCGTGAGCCCTTTACTTACCTCAAAACGGGCCGCTGGAGACTCCTGGGAGGGGAGGGGGGCGTGGCCAGCCGAAAATTAGCTGGTGCGCTGGAGCTGATCTACAGCAATGGCTCCCGTGCCCGCAGATATGGCTCCGCGTGCCACCTGTGGCACGCGTGCCATAGGTTCGCCATCACGGCCCTACACCATTTCTGACAATTTTGTGTGTTTCTGTGTGATAACTGGTTTTTGAGGTAATTGCTTCTTGCAGCAATCACCTTTTATGTGACTCCATGGCTGCTTTCATATGTTCATCTGTGTGTGGCTTTTAAGTGCAGGTTGTGTCCTTGACTTACAACTAGTCATTTAGTGACTGTTCAAAGTTACAATGGCAGTGAAAAA
>QLTV01000867.1:866635-888959 GCA_003457575.1 Thermophis baileyi
GCATGTATTAGATAACAGATATAGGTATAAACATGGTTATTAATACATGAAATGGAAACGAATAAAAGGGGACATTAGGACAGGGACGGTAGGCACGCTGGTGCGCTTATGCACGCCCCTTAAACTAAGAAAGTTTAAAACAGATTAAGGGAAGAGCTGAAATTAACATTGTTTATTCTAAAGTACTTTTGGATAAATTTAATAAATAATGCATCCCTTCATGGGAATAAGGGTTGTTTGAATTTAATGTGATAGTTAAAAGCATTAGGTGCGTGATGAAATGAGTTAGAAATTTGGGTTATAACGTAGAGCAATGTGCTATATCACATGGGCCAATGGGAGAGAAAAACATGAAGGGTCAGTTTACCATGCATGGGTAAACTGAAGAGCAGTGGTGGCGCAGTGGTTAGAATGCTGTATTGCAGGCTAATTCAGCTCATTGCAAGGAGTTCAATCCTCACCAGCTCAAGGTTGACTCAGCCTTCCATCCTTTCGAGGTTAGTAAAATGAGGATCCATATTATTAGGGACAATATGCTGACTCTGTAAACCGCTTAGAGAGGGCTGCAAAGCACTGTGAAGCGGTACATAAGTCTAAGTGCTATTGCTAGTGCTATGGTGAACTTGCAAAAACCAAAAACAATTGGATACAAATACGATACTAACAATTTTAAAAACCAATATTCAGATGAAACCAGAATTTTTTAAATTGGGATTTATGGGTAACAACTTAGAAAAGACCTATGGAAGATTGATTTTATATATGGTAACTGTAGCAAGACTATTCTGCACAAAGTTGGAAAAATACTGTAATATCCACAATGAAGGAGTAGGTTGTGAAGATGGTGGAACTTGTGGAAATGGAAAATTGATATGTTTGATCAGGAATAAGACAATAAGTACTTTTATGAAAGGCTGGAAAAATGAATTGGTAATTTATGGATTAGTTGATTAGAAAAGCATGAATATGGGTAGAAGGGAATCATGTAATTTTAAAGAGGGAGGAGAGATAATAAGTTTGTAACTGCTGTTAAAGAAAATCAGAAGTCACTTCTTTATATATTTTCCTTTTTTCTATCTGCATTGTTACTTATATATTTTTTCTTTTAATCTTACATTATATAATTTCTTGTTTACCTTTTACATATGTAAAATTCTTTAATACTAATTATATATAAAAAGGAATACTAGAATATAGGCATTCATATTAATACAAATCTGAAAGTCATACATTAAATTCATTTTGGAATTTTTTTCTTGATCGTAGTACACAATAGATTCAATTGATTGCAATCCTTTAGATACATGGAATGTCTATGTACTTAAGTGTGTAAACAATGAGAAGGGACCAGCTGGGAGATAGGGCTACTTACCAGAGGAAAATCATCAGGATCAATCCAGACAATGCTTAGATCAGGATTATCAGTGTTGTCTTTGGCAACCTGCTTGACAATTTCCAGGAATTCGAAGCCATCTGAAAATATAATAACAGTGCTCTGCAGAAGAATACTTGGGTGTTTATAGCAATCAGACAACAATAGCATATTCCAAGCAATTACAATCATGTGAGAGAAGATTATTTCAGTGCACTATTTCTCAGTCCCACCATTTCACTAGTGGTTCACTGTCTGCTTTCAAATTTGGGTGGTACCTGTCAAGTCCTTTTTGTAGACACTAAACTCTGAGTTCAGCCCACTCAGAACTGGAATGGAAGACTTTCTGGTGGAGAACTTTTTCCACCTATTTCTAATGTTACACATACCGTATCATAGGGGAGTAAATGTATCCAGAATGAGAGTGAATATGGTTCCAGTTACGTATGAAACACAGAGTAGGAGGAGAAGAGTTGGCAATGAATAATTGATTAAAGTACTATCGCAAATGAAACATTTCAGAGATTAAGCTGAAAATGCTCAGATAAATGTTTTTTATTTCAAAGCTGATTCCCTAATTAAATTGCTTTTAGCTTTTATTTGCAAAAAGGAAAAATGCAAAAATGCATACAGCCCAGAGATGGGTTCTGGATCCTTTTGCTGCCGGTTTGCTCAGGGTCGCGCTGGGCCCGCACACGCGCCCCCGCAGCAATCAAAAAATAGCTTCTGCACATGCGCAGAAGCAAAAATTAGCTTCTGCGCATGCGCAGAAGCAAAATCCAAGATGGCGGCACCCACAGAGACACCGACAGAACCGGCTCCGTGACGTCATCACCAGTTTACTAACGGTTCTAAAGAACCAGATAGAACCGGTAGGAACCCACCTCTGATACAGCCACTTTCCCTCCTCTAAAAGAATGGGAGTATACTATATATGCCTCTCTTTCAAGCTAACTTCTACCTCTGAAGAATGGAACATAGTTCATGGCGGTGAATGCCTATAATCAGCATACATTTTGATGCCATAGGACACTTTCTTGTAATAGACAGATGACAGACAGAAAGTCATCCCCTGACAGCAATGTTTTATATTCTTTACACCAAGACCTGCAACAAGCCTATGTGTTTTGTACCTGGATCGTCTTCTTCAGCAAATGCCACAATGTGAATTCCATCTAGATCATCCTCCTATACGCAAGAAACATGTTCTGATGAGTCCATCATTAATTGTGAAGTATACAATACCACCAAAACATACATACATCACACACTACTATTCCATGGTTCCAAATTGGCTTTACAAGATAGAGAGACAGATAAACTTAGGAAGAAAAGGTAGAAGTATTGGTTATGTTTATCCTGAAAATGAGAAGACCATAGGGAGAGTTGGAAGGAACCTTTGAGGTCTTCTAGCCCAGCCCCCTGTTCAACCAGGGGACCCTATACCATTCTAGACAAATGGTTGTCCAATCTCTTCTTAACTATCTCCAGTGAAGGAACACCACAAGTTCTGGAGGCAAACCATTCCATTGTTTTCACTGTCAAGAAATTTCGTATTTAATTTTAGGTTGGATCTCTCTTCAATATCTTCCATTACTTACTTTTGTTATTTCTTGCTCTGCCCTCAGGTGCTTTGGAGAATAGGTCGACCTCCAATTCTTAAGTATTGGAAGACTGCTTTCATGTCACTCCTAGTCCTTCTCTTTGCTAAACTAGATATACCAAGTTCCTGTAACCGTTCATCGAACACTTTAACCTTCAGACCCCTTATCATCTTTGTTGCTTTTCTCTGTACTTTTTCTAGAGTTTCAATATCTTTTTTGTATCATGGTGATCAAAACTGGATACAGTACCCCAAGTGTGATCTTACCAGTGCAATATAAAGCAGTAATAGCATTTCATATGATCTTGATACTATCTCTCGGTTGATGCAGCCTAGTACTGCATTGGCTTTTTTGGCAGCTGCAGCACACTCATACTTAAGTGGTTGCCACTAGGACTCTTAGATCTGTCTCACTGCTGTTGAGCCAGGTACCACATATTCTATACCCGTGCATTTGATTTTTCTTGCCGAAGACCTTACTTTTCTCTCCTCTGAATTGCATTTTGCTGGATAGGGCCCAGTATTGAAGTTGGTCAAGGTCCATCTGGATCTTGAGTCTATCTTCTAAAATGAAGTCTTTGAATATCAGAAGAGCTGTCTTGTACGACATTAAGCAATTGCCCAGAAGACAGGGCAAGAAACCATGGATATTTAATTTAAATTACACCGAAGTCAATTTCAATTGGACATTTAAAAAATTATTCCCAGCAGTGAGAGCTGTTTAACAATGGAATATTTTCTCGAGTGAATTCTCTTCCCTGGAAGTTTTTAAACAATAGCAATAGCATTTAGCAATAGCACTTAGACTTATATACCACTTCACAGTGCTTCATAGCCCTCTCTAAGTGGTTTATAGAGTCGGCATATTGCCCCCAACAATCTGGGTCCTCATTTTACCGACCTCGGAAGGATGGAAGTCTGAGTTGAGCCAGTGAGAATCGAAGTGCTGGCAGTCGGCAGAACTAGCCTGCAATACTGCATTCTAACCATTGTGCCACCATGGCTCAGAGGCTCAGCAGAAGCTAAATGGCCATTTCTTTGGGAATATAAGTGGTGCACTGAGTTAGAGGTTCTTTTGAACCTAGATAGTCTATGATTACTTAAATCATTGCAACCTGGTGATTACAGAAATCAAATGAAGTTTTCACCTTCTGGATTAATGTTCAGTTATTTTGTATTAAACATAATTTTGTCATATAAGAGATTTGGAGTTAAATAATAATAATAAAAGGAGAAAAAAGAAGTTTTCTGACAGTCAGAAGAATTATTCAATGGAACGGCTTACCTCCATTGACTGTGGATGCTCCATCCCTGGAGGTTTTTAACAAGAGACTAGTCAGCTATTTGTCTAGAATGGTACAGGGTCTCCTGCTCCAGCAGGGGGTTGGACTAGAAAACCTCCAAAACCCCTTCCAATTCTGTTATTCTCTTTTCTGTATTCTGTAAAGGCGACTTGTTAAAAATTGATATTAAAAAATCAAGTCTGGGACAGATTTTCTTCCACAAAAGTAGCATCCAAACCTTGGGCAGCTGGGTTCAGTGAAAATTATATTGGCAAAAGCCCCCGGAGTTGGCAGGGAGGATGTTTATTGTGCACCTGCTACAAACGTCATCTTGGAATTATACCATGGAAAACCCTCATGTTCCTTGTGTCCCACCAATCCCAGCTTTCAATTTCAATTGGTATTAATGCAAGAGGAAAAAAATCCATCTAAATGCTAATGTCTTTCCCCTCTGAGTCCAAAAGTGACAGAACCCCATAAAATGAAGAATTAAAAGAATAAGTGGAAAACATTGGTGGAGGGGTGGGAGAGAGAGAATGTAAGATCAAGGCTTCAGCAGGGGAATCAGAGTCTGAGAGGGATGTTTAGAGTAGATTTATGACTAAAATTGGAGCAAAAGTAGTCCAAGATAGTGTGGCCTTCTGTGCTTCTTTCTTGTTTTCCCCAAACTCCCCCACTCAATCTCCAGCTGTCTTAACACAAGCACAATGCCAGAGTCAATAACTCATTAAACAAAAGACCCAGCTCTTCCCTCCAGTGCAGTGCAAGAAGTTTTTCTCCAGGTTCTTGTAGAGTGTATATAATTATCTACCAAACACTATAAACTGCTGTTCAATTCAGTGGCAACAAAGCAAAATTCTATCTACCACACTGACATGCACACTCGCAATTGAAGTGATGTTTTAGTGAGTCAATCTACCCATTCCAATCCCTATGTGATCTATGCTGATTGACAACCATTCCAGATGTTTTGAGGCAAAAATCCTACCAAGCCAAAATCACTTAACTGGAAATGGTAAAGTTTGCACCTCAGATCTTCAGTATGTAAAACAGAAATACTTTGCCAGTGAGCTCAAATTACACCTTATGTGAATGGTATAACAGAAATTTTCACATTCTAGGATCCGTCTCCTCCTTTCCATTCTCTTCTAGATGCAAGCGAGGGGGTAAATTAAGCCATCTCCATCTATGATTTTGAATGAAACTTCTAGCTGCTATTTGTGTTAAGAAAAAAATGTGCTATTTTTTCCCATTGGAAGTTTTTCCCTCTCTGTGTATGGATTTTCTACCTTCCATCCATGCAATTAACAGAAGGTACCAGACCCCTCCAGACAGGCCCCGGTAACATCCTCCTCATTGCAGAAGCAATGCAGAGTATTCCCCATAAACTAACCAGTGATTTAACCAACAGAGGAAGAATAAAAGCTGGCAAGAAACCAGTGCTCAGTCCATGTCTTTCCTTCTCTCCATTTCTGAAGAAGTCTGGCGGTGGGAGAAAAAGCAAGTCCTTGTTTAGTTTAAGAAGCCTGGCAAAATGGTATCAAGGCATCATAGTTCAAAGGCACTTTCATGCAGTCCTTTGTTCCATTGATCCAGAAGAGAATCAGCTGGAGTTCCCAACCTGATTCTCTTCTGGATCAATTGTCCCAATTCTCAATTTTTGATCTAAGATGCCAGAGCAAGACAAGACACTATCCTATTGGTGGGAAGTACTACTTCTCCCTCCCTTCCTCACCATTAACAAGCCATCTCAGGGCCCTAGGTGCCCTTACACTAAATTTCTGGGTGGTTAGCCAGCAATGTGGGGTTTTTTTTAATTTTGCTTCACCCCAATGCAAGCACAGCAGAGCAAGGGCTCAGGGACAGGTCTTTGAGGATATTCCCTCACTGACCAGCTCAGGTGAATGCTTGCAACAGCCACAGGAGAGACAATGAAGGAGGGAAAATGAAGCATCATAAAAGAAATTCTAAGAAATCTGATGCAATGAAGACAGGAGCCACTGAGCCTTAACTTCAGCAAGGAGAGAAGAAAACTGAGGAGCCAGGGATGTGCAATTTATTGTTGGAAGTGGAAATATTCTGTGTGTGAGGGGGAGCATTCTGGAGGGAGGGGGAAGCAGTTTTGTAGCTATAATAAAGCAGAGATGGAAGTTATATCTATGTCTTGTCCCAAAGGTGCTTTTTCAAGAGGCAACTGGACTTTGTTTTTCCTTAAAGAAGTTTCGCTTCTCATCCAAGAAGCTTCTTCAGTTCTGACTCAAAAACTGAAGAAGCTTCTTGGATGAGAAGCAAAACATCTACAAAGAAAAACAAAGTCCAATTGCCTTTTGAAAAAGCACCTTTGGGACAACCATGACCTAGATAACAGAATCTCCATAGACATTTATCTCTTATATAGAAGTTACAATGCATTTCAGGAATAGGCAAAGGCTGGCACTAGTCTAGCCGCAACCTCCTAGGAGGCAGTCAAAGAGCAAGTAGATGTGAGCTTGGGAAGAAATGCAAAATGATGATGATGATCATCATCATGAGGATCCTGGCATTCTGGGAACAACACAAGAGCACAGAGCCAGTTCCTAAACAGCACAAATCAGACGTGTGGCTGTAGCCTCAGACTGACTCTCTCTGCAACTAACTGACTCACACAGAATAGGGCTTGAAACAGCTTTTTCCCCTCAGCTTTTAGGAGCTAAGAGACACAGAAGATCAGGGCCTGGATTCAGTGCTGCCTGTTAAAATGGTTTAAGTCTCAAACAGAGTTTTAATTAGAGATATAAAGGGTTGACCTGGGGATTTCTATGGGCAAAGCATGTATTTTATGAGACGAAAGACGCTGGGATTGGAAAAGGAGGAATCTTTCCAGCTCTATTCTATTCTATCTCAGATCTGAAGTGTTGTGCTTAGAGGTTTACCGCTGCTGAACTCTTCCTACTTCCTTTAAGATCCCACTGCTAGGAGTTGTACCTGTGATGACAGAGGGAAACCTCTTTGATTATTGTTTTTAGTAACTAGTTTAGTAACTAAACATTTGATTAATTTATGTTTTTTGATTAATGTTTCTACTTCTTGAAGAAGCAAAGAAAGCTATGTACTGCCTGACATGAAAACTGGTTTAAACCTGGCTTGAACATTACAATGTTCCTGAATATGAAGATGAAAGTATGATTAACAAGATCATACTAAGAATATAATGGGATGTTATGGAATGCTACATATTACATACTAGACTTACTGAGCATGCGTGCTCCATCAGAGATCTGTTAAATAATGTTAACAAATGAAAGAACCATTCCAAAACTAATATGTATATAAGGTGAGTTTCTATCTTTCCAAGCTGCTCCTCTCCTCTCTTGGGTAAGGTGCCTCTCCTTACTTGTGTACATAAATAAAGAGATTTTAATCTATCTTTCCGACTCGGGTTCTGTTTGGGCAAGGCACACAAGGCTAACAGATCTACTGATATTTACTGTAACACCTGAATGGGGTGAGAAGTGAAGGGCAGGAAGAATATGGGTACAGAACAGCTTTCTATGTTCTCTTTTAATTGCATTATAGCCAACATCAAAATAAATAAAATTTAAAACTGCCATGCTTAGCTGTTTTTTAGATTTAAAACCCTTCCAAATATTGCACTGAGTCAAGCTGTTGGTGTTTCTTTCTGTGGGAGAGGCAGAAAATAGCAAATGTTTAATGATAAAGCATTCAGTACTTCTAGGCCAGCGGTTCTCAAGCTGTGGGTCGCGACCCCTTTGGGGGTCGAACAACCCTTTCACAGGGGTTGCCTAAGCATGCGCTAGCCCGCCATCTTGGTGACTGGCAACGCGCACGCGCGGGGAGGGGGCAAGGAGGGGGTCGCGGCAGCAGGGCGGGGGTCGCGGCATTAGGAAGGTTGAGAACCACTGTTCTAGGCCTTTTTCTCTCCATGTTTCAAAATTCACTTCTGCTATAAGAAAAAGAGATTCCTCTATAGAGGTACCGTAGACAGTACTGTATGTGTGGAGCCTAGAAGAAGTTGTCATCCTTAATTGCTTGATGACAAAACAAGGTCACTTTGACTTGATCATTGTTTGTATTTAAAATACTATGGAATCACTGATCTTGAGCTTCCTTCATGGATGTGCCATAATTTTACTATAGTAAAACAATGGAATAGGTATTCTCTAAAATTATTTAAACATAACATAGTACATGCATGTCTATCTTTGTATGGATAAACTAGATATTGCTTCTCTTAGAAGGAGGTTTCTTAGCAGTGATGGCTCTTCTAATCCGTCTTTTCATTTGTACACAATTCCTGTTGCTGCCAGAAATTAGCTCAGACATTTACAAAGTGCCTTGAATTGAGTTTTGTGGATTAAAAGAGGAGGAATCCTAGCCTGAATCCATATTTATTTGTTTGTTTAACTTTTGAGCAGGATATAAATACAGGAAAAGATTTAAAAATTAAAACTACTATGGAAAACAGCACAATAAAATAAAATATTAAGCATCAATAAGACAGCAATTGCTATGGGATTAAAATTTCAATAATAAAACTAGCAATATTATACTCGGGAAAATAGTGAAATAATATTTTAAATATAAATATAAAATATATAAAATATCAGGTGAAACAAGGTGGCCCAACTGAAAAGACCCTTTCTCTTCTGGCTCTTCTTAACTCATTTGGCCAGAGAAAGACTTCAGAAAGCAACTGTCAGCCCTTCAGGGTTGACAGACTTGAACACCTAAGTTGTGAATACTAAAATATTCTGCTACTGCTACAATAACAGAATCTTGCAATCCCGTTTCTGCCTTTACCCTGAGGAGAATTAGGAACGATCAAGTCTGAGTCATTTTCTCAAATTCCATTCCTCCTTTGGAGTCAGATTTTTCTATTTGACCCTTGCTTTAGCTTTAGCTCTTTATCCTCATTCCTCAAGGTTATTCTCATGGCCCATTTCAGCAATCCAAGGATAAGATAGGCAGGAACAGATACCCTTTTTGATATCCTGTACCAGGTTCCCTATGGCTTCATAGACTTGGACTATTGCTTTGAATTTTGCCTTGAAATGGCAAAGCACTAGCATAATATGATCTCATTAACTGTTTGCTAGCATTATTTGAACCAAATGAAATTTCTCAATCATCTATAAAGACATTGTAACAGTTGAAACATCACTTTGGATGAGCATGAATGGCTATTGCATGAATAATCACACATCCAACCTACAAAGGCCTGCAGGACCTTAGCTTTTTAGCTTTTCTAACCAATCCAGGGCCTTTTTCATATGAATATTCCATAAGGTTTACAACTTCCATCCCTTACCCAGATCTCAAACATGTCTTCAGGCTGCAACTTGCGCAGTGTGGTTCTGAAAGGGAAACAAATGGTTTTCAGTTCCATTCAATTCTATTTTGATTCATAAGAATATGTGTAGGGAAGGCAGATTCAGAAAGCATGACTGGCAGATCAGAAACCAGTTCCATAAAACATTACAGTCACTCTTCAACAAATACAGAAGGACTGGAGGATGTTCAGAGAAAAGCATCAGCAGATGGTATTAACGTAAACAACAGCAATGTGTAGGGCTGATTCTATTAGGCTCAAGGTATTATATACCCTTCTCCCTCCTTGTTTTCTCTGCTACCCATGTAGGTAGAACAGATTCTTTTCCTGAGAGGAAAGTTGAATAGCAAAATTTTTATGTGAACTGGATATTCAAATAAACATTGAAATGAATAGGGTAGTGAATGTAGACAAAGCCCTGTGGATTAGTGTTGTGAGGGGAACACTTTTTGTACTACTTAATAGACCTCCACTGTTTTGCACTTTTCACAGATAAATAGAAACCTTGAAAGCATCCAGCCATTAGATCCTCCTTTTCAGTTACCAAATGTATGCTAACTTTCTCCAGGTTTTAGGAAGAACATGACAAAAACGAAGCTTTCAAAACACTAGCCATTAATCAACTCTAGATATAATAACTCTACCAAGCTCAGGAGGGAAGAAATATAAATTCACTATTTTTCAATGATTGACACTTGAATTCGACATGCATGGTTTTGTGCAGACTTTGGTGTGCACATGTGTCACCTCTCCTGCAGGAGCTGCATTGGTTGCCGATTTGCTTCCGGGTGCAATTCAAGGTGCTGGTTGTCACCTTTAAAGCCCTTCATGGCTTGGGACCAGGTATCTGAGGGACCATGTCTTGCCAGTTACATCTACCCAACCCACTAGAGTAGGCAGCCAAGGACTGTTGCGGGTCCCATCCTCTAAGGAGATACATTTGGTGGGATCCAGAAAAAGTACCTTTCCAAAGGTGGCTCCCTCCCTTTGGAATATCGTCCCTTCAGAAATTAGACTGGCCTACACTTTGACACTCTTTCATAAGGCCCTGAAGATTTGGTTTTGCCAGTGGGCCTGGGGAACCCAGAGTGGGATGGAGCCCATCAAATGACTTATTTGACTGTGTGTTGTCATCAGGCAGTGGGTTATTGTTTTTTTATTTTTATTGTTTTTTTTCTATATTGTGTTTTATTGCTTGTAAGCCACCTAGAGTCGCTGTGAGTGAGTAGGCAGCTACTATATATAAATTAGATAGATAGATGATAGATAGATAGATAGATAGATAGATAGATAGATAAATAATCGATGGAAATGTAGGTGAAATGATCCTTATGCCATTCTCTGTACCTTTTGTGCTCATTCACAAACTCAACCAATTCTTCTTCAGTATATGGCTTGTCAGGAACACGGATGGGATCATCCATAAATGATTCATAAAAATCCACCTCATTTAGCTTTAGGCCCAATTTCTTGGCCACCTATAAGAAATGGGAAATGTTACATTGATAAATTATTGTAATTTATTTTGCTGAAAAGTATGGTATATTGTAGACTTACAATAGTAATTTCTATTTCTGAAAAATACATTTTAAATGTTTAGGATATATCATAAAACATAGAATAACAGAGTTGGAAGGGTCCTTGGAGGTCTTCTAGTCCAACCCCCTACTCAAACAGGAGACCCTATACCACTTCAGACAAAGGGCTGTCCAGTCTCTTCTTAAAAACTTCCAATGATGGAGCACCCATAACTTTTGAAGCCTTCCACTGAATAATTGTTGTCACTGTCAGGAAATTTCTCCTTATTTCTAGGTTGATTCTCTCCTTGCTTAGTTTCCATCCATTGTCTTGACAATATTGATTATTGATATTATTGATCAATATTATATGAATATTTTTCAAACATTAAAAGTATTCCATCTGATTTTTCAGTTTAAACTCCATGTTATCAGCAAAGCTGTTTTGAAAGTTAGAAAGAGAAAGTATAGTTGCACTAGCATATAATGCTCAGCATATAATTTTTATCTTATAAACAAACAAGCACAAGATTTTTTATATTTTTTGTTATGAAACTTCATATGTTATGACACTAGAAATAGTATTTCTAAAGGCATGATGCTACAATAGCAGCTTAACTGCATGAAGTAAGCTCGGTGGTGAACATTCATAACATATTTTTCTTCAATTTTCTCCACAACAAAAACGGTATGAGGTAGGTTGGGCTGAAAGAGAATGACTGGCCCAAGGTCACCCAGCTACAGTAGCTTTCATGCCTAAGGTGGAACTAGAACTCACAGTCTCTTGGTTTTTAGACCAGCACCACTGTACATTGATATTGATCAGCCAACAATAGTAATGTATTTGTACAAATAATCTCTATACCCTGAGGAGTCCACTAAAAGAGGTGCAATATTTCTACTATATAAAACAGCCTATATAATAACACAGGACTTAAGGATTCTTCTGTATTTGACTTGCAGGGGCATAACCAATCGTTATAAAGGACATTTTGGAATTTTCCTTCACTAAAATGAGAATCATGAATCAAGAACATATGTGTTGTAGAAAATGAAAATATTGTTGAAATGGGCTCTCTGAAATAAAAAAAAGTTAAAACATTGGATCATAATTTAATGGCCTTCATTGTCTATACATTCATATTCAGAATATGGTATATAAATGTTATGAACTTATGCTTTTAGAACAGAAAGCAAATATTATAAATAGGTCTTATAGAGACCTGGGAAGGTGATCCCGCAGCAGGATTATAGTAATTGAAATATACTAACTGTGCAAAAGGAACAGAAGACACAGAAAATGAGGGATTGCATTATATGTTAAAAATACCTTTTCTTGCTCAAAAATCCAAACAAATTAACTTAACAATGCTGCACAAAATAAAGAAATAAATGAAAAGAGTATCATTGTTGGTATCTACTAGTGCTGCTGAACCAAAGAGAAGACGTGCACTACATCTTCCAAAATAAAGTGAAGGTGATCCAGTTTTGTTTAGTGGTTAAGGCACCAGGCTAGAAGCCAGTAGATTGTGAATTCTAGTCCGATCTTAAGGCATGAAAGCCAGCAGGTGACTTTGGCCCAGTCACTCTCAGCTCAGCCCACCAGACAAAGTTGTACTAGGGAAAATAGCAGGAAGAAAGTGCATTGGGTATGTTTGCTGCTTTGTGTTATTCATAAAAAAATAAAGGTGGGATAAAAATAAAGTCATACTTATGGGGGACATTAATTGGCTTAATAATGATTAGAAGACAAACTCTTGCAAGCATGATCTTTCTGACCTGTCATGCTGACAATTTTCTCCTGTAGACAATGGAGGGATGGCACAAGAGAACCAGCTAGTCTTGACTTAGTCAGTAGGAAGCAGATTTGGGGAAGTGATCATGTATAGCTGGTCAAACACAACCTTTGGAGTTAAGCTCCCCTCCCCTTAGTTTTAATGAACTCAGCAATAAGAAGTATTTCATGGAAGAGAGTTTCAGAGGAAAAAAGAAATGGGTGAAACTTCCTAGAGAAAGAAATACTAAAAACAGCAGTAAATAATTCCAATGAGGGAAAGAAGAAGATAGCAGACAAAGTCAGTATGATTGCACAAAAACCTTAATGAAAATCTGGGAACAGAAAAGGAAACATACAAAACATGCCAAGATGTCCAATAGAATCAGAATGGTCATGTTCTTTCTCCTCACCATAATTCAATTTCTGACATAGTATATCTACCAAAACAACCCAAACAGTACCTTATTCTAGCTATAAGGCCGACTGAAATGGTTCCAGATAATCAGAATCATAAAATGCACCTAGAGCTTCAAGAGTACCACTTTCTCAATCATCAGATCAGCATGGGAATCTTTGTGTCCTTACCCCTTTGTCAAATGTGGCAAAGAACTTGACATAAGGCTGGAAGTGTTCAGCTGCCTCTTCAAATGCTTTGTAATCTGAGAAGGAGGAAAAAGGAAAAAGAATCACATTTTATTTGTTTAAATTAAGATCAATACAATATTTGGTATCACTGTAGCCCATATACTACCCATCACTCATTGTGAAATATTGTCAAAAATATTATGTACAGGTAAATTATATCAAAATGGCTTATTATAAGCAATACAGGCCTCAGAAAAACATTTGGGTGAATAGTTAATGGAATTTTGGGAGAATTTTTCATACATCAGGACTACAGTGGCTCAAGTTAAGATACTAAATTTATTTATTTATTTGCATCTCGCCTTTATTATTTTTACAACTAACCCAAGGCAGCAAACATATCCAAAAACATCTTCCATCTCCTATTTTCGCTACAATAGCCCTATGAGATGAGTTGGGTTGAAAGAGAGAGACTGGCCCAAGTCACCCAGCTGGCTTTCATGGCTAAGATGGGACTAGAACTCATGGTCTCCTGGTTTCAAGCCTGGTGTCTTAACCACTAGACCAAACAATCTCATACACATACTTTATGTGGTGAAAAAGCATTCTAAATTTAAATAAAAGGTAGGAAAAATAAATTACAGTAATATCATTATATGTTCTCTGCTATAAGTTTCTATGACTAATCTCTTAGTTCAAGGATTTTATTGAATGAAGTTATACTGCACTAGTGAGGCCACACTTGGAATACTGCATCGAATTCTGGTCACCATGATACCAGAAAGATGCTGAGACCAGGGAGAAAAGTGCAGGGAGGAGCAACTAAGATGATAAGGGACTGCAGGATAAATTCCACTAGGAACAGCTAAGGGAACTAGGTATGTCACTCTAGCCTAATAAAGAGAAGAATTAGGGGTGACATGATAGTTGTCTTCCGATACATAGGAGGCTGCCACTGAGAAGTGGGGGGTTGACTTATTCTCCAAAGCTCCTGATCAGTCAGTATCTTTCATCTAGTGGGTGCATGCCCACTTCCCTCTGGTCCCAGAGTCATTCTGCTTTGGGTTCCAATTTTTTTGTACTTGTACTGCATTTCCAATCTAGCGGAGAGAATCACACTTCAGTCTGGCTTTTTTTTAATATTGCCACACAGAAAGTACCTCATTTCTAATTCAGTGTATACAGAATCACAGTCTCAGAGACCTAAATAAGATTGGATTACAGCTAGTCCTCGACTTACGACTACAATTGAGCCAAAAAACTTATGTTGTTAAGTGAGACATTTGTTAAGTGAGTGATGCTCCATTTTACGACTTTTCTTGCCACAGTTGTTAAGTGAATCACTGCAGTTGATAAGTTAGCAACTTGCTTGTTAAGTGAATCTGGCTTCCTCCTTGACTTTGCTTGTCAGATGGTCGCAAAAGGTGAGCAGATGGCCCTGGGACATTGCAACCGTCATAAATATGAACCAGATGCCAAGTATCTGAACTTTGATCACATGATCATGGGGATGCTGCAAAGGTCGTAACTGTGAAAAACTGGCGTAAGTCACATTTTTCAGTGCCATTGTAACTTTGAACAGACACTAAACAAACTGTTGTAAGTCGAGGACTACCTGTAGATGTAACAGAGCACATTGCCTTGTAATGCAAGGAGCTGTTCAAACCTTGGACGAGTGTGTTGAGGATTGGGCAAGGACAGAAAATATATATCTACTTGGAACATCTATACTATTCTACGCAGGGCTACACACAGTGCATGTTGTAAAGAATGTACAAATGTTTTAAGAAACATATCAATTCATTTCAACCAAAGAAAAAATAATAATACTGCTTTCCAGCTCCCTTCAGATTTCATCATGACTTAGAACGCACGTTCTGAATCTTCCCCTTTGAAGTAGCCAATAAGTTTGATCTCCTCCTCCATGTGGTCAAAGGCTTGAAGTTCCAGTTTGTTGTTAATGATTTCTACAGGATCTTCCATCAGCTGTCAGGAAGAAAAATTTTTGACAGGAACAACTTAACACAAAGGCAGTGATGGAAAACCTCATGCTGAATCCAAGAACAATCATGGAAAGTTGTAGTCTCAGTGTCTATGTCACATTACTGTTTGTTACCAAAGAGAACATGAACAGAAACTTTAAAAAACTCACTATCACACCATAATGAGGGTCAGTGGCTCAGATAGCTTGTACATTTACCTTATATATTGACAGATAAATCCACATTTTTGTATGCTTTAAAGAGGAGGCAATTTATGCCACAAGGTAGTTTTGCCATTTAAAAAGTGGACTTGACTATCAAATTTGGGGATCTATAAAAATAGACTATACTGGAATGGACAACCCTTGAAATACTGAATCCTTGAAAAATTGAAATACTAAAACTTCTGTTTTAAACATGTGAAATCGAGTGGCTGAAGTTGATCTTCCTTATGAATTTATTGGTAAAATTAGTTTGGGCCCATCTAAAAGTAGTATTTTGAGAATTATTCTTTATAATAGATACCATTAGTTTTGAATGGAAATAATGTTTGTTTCTTTAACTTAAAATATATGATTTGCATTCCACTATATTATTTGTGTTCCTTGGCAAAAGAACTTCCCTGTAACTAGCATTAATGATAATATATTATTTCTACTGGAAAACAGGATGAACCTACATCCAATAGGAATTCAACCAAGACATCTGCTGACATTTGCCCATCAAACTCTATTACATGATCCTCCTTAAAGACATATAGGCTTCCTTCTTCATCCAAACCTAAAAAAAAGACAAAAATGCAAATAAATACAGGGATCAGTGCTGCAGTGTGAGTGAAGGATAACACAAGTCACTTTTCCTACATAAGATAGAATTAAATTTTTAGCTCACTATGGGTTCTGATTTATTTAACAGTGGTGGGATTCAAATAATTTAACAACCGGTTCTCTGCTCTAATGACTGGCTGGGTAGGCATGGCTGGGTGGTCATGTGACTGGGTGGGCATGGCCAACTCAACATCACTCACGTCGAGGGGCGCCTCTCCTCGCCTGGCCTCTCCTCGCCCCTCCCCTCCCAGCCACTCCTCGCCTCGCTTGCCAGATACTTACTCTTAGGCTTATTGAAGTCAAAACTAGCACCTGCCGCAATGATAAATCTGTATTTTAATCCAGGCAAAACTAAACAGAAGCAGTATAAGAATAATTTAGAATCTTTTACCTAAAATGGCATTATGTTTGTGGGGGAAGGGAATAGAATGCAATTGAATGGAAGACAGGAACTCCGAGAGAGCAAGTGTTCATCAAGGATGAAGGAGAGACTGGTTTAGCAAATATTTATAAGCTTTTTGTGAACTCCCTTATGTAAATTTTTTGTTAAGATTGGGCTAGTAATGTGGAGGGGGAGTTAAGGTGGAATCTGAAAGTTGTTTAAGCTTTTTAAATAAAGACTATACATTGTAGGCAGTTCTATATAACTGCTGGCTTTAGTTTCTGACAGACTATAAAACTAACATGCACTCATTTCCGCTTAATTTGCAAATAATCCTGCATCTACATGCAGAGTCAGTAGAGACAGCAGAGGCCACAGAATTCTGTTTATGTTGAGCATTCATTCTCTTTTCAATTTTTTAATCCTGCTTTATTATTCTTACATGTAATTCAAGACAGTCAACATATCTAATATGTCATCCTCCAGGGGTGGGTTCCTCCCGGTTCGGATCGGTTCTCCTGAACCGGTAGCAGCCCACTGGTGATGTCACGATGATGTCACCGAACCAGATCGGTCGTTGCCGGTCCGTGGGGGCTGCCATCTTTTTTTTTTGAATTTTTTTTGAATTTTTTTTAAAAAATTTTTCCTTCTGAGCATGCACAGAAGCCGACTTCCAGCACTGTGCATGTGGTCACCATCTTTTTTTCGGCTTTTTTTCCGGCTTTTTTGTTACTGCGCATGCACACACATGTGAAGTGTGCGCACGCCCATGTGGCGTGCCCACGCGGCGCAGGAGGGAGCGAACCGGCAGCGAGCTAAGTTGGAACCCACCCCTGTCATCCTCCTCCTGTTTTCCCTACAACTACTCTTTGAGGTGGGCTAGGCTGAGAGTCACCCACTGGCTTTGTACCTAAGGTGGGTCTAGAACTGATCTCCTGGCTTCTAAACTGATGCCTTAACCACTAAACTAGACTGTTGTCCCCAATGTGGGTCTGAGCCTGGTGCCGAGGCCAATGAGGGACGCCAGACACAAGGTGCAGGTTTTGAATGCTTTTTATTGGAGTACCCCAAGGAAAAGGGCTCTTGGCCAAAATGCCAAGAGCCAAGAACAAAGGATTAAGAAAACTTTATACATTTTCACTAAAGGAGAAGGCGAGACAAGGCAGGATAATAAGAAATATTATCTAATAAACATTTTAGTAATAATTCTACAATTTCTTCTATTGCTCTCTAGCTGTCCCTATTCCTAAGCCTTGACTAATGGATCCTCCAGGAGTTATCTAATACACGTTCTATTTGCTCCAGGCCATCGCTATTCCTAACTTCTAGCTGAGGTCTGCAAGATGCCTAACTCTTTGTTACTTTTATCAGCTTTCTAACTACCCAGAATTGTTACAAGCTTTACACGTGCATATTTCCTGTGAATAAGCATTCTTTGTTCTTGCCAGACAGACTCCACAATTACAGGCTTCCTGATTTACGTTCAAGTGTGTGCCATGACCTTGCTTTATTTAGCAGACAGCCCATCAAGACCATATTGGCTTTATAAACTTTCTTTTATAGTTTGCCTTTTTATCATTATATCTCGGAATAATCAAACCGCTGAAAAAACAAAAATACACAAGAGAAACAGAACAAGTAGATGATAGTATGATAGAAAATCCTTTTGCGCACACTACACATGTATTCTGCTTTTTAAATTGTGGTGGCCTTTATGGCAAAGATGTGTATTTGATCTGCATCCAAATTTCAGTCCCGAGTAGATTTCTGCCATCTTCAAATAGAAAAATAGGGTAGTTTCTTTTCTTTATGTGCAACTTAAGTAGTTGTCCTCAGCCCAGTCACTTCATCACTGATGCTGCTTCAAAGTGCTGGTTAACTTGAAGGGAAAATGCTTTTATTTGAGTGAGGCAAAAGTGAGGCAGGACACTTCCACCTCTCTCTTTTTGAAGTAATATACTGGGTTTGGCATGGGAGATGAGCTTAACACTCTGGGCCTGCTAAAATAGCACCCAGTATCTTCATTTTCAACAAGGAAGAACCAATTTGTAAAGCAGTCTGAAAACCCATTCAGTTCAAAGGATTTGGAGAGGGGGGATTTTGTTATGCAAATGACCACCACAAAACAAACTTAAATCCCTAGCAACCTTGAATATGAATGTTTTAAATACTGCTACTGAAGATGAAGAAAATGTATACTTTCTTCACAGTACCTGCGTAATAACTTGCTGTCAGTATGAAGATATTCCTAATTAGAATCTCTAATCCTAAAAATTTCTCATAGAGGTGATATCTATGGAGATTCTCAGTCATCCAGGTCATGGTTGTCTCAAAGGTGCTTTTTCAAGAGGCAATTGGACTTTCTGGTTTTTCTTTGAAGACATTTCACGTCTCATCCAAGAAGCGAAATGTCTTCAAAGAAAAACCAGAAAGTCCAGTTGCCACTTGAAAAAGCACCTTGGGACATAGAGGTGATACTGTTCTCCAAACCAAAATGCATCCTGCATTCAGATGAACACAGATCTTGTCCAGCTCAGAAAAAAGAGCTCCAAATTTAAGGATACTTAGCATTTGCTCAGACGTTCGTTTGTGCACAAGTGTGGAGAGTCTGCATTCCCATCACCTGTAACACCTTGTGAAATACAGATATTGGTCCCATTTTATAGATAGGAAATTGAAGCTGGGAGAGAGACCATCACGTGTGAAATTTAAAACTAAACCAGTTCTTCTTCCTTGAGGATATAGTATTTATTTCAAATAATCCTATTTACCCACACACACACATAGATTCCTTCTCAACATTTTATGGATTATTACCTGTGACCTAAGATAGCATCTCCTGAATGTATCAATCTCAGTCTGATTGTAGACATATTTAACTTGCAATTCTAAATACACATGACTGAGAATAAAAAAAATCCTGAGTTTTCTTGGGTAAGGTGTTTTATCTGTGCAGATAACTTATTTCTGAATAACACAGCCTAGAAACTGTGCTTAGAAACTATTTGATTTGCAGGCGCAGCCTGGGACTACTCTGGAGGTAGGGCCTCTTGGGTGATGGGAGGGGAAGGTCAGCCCCACTGCCCGGGCATCCCCCAGAGGCAGGGGGGCAGCTTCACAGTTGGGGAGGAGCTCAGAGGCCAAAGGGCTGCAGCTGAAAGAGGCCGAATCCAGGAAAGGCTCTTTTTCAAATATTCCTCAGGGGGAAATTTAGTTTTTCATAGTCTTAGTATCCTAAGGATTGTGGATGGATGGATGGATGGAAGGGACGGAAAGGCAGGGTAAGGTTCAACTTCTTGAATGAAACGCAACCTGCTATTTGTGGTGGGTCAGAAAACCCCACAGCACTGGGGTAAAACCTGCTCTCCGGCAGCCCTTTTGCCAGGAAGGCCTCAAAAGGCAGAAGCTTTCGGAAGGGGCGGGCAGGACGGTGACCCCACGTGATTGGGGGAGGGGCACTCCCACTGAGATTTGTGTGTGAAGGCACCAAAGGACTCCCCAGTCAGCCGACTCAGAGACCCCCAAGTCTTCACGGGCTGTGGGGCTGCGCCTCCACTTTGTTCATCCATTGCAGTCCCCATCTCCAGGTAGGATCTGGGAGGGAGGAAAAAAGAAGTCCACACTCTCCTCTGGAGCTGCCATGAACCCCACCTTGAGCTGTGTCCCCCCCAGAAGACTGAAGGGATCCCCCTCCCACTTTCTCTGCTTCTCTCTCTCTGCGTCGAACTCTCTCCTCCAGCGGGTGAAGTCAAGGGAGACTCTGCCCGGAGACCGATGACGCGGCAGAAGGGAGAATTCTCATTGGTCCTTCCGCATTGCTGGCTACTCTCAATTCCGAAGTTTGAGGAGAACGCTCATTCCCCCAATCCAGGCCCACCGATTCCACCTCTGGGGCTAGGAGCATCCATGTCTTTCTCCTCTCTCTTTGGGGCGCTTGTGGGGCAGCATCCATGGGCTCTGCTGGGATCCCCCTTTGATGCACTCGTCTGCTCTGCCTCTTTCTGCAGTGCCCCTCCCATGCCCGGGCTCCCTCGCTGGGGCGGTGCATGTGCGAGGGGGTGGAGGGAGGCAAGCCAAGGTGAGAAGAAAAGAGGCTGGGTGAGCCGGACCCAGACGCTTCCCGGCTCTTCTTGTCCCATCAACCTCGCCCTCTCCCCTCTCTGCTAGCAGCCACCCCCTTCTCCCTCTCCCTCCCCACTGCCAGGCGATCCCGTGTGAAGAAGGGGGCGGCTGTTAGCAGAGAGGGGAGAGGGCGAGGTTGGTGCTTCTGGGAGGAGGGGAGTCAGGAAGTGTCTGGGGCCAGCTCAGCCGGCCTCTCTTCCTCTCGCAGCTGCATGTGCTCCAACCGGCATGGACTGATCCGCAATTTTTTTTTTTTTTAAAAAGCTAAAGAAAAAATGAAAAAATCTTTTCATTTAGAATCAGTTGAGAAGTATGCTTTGGCAATTTTGTCCAGGTGTACTGACATTTGTGCTACAAATAATTAAGGAATGACGGGAAGTATAGATGCATAAATATACTATGTTAAGGTTTGATTCACAGTAATCCTGCAGCTGCCGGGTGATCCTGTGTTCCCTGCCGCTGCCAGGCCCAGTTGTAGAGGCCGAAATAAGGGAGTCATGGAGGCCCTGCCCGAAATTCCTGGGGTGGCTGCAGTACAGCTGCTGGTGGCCCATGGCAGCAGTCGCATGGCTCAGATGCCGAAAAGGAAAAGGAAAGGCCAAACAGTGCAGGTGCAGAAAAAGGGAGCGAGCGAGCCTCCCTGCTCCCGCTCCCCTCCCCTCGGGTGACATCACGGCACGAAGTGGCTCTAGCAAGCTCGGGCAAGATGAGCTGCCTGGCAAGGAGAGACTGGGAGGGAGGGGCGTAGCTTCAGCTGGTTCGCCGAACTAAGCAAACAGATAGCTACTGGTTCTAATGAACCGGTGCGAACCGGCTGAATCCCACCACTGGTTCTGAAGAAACTTACTCATAGAATACATAGTATTATAAGATCTGGAGTGCAAATCTAGATGGCCATTATAAAGAAGCAGTTAGATAAGCAAACTGTTGGGATATTCATGAGCAGGAAGAGTCATGTGGTAAATATTTTGATATGATTATAAAGAAGTTATTTGATTCAGCAAATGCAGTCAACTGTGAGAGCTTCTGATTTATTTTTCTACAACAGAGAGAATAAAATTCTCTAACAGGTTATTGGCCCAGAGCTCACTAAGGACTGCATTGTAATTTAAAGCTGGAAGAAACCATGAGCAGGAAGAGTCATGTGGTAAATATTTTGATATGATTATAAAGAAGTTATTTGATTCAGCAAATGCAGTCAACTGTGAGAGCTTCTGATTTATTTTTCTACAACAGAGAGAATAAAATTCTCTAACAGGTTATGGGCCCAGAGCTCACTAAGGACTGCATTGTAATTTAAAGCTGGAAGAAATTGCCTGTGTTTAGAAAGTATAAAAACAAGGCAGGATAAGCAGAATGGCTGCAATGGAATTTAAGGAAAGCTCTGTGCCTCGTTTGGGCCAGAAGAATTATATTGTGTGGGCTGCAAAAATGGAATGTTTGTTGAAAGCTAAAGAGCTGTGGTATATCGTAGAAAATCCACAACAAGTGTTTGTAGCTGCTGATCAGAAAAATAATGATCAAGCAATGGATTATCTCATATTG
>QLTV01000867.1:890247-901628 GCA_003457575.1 Thermophis baileyi
TACAAATCCTTTCACAGCTGCAGAGCACGGAGTAGCTGAAAACAGGAATGGTATCTTGCAAACCATATTGACTGCCAATTATTTAGTAAATAGGCTGTGGAGTTCCTCCATTAATAATACTCCATATGCCATTCTATATGAGAGAAAGCCATCTTTGGCACATTTAAGAATTTTTGGGAGTACTGCTTGGGTACATATTCTGAAGGCAATAAGAAGAAAGGGACAGCAAAAGGCAAGAAAGCTCAAGTTTGTGGGCTATGAGCCAGGGTCAAAAGGATATCGCTTCAGTGATGGAAGTAGAAGAATTGTAATTTCAAGGTCTGCTAGTTTTGCAGAACAAAATTGGGACAGAATTAATGAAAATTCTGGATATTTCTCACTAAATGACAGTGATCTATTTAACAACAATAACTCATCTAATGATGAAACATTGTTTATAGATGATGTCAATGTTCAGGGAGGAGAGGCTGAACAAGACATGAAGCCAGAAAGGCTTGAAACACAGGAGCAGTTAATGCCATGTAGGTCAGAGCGATGTAACAAAGGGATTCCGCCTGACAGGTATTCTGCCAGTACGATAAACATATGTAATGTGTGGTATGAGCCAAGAATTTATAAAGAGGTATTGACATGACAAAAGGTTGAACAAGAAAAATGGAAGGAGGCCATGGATAAAGAGATGAAGTCCATGGGAGACCATGAATTATTTAAAACAGTGACTTTGCCACAGGGTACAAAAGCTGTGGGTTGTAAGTGGGTATATAAGAAAAAGGTATTGCCAAATAATGAAGTACAGTATAAGGCCAGGTTAGTGGCACAAGGTTTTTCACAACTAAAGAGTGTGCACTACGATGAAGTATTTGCACCAACTGTGAAAAGTGAGAGTATAAGATTAGCACTGGCGTTGGCAGCAGCATATAGGCATAAAATCTGGCACTTTGATATAACCACTGCATTCCTCAATGCTGAATTAGAGGAAGAAATTTATATGATTCAAGCACCAGGGTATGAAATTAATAAACCTAACATGGTGTATAAATTAAACAAGGCTATTTATGGACTGAAGCAGTCAGCCAGAAACTGGAATATCTGTTTGGATACTGCTTTAAAAGATCTTGGATTCAAGAGTTGCAAAGCTGATAATTGTATATATACTGGACAGTTACAAGGAGGGAATTGTCTACTGTTATCATTTGTGGATGATCTTTGCTTCATCGCAAAGGATGCATCACAAGTCAAGGAATTTTCTGATAAATTAGGAAAGAAATTCAAATTAAAGAATTTGGGAGAAATAAAAAATTATCTCGGTGTAGTGATACAAAAGACTGAAAAAAGAGGATATATTCTTAGTCAAAGGAGAAAAATTGAGCAGTTATTGGAAAAATATAATATGAAAGATTGCAATACTGCTCCCAAACCCATAAATACGGATTTTTATAATAGTTTAAGTAAGGACATAGGTGAAATCTGTGATCAAGAGCTATATCACTCAGCTATAGGAAGTTTGTTATATCTATCACAGTGGTCCAGTCCAGACATAGCTTGCGCAGTAAGCATTTTGAGTCGTTTTACTGCTGCACCTACAAAGTTACATTGGATGGGTGTGAAAAGAGTTCTCAGATATTTAAAGGGAACTATAAATTTAGGTCTTCAAATACAAATTACTGAGGAATTGAAATTAAAATGTTATGTCGATGAACTGTATCTACATAGAAAATATGTACTGTCCCCCCCTCCCATTAATGAAGGACATGCTAGGGCACCTTGCCAAAGGGAGAATTTTCACCAAGTTGGACTTGAGGGAGGCAGTAACTCAGTCAGCCAATGTGAGTTAAAGTGCTACTGAGTCTGTGCAAAAGGAATTAAGTTAGAAGCTGGACATGTTTTCCAGTCTCGGGTCTGTCTCTGTATCTCTCTGTGTGAAGACTTCATTATGATATGTTGCTGTAAAGAAGAATGTATGGTACTGTAAATATTTTTATATGATTATAAAGAAGTTATTTGATTCAGCAAATGCAGTCAACTGTGAGAGCTTCTGATCTATTTTTCTACAACAGAGAGAATAAAATTCTCTAACACAAACATCTCTTTGCTGACATCTAGTGGTCATCTAGATTGTTGCAGTGAAAAAGTAGATTTGTTGCTGCTGTATAATCAGAACTAATTTTTTGCATAAGTAAGTTTGAATTCAGCCAGTGACTTAAAGCAAAAGCTTGTGCCACAACACACTGGCTTCATTGGTATATTTATATTTTTAAGCCTGGAAGTTAACAGAAATGCATAAAATATAGTAAGTACAATGCTGGCTATCCTGCAAACACTGGCTTAATTTGGGTCATGAAAACATGGTGCTGGAATTTCTCACCCCCTTGAAGAATGAAAAATGGATTACACTTACCTAGTTTTTTTGCAAGCTTTGCATCTTTCTTAGAATCCAGTAATCCAAAAGCAATGCCTTTCTCCTCTAGGATCTGTGCAGCAAGCTAAAGAAAGACCCAGAAAAATCATAAGGCCAGAAGGACTGTGAAAGGGTCTAGAACAATAAGGAGTAGAGGTATGACTCAAATGAATGCAGTCCCAACCTCCATTCCACTCTATAAGAACCCTCACTCCAGAATTACACCTCCCAGTGTTGAGTCTTTCAATCCATAAATATAAACACATAGACTTAGGTTGTTTGATGATTTTTGGAAGGTCTTTGTTTCCAGTTCTACGTATATTAATTCATTTCCTTCTTTGTCTATTTCCCAAAACTATTCTATACCAGTTTTGGAAGTTTTCAGAGGAAGAACTCCTAACACTAGGAGTACTCAGTGTGGTGCTCACAGAGACCACCCAACCTATTAGAAATAATCAACTATTTCATTTTTTAAAAGAACAATTAGCATTTTTTAATTTAGAAACATTAAATGGGAAGCCAGCATGCTATAAAATTTGAGTCTGGAAAGCAATGTTTTATGTGAGTATCCACAATCATGTCAACTATTTTGAGATCATTTGTGACATGATCTCAAAATGTCAGATCTGACCATCAGCTCTAAAGATAGGAGACCCATGTTGTAGACACTATCAAACAGCTGATTAAAGAGAGTACTTTAGGTGTGATTTCAAACCCGCTTCATAAACCAGCAAGATAACTTTTGTCAACCTGGCCATCATCGCTTTCCTTCAAGCTTGCTGCCAGCTGCCATGGAAACGGGGAGGCAGAGATCAATGGGTATTTGGGAGAGGAAGTGTGCAGGTGGTGTGAGAGCGGAACTGCTAAGAACTGATGGGGAGGATTGGACTCAGAGAGGCCAACTTGAGTTGTTTAACATCTTCAAGGCCAGCCATTCTGGGAATGGCATGCATGAAGGCAGTGCAGAGCACCTGGACCAGAGACGTTCCCAAAACATCTTCCTGGCCTATGATTGGACTCTGTCTGCCTGACTACTGGGGGGTGAGCTCTGGGCTCTGGGGTGATTTTCAATTTATCTTTTTCATGCATGTTTGCTTCAGACCTTGCCTGACTTTTGGTTCTTTCTTAGTAAAAGTATTTTTTCTCTGAATCTATGGAGTCAAAGGTTTTCTTTCCTAGGAATTGATCGGAGGCAGCCCTGACATCTATATTATATAACTGTTTCTAAATTTTGAATGGCACTAATTCTAGCACATTGTAATGCTCTCCTCACAGCAGTTCTGGAGGGCTAATACAAAAAAGTCCCATTGTAGCTCTTTGGACAAGGATCCATTGAAACCACAGCTCATATCCTATGATATTGTTCCCTTTATAAGGATTCATGGACTCATTTTATAACTTCTTACCTGGTAAAATATGCAGGAAGTTCTGTTCTCTTTTATTTACAACTATTACTATCAGATCAGTATAATATAGTTTCTTTGAATGTAGCTAAATTCTGCTCTACTGTCTGTAAAATTAGGCAGACTTGGCCATCTATCAATGATCTCACCACTAACGATAATGTACTATTAAGTCTTGTCCTGCTCTATTTTTTATCTTATTATTTTATTTTAATGTTTTAGTTTTTAACTCTGGTCTGTGACCATAATAAAAAACTGATTGAGCTATTCTGGTAGCTGTCTTACATTGCTGATTTATGCTCAGTTTGTGTCAATGTTCACAGCAAAGTTCCTCTCATATGTAGTGTTTTCAAGCAATGACTGCTATATCTTATACATTTGTCCTAATTCTTTTCTCCTTGAATGAAATATCTTACATTTCTCCCTTTTAAAGGCTATTTTGCAATTCAGATTATTTTACAGCATAAAACAAAGATTTTTAGGGTTTAAGTTTAGAAATGCCTTAAAATGAAAAAAAAATGTATAAGAAACATCTAAACGAAGACACCATCCACGAAACTACCATAAGTACTTAACACAAGCACTGTAAAAGGTTTATCTGGAAACAGTGGTACTTTCCCTTGTCCTTGCATTGAATTGTGTCATAATATCTGAGCTGAGAGTTTTCCTCTCAACAAAAATAGGGCACAAACCCTTTGGGAAACAGTGACCCTGAAGACCCAGCATTTCCATTTTATGGTGACCTATTATGTGTAAAAAGAAGAAAACTGTGATCCTGAAGGCCAGTTTGGTAACAATGAAAACTCTAGCAGTACAAAGTCCTTTCCCATGCGTATCTCCTTAGAATTATTGAAATGTCATACAGCAGCTTAGCTCCTGTTCAAGTGCTGTTGCTTTAAAACTATGCTATAAATAACCTGAACCCAAAGTAAGGAAAGTACCAGGAGATTAAAGGGGGTAAGAAACATAAAACTTAATTTCTCTCTACTGCTATTGAATTGGTCTAGACTTGCTTTCATAGGCAGGAATCCAAACTTTTGTTAAAATGTTAGTAATACACTTGGGAAGAGAACACTTAAAAAAATATTATTCCAGAAAGACATAATAGTATAGGTAGTGAATTGCATTGCCTAGAGAACTGCATGGCCTCAATTATACTATATAAAATGGAATGTGTGAGAGAATGTATGGCCTATTATGTTTTAGGCTTTGTGTTAAAAGTATGTACGAAAGGTTATGAAAGTATTGTGAGGTTACTGCCATATAATGGTCTATATTTTTAGAATGGAAAGAACTCTGCACCACAGATATAAATATCTATTCAAGCCATTTGAAGGTCACATGCCATTCTGATTTGCTGCCTTAGTTTTGCCATGAGATGAATAAACCATATATTAAAGATTTTTATCCACCCTGTGGGGGGTTCCCCATCCCATGGCAAAACCACTGAAAATAGTCAAGGCACTTGTCTCCTTTCTTCGTTTTCTGCCTACCTGCATCGAGTACCTGAAACCTTGGCATGCCAGTTTCCATGTATTTTTACAGTGTGGGTTTTAAAGAGTGTTTGGAAAATGAACTTGTGAAACACCCTTTAGAACTGTGGGTGAAAGTTTAATACAAGGTCTGTTTGCACACTAAGATAAATTCTATGAATTCTCCGTTCTCAACTTTTAAGAATAAAATTTCTTGAGAAAAGGTTTACTGGATCTATTGTGGATGGAGACGTAATATAATCTGATTCCTAGAGTCTCTTCCTTATGACTACATTATTGTATATTCTTCCAAGTCTTGAGTCGGCATAAAAGCATGGCAGTGTAATTTGAAATGCCTTGATGGGTAACCCTATTTTCCTCGAGAATGAGGCAGAAGCCTGGGTTATTCCTAACAAAATTAGACAAATCTATCAAACACATCCCTAATTTGTCCCATATTAAATGTACAGAGACAGCACTAGGCTTCTGCACTGCTCCTGAGGCAGAATACGACATTAACATGCCCAGAAGGAAGAACCCCAAGTCAATGGGAAAGGGAATCACAGTGTTCAAGCAGACTTTATGGAATAGGAAATCCTAGACTTTATTCACTACGATTATGAATAATCTAGTCAACTATTGTGAGCACATTAGAGAGACATTATATTCAACACTGTGATCAACAAAACTAACACAATGGACCTAACCTTTAATTACAACAGCCTTTTTGATAAACATTAGCAGTTAATTTGTGTTAATTGAGAGGACAATGTGCCTATTCTTTATTTTTTCTGCCTGAAGTTATTTTCATAAAGCTATTGCACAACTCAGAAATTATTTTGTGTAGCATGCCTGATGATTAACAATGAAATCCAATTTATGGCAACAGAGTTCTATTCATTCCAGTTTTCTATAACTTTCATTGTGTTATTGTTCAGTATCCTTAAACAAATAACATGCTAGAAAAAACACTTCAGATTGCAAAGAAATTTTTGAAAGAAAAAAATAAAATTACTTAAAATATAGGTCACTATCATTCATAACTATTAAACACAACCCAGCAGAAAGCCTAAAGAAAAATCTAATTCTGTTAATCTAATCTTGCTTTATCTGATTAAGAGGAAGAAAGAAGTTATGAGCACTTTTCTGGCCTTACACTATTTACAGAGAAAAGTTTATTTATCTTGATGGAGGAAAAATGGGGTTTAACTGATATAATAACAATAGGCCCTTCAAATCATATTCTGTGAGACTAAAGTTGGAATACTCAAGAGAAACTAAATTTTATTTCAATTTTGGAAAAGACACTGCTTGTACAACTATTGAGTGTATCTAAAAATCTAAGAAATGTGGTCTCTTCCATCTTAGAAGACAGAGTTGTATGAGTGTGACAAAGGGGACTAATGTGCAGATAAGTCTGTTGTATTATTGTAGTTAAGATCTATACCCTGCCCTCATTGGCCATTTAGCACACTTCATCATGCTTTGGCAACCCTTTTGGTCACACATTATCTTCATTTCATCCCAATCTTATGTTGTCACTAAAGCCACATATACTGTATGTTACCATGGTACAAATATGCCCCAGCCATATCTTTTTTTTTCCTGCTACATTGCCAGTACATTGCCTTCATCTCATCCCTACACATGAATGAATGGTGTTACATTTGTCCTTAATTGCATAAATGTCAGAATACTATTCATTTTCTGCCATATTTCAACCCTGCCCAAGGACATCTTCACAATATGTAAAATCTTGCTATTCTTGGGAAGAAGTCAAGTGATGATAGCTAGTACCCTAACACAGTAATGTGAAAATGCCCTAAACGTACCAGAGTTAAACCATTTTTCTATACAGATGTCATGATGATGTTCGTCCATTGTTTGCTTTTTCTTTTTATTTTTTATTATGCAATTTTCTTTGTTATATATAAAATTTCCATATTCACAATGACAGTGTACTGTCTGGGTACAATCTCTTTTAAATACAAATAATAAGTCTTATACACACAATAATTATAAGTATTATTCTCAAAATCTATTCGCCATGGTCTTCACTTATCCTTATTTTCCGTTATTTAATTAAACACTCTATTCAGTTTTGTCTATAATCAATAATATCAAACATTATAAACATCATATAAACATCACATTTATAACCATTATCCTCCAAGTCTATTAATCATGTTTACTTATCCTAATTATTCAGTATTCATTATTTAATTACACATTTACTTCGTCTTTATCCTGTATCCTCCTTAATTCTAAATTTCTAACTTCTGCTTCTATTTTCTAACCATTTATAGAATAGTTCCCAAGTTAAAAAAAAAGTACTATTTTCCCCATTTCTAATTTCTACCTCTGTACTAATTCTTAATAGAACTCCTGTTGCTGCACCTATCCCTCATCTCTTGCCTGTTTTCATATCTCAACTCTTATTGACTTCTTGGCACATCTCCCACACTCCTCCCTTGGGATCTTGTATCTTCTTATATCGTTTGTGTTTGATCTAAGTATTTCATCTGTCTCTACAGCTTCTTCACTCTGTTGAGCCTTCAATACACCTTTCAATGATCCTCCAGGGATGTCTTTCTGTGCATCCTCTTCTGTTTTTTGATCTCTTAAAGTGTAATTTACCTTTTCTATTTCATAAGCTTTTGCTGTCTCTTCCTTTTTATCTTTTTGTATCATTTGTCATTTTCCCTCCCCTGTCCTTTCCTCTTTTCTTTCTATTTTCTCCTCTACTTCCTGGATTTTATGTTCATTATTCAGTGTCATTTGCTCATAGTTTTCTGGTCTCACAACTATGACATGTATCAATTCCTTTATCTCCCTATGGTTCCTTGTCATCGTTTCCTGTGTACCTTGGAGCATCAATAATATTTCATTTAGTAATACACTTATTTTCCCTTGTTATACCATTTTGCCTTATTTTAATGAATTAAAAAATTACTCGGTAATCTATCAAAATCCCATTTTCCCAATTATTTATCATACCAAGAAAGCAAATATTAGAGCAGTTCACAAAATCACTCCATTAAATAGTCCATTACCAACCTCCACTTAGTTTCAAAACAAATCCAAACTGTTTCACACTCTCACACTGTCCAGCTTATTTGTAATCCTCAAGGTTCTAAAAGTTGAATGTTTTCACAGTCTGTGTCCAAACACCAAGTATAATCAACTTGCAGGTGTTGTTTAGTGTATTCCAGCTTATTTGTCCTAGTCAAAACAACTTTCACTTCTTCTTTCACTTTTTTCAGCTCTATGATATCTTCCCCGGCCAGTAGGTGTCACTCTTTTTTTCAGCTTTTGCTGCGATTAAAATGTCTCCAAAAATATTTTTCAATAATTTTTCAAAGTCCTTCAAATCAAGGTGATGATAAAAATATAATCCAATATTTTAAAACAATTTAACAATTGCTGAAAACTAGCCAATCCAGTCTATCCTTTATCTTTAAGGTTACTTCTGTCTACAATTTTCTTTCTTTCTTTTCCAGATCTGACAGTGGCTCCAGGTCTTAGTCGCCGCTATTCACCTCAGTTGAGTCCCACTTTCCAAAGGGGGTGTTTTAGGGGAGATTCCACAGCAAAAGTTAGAAAATTCTTACCCAGATCAAGCACGTTACAGGATCTTTTCTTTCTTCTCTTCCATTTCAGCTGTCACAGCTTTGGTTCAGCCATAAAGGCCGTCTTCTCTTCTGCCGGTTAAAGGGGCTTTCTTCGGGTCAAACGGGGAGACTGCGCTCTCCTTGTGACTACTGAAGCATCCCCTCTATTTTCATCACCCCTACAGGGTGACTTTTGGCCCCGTAGGGCCTCCTGCCTTGAGGAAATCAGTGGGACTTCGCGGAGCTCTGCTCATCCGCACTGCTTTGCTGCAACATCAGCTGCCCATTCCATACAGATGTCATGATGATGTTCGTCCATCATTTTCGAACAGGACCTTGACATCTAACGAGTTGTGGGCTGTCCACGGTGTGTCTGCAGGTGGCTGGTAAGGCCTATACGGGCATGGAATGTTCTGCCACATGTTGGGCAGACATGTGTGGGCACCACTATTGCAGCATTTGCAGTTCTGGCTTTGCGGAATGCTCACTTCTCTTGTGCTATGGTTATCCTTCTGTCTTCAAATGTCTGGCAGCCTTGGTGGATCAAAGTGCGCCATGTCGATCGATCTTGTGCCAGGGTTTCCCAGGAGGTGGTGTCGATATCCAGGGACTTGAGACAGGCTTTCAGCATGTTTTTGTATCGCTTCCTTTGTCCCCCGTGTGATCGCTTTCCTTGAGACAGCCCACCATAGAGGAGCTGTTTGAGGATGCGATGGTCTGGCATCCTTGAAACATGGCCTGCCCAGCGTGTCTGGGGTTTGATCAGGAGGGTGTGAACTGATGGCAGGCCTACTCTGGCACCTTGTCCTGCCACCGGATCCTCAGACATCTGCGGAGGCAGGTCATGTGGAAGTGGTTCAATTGCCTAGCGTGCCTCCTGTATACAGTCCAAGTCTCAGTGGCATACATCCGGGTAGTTAGCACTACTGCTCGGTAGACTTTGAGCTTTGTAGCAAGGCTTATTCCATGGCAGTCCCACACATTGGTCAGTAGTCTGCCAAATGCAGATGTGATGACCCAGGGCATGGCACAGAGATAAAACAAACAGCTGGCAGTTCAAACCACCCCTTTATTGATCCAAATCTCCCCAAACACTCCCATGTTTCTGGCAAGTCCCAAAGCAGAGTGATAACAAACCCCCACACAAACCTCAAGCAGCCTCTGGCTGCAATTAGTTCAGCCCAGCGCTGTCTGCACCAAGGCTGCACGGCAATAAATCCAAATGTATTTGGCAAATCAAGGGCAAATCAAGGAGTTCAGGGAGCAAAAGATCCAGGTAGTTAGTCCAGAATGCCAAAAGGAATGCAAGGACTCTTGGCAAGTTCAAATGTCGGCACACAACACTTCAGGAACTCAGCATTTGTTCCTGACAAATGCCCCTCCCCACAGCGTCTCCTTAAGTCTCATTCCCAAGGTGTGCCTGGTGGGCAGGGCACTCTCCTACCGAGTAGCCTGATCAGTCTGCGCTGATCATGCCTTCTCTGCACTCTCCAAGCCCTTGGATCAGAAGGGGGTGGTCCTTGCTCCTCGTCTGAGCTCTGTCTCTCATGTTCATCCTGCCTCTGTTCCTCCCTGCCTGCAGGCCTTACTAATTCCGAAAAGCCTTGCCTGGACTGACTCTGCCCTTCCCCAGTTTCCTCCAAAGCCAGTGGAGCTGCCCTCTCAATCGCTGTCAGTTCTTGTTCCAGCTCATCTTCCCCTGCAGATTCAGACTCTGATGGGGGCATGACAGCAGAGCTTGCCTTGGGGATTCTGCAGTTGACATTGCACGGGAGAGGGTGCTGCCAAGGTATGTAAATTGGTCCACTTCTTGCAGCTTTTGTCCCTTCACTGTGATGATAGGCTTTTGATGTTGGGCATTCGGGGCTGGCTGGTGCATCACTTCGGTCTTCTTTGTGTTATTATTATTATTATTAATTAAATTTGTATGCCGCCCAACTCCCAAGGAACTCTGGGCGGCTCACAACAATGTAAAAAACTATTAAAAGAAAACATAATAAAAACAGTTAAAAACTCATACACACCGTTTCATGGCCGAATCTCGCCAACTACAGAGGCGAGATCAACGGCCCCAAGCCTGCTGGAAGAGCCAGGTCTTCACCGCTTTCCAGAAGGCCAGCAGGGTGGGGGTGGTCCGGATCTAAGGAGGTAACTGGTTCCAGAGGGCCGGGGCAGCCACAGAGAAGGCCCTCCCCTGCAGGCCCGCCAGCCGGCACTGTTTAGCTGACGGGACCTGGAGGAGCCCAACCCTGTGAGATCTTACCGGTTGCTGGGAGCTATGTGGCAGAAGGCAGTCTCGAAGATAACCTGGTCCTGAGCCATATAGGGCTTTAAAGGTAATAACCAACACCTTGAATTGTGCCCGGAGCACAATCGGCAGCCAGTGCAGCTCGTGGAGTATAGGTGTAATATGGGTGTACCTAGGTGCACCCACGACAGCTCGCGCAGCCGCATTCTGGACCAATTGTAGTCTCCGAACACTCTTCAAGGGTAGCCC
>QLTV01000867.1:903401-922144 GCA_003457575.1 Thermophis baileyi
GTCTCGAGTGAGGGGGGCCTTGTTAACAACAGACCTGGCATTAAACAGCAGCAGCCTGGGGCCAGGGCCCGGACATCCCAAGTCACCAGGTGTACGAGGCGAGCCCGGTGAACCAGAACCAGAGGGGCCGGAACAAGGAATCGCTTTGAGACAGCGAGTCCTAGTTCCCCGAGAGTGGCCTACCCCTCGGCTCCCGCCATATCTACCTCTCCCAGTCATAACCGCAATACTCCGGCTCTCCAACACCCCAGAGATCCCCTCCCCCAACCCAACGGCNCCAAGTCACCAGGTATATGAGGTAAGCCCGGTGAACCAGAACCAGAGGGGCCAGAACAAGTAATCGCTTTGAGACAGCGAGTCCTAGTTCCCCGAGAGTGGCCTACCCCTCGGCTCCCGCCATATCTACCTCTCCCAGTCATAACCGCAATACTCCGGCTCTCCAACACCCCAGAGATCCCCTCCCCCAACCCAACGGCCCCCCTCCTCCCCGGCAGGCAAGGCACCACACTCACACCAAATCGGTGTGATGAGGAGGCCGAAGTTGTCACATGCTGCTGCGAATTTGTCCACGCTGGCTCGCATTTCCTGCTCCAGCATACAGAGCAGTCGTCAGCAAAAAGGAGGTCTCGTAGCATAGTCTCCTTTATCTTGATGACAGCCTGGAGTCTTCGCAAGTTGAACAGTTTCCCATCAGTCCTGTATCTCAGGCTGACTCCCAATGAACTGTTCTGGAAGGCGTCTGACAGCACGGCTGAAAACATTATGCTGAACAGGGTTGGTGCGAGCACGCACCCTTGCTTGACGCCGTTTGTGATGTGAAAGGCCTCTGAAGCTTCTCCGTCGTCCAGAACACGAGCTGTCATGCCATCGTGGAACTGACGTACCATCAGGATCAATCTATCAGGGCACCCAAACTTCGACATGATATGCCACAGACCTTCGCAACTAACAGTGTCAAAAGCAGGGGTGAAATGCTACCAGTTCGGACCGGTTCGGGCATACCTGTAGCGGCAGCCGGTGGTGGTTTGCCGAACTGGTAGCGACGGCTGGCTGGCCACGTCCCCGAACCGGTCCCCCGGTCGCCACTCGCTCGCCCTGCAAGCGGATGTCCCAGGGATGCACATGCGCTCTGGCCCTATCCCGGACACCCTGATATCATGCTGGAGCACCAGCAGTCCAATGCGGTGCACATGTGCAGCAAGCAGGGACATCTCCTTGCTGGGGGGAAGACCCGCTGCGCTCGTCCGACTGCCGCCCGCTTGCCTTCCCCGCCCCCACCACCGCTCTCAGCCCGATAGCTGCAGAAGTAGAAGGTAAGGTCGACGCTGGTGGGGGGGGAGGAAGACCCACTGCCCTCGTCCGACTGCCACCCACTTGCCTTCCCCTCCGCCTCCATCTCTGCCGCCGCCACCACTCTCTGCCTGATAGCAGCAGCAGCAGAAGGTAAGGCCGATGCTAGCAGGGGGGAGGAAGACCTGCTGCGCTCATCCCACTGCCATCCGCTTGCCTTCCCCTCCGCCACCTCCACTGCTCTCTGCCCGATAGCAGCAGCAGCAGAAGGTAAGGCTGACGCTGGCAGTGGGGGGGGAAGACCCGCTGCGCTCGTCTGACTGCCGCCCGCTTGCCTTCCCCCCCACCTCGGGTCCCGCTCCCCACATCCAGCCCATGACGTGCCACTTCCAGGCTGGGCCGCCCGCCCTTGGGCCCCCAAAGGGGAGGGTGTGCTCTGCCGCTGCCACTGGTGCCGGCACCGCAGCCGGGCAGGAAAACTCCCTGACGCAGCGCAGTTCCGGGATGGCGGAGAGCCCAAGCAAGCTCTGCTGCCGCTGCCGCTCTCTGCCCGATAGCAGCAGCAGCAGCAGAAGGTAAGGCCGACACTGGGGGGGGGAGGAAGACCCCCTGTGCTCATCCGACTGCGCCCGCTTGCCTTCCCCTCCGCCTCGGGTCCTGCTCCCTGCATCCAGCACATGATGGGGGATGCACCGCTTCCAGACCGGGCCGCCCGCCCTCGGGCCCCTGAAGGGCAGGGTGTGCTCTGCCGCTGCCACTGGTGCTGGCACCACAGCCATGCAGGAAAACTCACCTGCGCAGCGCAGTTCCAGGATGGTGGAGAGCCCAAGCAAGCTATGCCGCTGCCGCCGCCGCTGCTGCTGCTGGGCGCATCCATGCAGGAGAACTCCCCGGGAAGGGCTCCGTCTTTGTGCCCAGACCAGGTGTGTGTGTGTGTGTGAGAGAGAGAGAGAGACAGACAGACAGACAGAGAAAGAGGAAGGGAGAAAGAAAGAGAAAGAGAGAAAGAAAGAAAGAGAAAAGAAGGAAGGGAGCAAAGGCCTTCTGGGGTTCTTCACAGGAAGGGAGAAAGGGAGAAAGGAGAAAGAGAGGGAGAAAAAAAGAAAGAGAGAGAGAAAGAGAGAGAGAGAGGGAAGAAAGAAAGAAAAAGAGAGAGAGAAAGAAAGAAAGAGAGAAAGAAAGAGAAAGAAAGAGGAAGGGAGAGGAAAGGAGAGAGAGAAAAGAAAGAAAGAGAGAAAGAAAGAAAAAAGAGAGAGAGAAAGAAAGAGAAAGAGAGAAAGAAAGAAAAAAGAGAAAGAGAAAGAAGGAAAGAAAGAGAGAGAAAGAAAGAAAGAGAGAGAGAAAGAAAGAGAAAGAAAGAGGAAGGGGGAGAGAGAGACAAGAAAGAAAGAAAGAAAGAAAGAAAGAAAGAAAGAAAGAAAGAAAGAAAGAAAGAAAGAAAGAAAGAAAGAAAGAAAGAAAGAAAGAAAGAAAGAAAGAAAGAAAGAAAGAAAGAAAGAAAGAAAGAAAGAAAGAAAGAACCCCCTGCTGCAGCAGGAAACCTTACATTGTCTGGATTATTTTGGTGCCTCTAACAGAGAGGAAAATTGCCAGAAAGGAGAAGGAGTTTACTAGGACAAGACTGCCATGCAGAGGAAGGCAGAAAAGAAAGAAAACTTATGACCATAATTGAGCCCAAAATTTTGGTTGCTAAGCAAGAGCGTTGTTAAGTTCGCAATTTGGGTGTCCTCCTGGACTCACGGGTTCACAATTTGGGTGTCCTCCTGGACTCACAGCTGAGATTATATCAACACCTGACAGCAGTGGCCAGGGGGACCTTTGCACAGGTACGTCTTGTGCACCAATTGCGGCCCTATTTAGATCAGGAGGCTCTGCTCACGCTCACTCATGCCCTTATCACCTCACGGCTTGACTATTGCAATGCGCTCTACATGGGGCTACCCTTGAAGAGTGTCCGGAGACTACAACTGGTCCAGAATGCAGCTGCGCGAGCAGTCATGGGTGTGCCAAGGTACACCCACACAAGTGCCATCCTTCGCGAGCTGCATTGGTTGCCGATTGCGCTCCGGTCACAATTCAAGGTGTTGGTGGTTACCTTTAAGGCCCTACATGGCTCAGGACCAGTTTATCTGCGTGACCGGTTGTGTGACTGTTTTATTTTAAATATGGATGGTTTTTTAAAATTGTTTTTATATGTTTTATTTTTTTATGTTGTAAGCCACCCAGAGTCCTTCGGGAGTTGGGCGACATATAAATTTTATAAATAAATAATAATAATTTTATAAATAATAAGTGAGTTTCATTTTATAAATTGGCCACGCCCACCCGTCACCAAGCCACGCCCACCAAGCCACTCCCACCAGACCTCCAAGCCACGCCCACCAAACAAGCCACACCCACAGAACCGGTTGGGGAAATTTTTAGATTTCACCACTGGTCAAAAGCCTTGGTGAGATCCACAAAGGTGGTGTACAATTCACAATTCTGCTCTTGACATTTCTCTTGGAGCTGTTGGGCTGTGAAGATCATGTCCACAGTGCCACGCTGTATCTCGGGTAATAAACCCTGTTCCAGGTGGTCAGTCAGGCGGTTCAGCAACACTTGTGCAAGGATCTTGCCTGCGATGGAAAGCAGTGATATTCCTCTATGATTATCGCAGACTTGTCAATTCCCTTTCCTCTTGTAGAGGTGTACAATGGACGCGTCTTTCAGTTCCTGAGGAATGGATCCTTGATTCCAGAAGGACTGGAACAGCTAAGTAAGTTTGTCGACAAGCACTGCACCACCATCCTTATAGACTTCATGTCATAGATCAGGGGTGTCAAACTCGATTTCATTGAGGGGCACATCAGAGTTGTGTTTGACTTTGGGGGGAGGGGGGGCATGGCCAGGGTGGGTGTGGCCAGCTTGACATCACTCATGCCAGGGGCGCCTGCGGCAGCCCAAGCATTCTGCCAGCAAAAATGGGCTCCTGAGCTCTGTTTTCAGCTGTGATGGCTTCCTGCAACCCTCTGCCAGTGAAAATCGAGCTTGGGAGGGCCACCCCGAGCTCCATTTTCACTGGCAGAGGCACTGTTGGCCAGTCCTTCGCTGTTTCCAGGGTGGCCCTGCAGGCCAGATCTAAGCACCCTGTGGGCCGGATCCGGCCCACAGGCCTTGAGTTTGACATCCCTGTCATAGATGGAAAGAGACATAGAAAAACAATGAAAGTTTTCAAAAAGATTTCCAAACTCAGAATTGAGGTTTCCAAACTAGAACTGATAAAGTCTGGCAATGGACAGATAGTAACTACCGTATTTTTCGGAGTATAAGACGCACCTTAGTTTTGGGGGAGGAAAACAAGGGGGGAAAAATCTGCCTCTGCCTCCCAGCAATTTGCCTCCCAGCAAACAGCAAACAATACAGATGATATACACTGTTTGCTGTGTATTTCCGTGCATGTGTGCCTGACTCATAGAAATAGCAAAGAATTGGAGAAATGTACATTATGCCAGTATATTAATGCCAGAAAGTTTTCTTAAATGTAGTCACACTAACTCCTCCCAATTATTTAAATAGATCTACTCCAAACATGGCTAAGTCAGGGTTTAACTCAGCTACCTTATTTTGATACTAAAACAGGACACTGTTACATTTCAGATTATTACTTGTACAGATGCTGTTAAAACTGATGTGGCTTTCTGGAAGTATACATTATTCTCTGCTATTTAAAAGAAGATACAATAGCACTGGGCCTCTTCAGATCAAGCATTTATTTTAAAAAGCTTCTTCATTTTGTTAAGTTGTCTAGAACAATAATAAAGCAGTCTTTAAAAAATAAGTCTAATAATTTGAACATTCTATAGACATTTATAGTTATTGACTTACCTCCTTGCATCCAGTTTCAGCAGTCTGATTTGCACAAGAAAATAAAATGCTGCCTCTGCCTCCCAGCAAGTTGCCTCCTTGCAGTTCTAGTTTCACTTTCATTTTAGCAGTGGGCCTACCTGCAGCCTCTCAGCTGATGGTCAGGAGGCGGATAATCAGTTCCTTATGCTACTCAGGCTCTGCACTGTTTGCTGCAAGGAGGTAAATTGCTGGGAGGCAAAGGCCAAAGGGTGGGGGTGGCTGGGTAGGCTACATTTGGTGTATAAGACGCACCCAAGTTTTCACCCTCTTTTTGGGAGTAAAAAGGTGCCTCTTATACTCCGAAAAATATGTAATTAAAAGATCAAACAAAGATGTAACCACTATACCAAAATTCTGTACAACTCTGTCTACATCTCAGATACCTGAAAAAAATTTCCTATTTACAACAACCCAAGATTAAGTTAGATCAGCACTCCAGTCATTACCAAACTGGATTGGAAATGAATTGATAGGGAACCCCTCCAAAAATATAGCAAGCAACAACAAAAAAAAAACCAGTAAAAGTTCAAATCAAACTATCCAGTAAATTTGACCACTTAATGATCAACAAACCAAAAGAGGTCAATATACTATTAATATCAAAGTAAAGAGATTTAATAGAAATATCATGTAATAGCTTTAATTTGACTTGCTAGCCTCATGCAATGTGAATTGGAACCCTCCATGGAAAGAGGACACAGAATCATAGAATCATAGGGCTGAAAGAGATCATAGAGTGGAAGAGAAAAGCATGGAGAAGAGCATAATGGATAGACTCAATTACAGCATCAATGCACAGTTGCAATATTGGAAAACCTGAAGGGCCTGGTTGGGGACCAAATCATCCTGGAGAAGGTCTGTATATGTGATCACTAAGATCTGACAGTTAATTTGTTCCTACAATAAATCAAATTCTATTAATTTTCTAGCAAATGCTCATTCTTAAGTGAAATTTACAAGTTCAATTTCTCAGTCAACTAGTCAGTTACAAAAGCTCATCAAGCTAGTTTCATAGAATCAGAGGGTTGGAAGGGACCTTGGAGGTCGTTTAGTCCAAACCCCTGCCCAAGGCAAGAGACCTTATTCCATCCCAGACAAATGGCTGTCCAATCTTTTCTTGAAGATCTCCAGCAATGGAGCATCCACAACTCCGGGAGACAAGCTGTTCCATTTATTAATTATTCTTATTGTCAGGAAATTTCTCCTTAGTTCCAGATTGGATCTCTCTTTAATGAGCTTCTACCCACTGTGTCCTACCCTCAGGTGCAATGGATAATAAGTTGACCCCCTCTTCTCTGTGACAGCCCCTCAAGTACTGATAGATAGTTAACACTAATCCTTAACTGTTCTTCATACAGTTTAGCCTCCAGACCCCTTATTATCTTTGTTGCTATTCTCTGCACTCTTTCTAAGGCCTTAGCATCTTTTCTGTATTATGGTGACTAGAATTGGACACAATTGGACCAAGTGTGGCCTCACTAGTGCAGTACAGAGCAATACTATCACTTCTCATGATCTTGATGTTATCCCTCTATTGCACAGCCTAGGACTGCATTGACTTTTTTTTTTTTTGGCATCTGCAGCACACTGCTGGCACATGCCTAATTGTTGGTCTGCTAGGACACATAAATTCCTCTCACAGTTGTTGTTGAGCCAACTACTGCCTATACGTGTGTATTTGGTTCTTCCTGCCTAACTGCAGGAAATTCACAAATTCTGAGAAAATTGCCAGCTTGGTGTTCTTCACTTGCATATGCAAGTGTGCACTTTCGCATATGATTATTTTAAATTTCAATAGAAATGTACTGTATGAATAAAATCGACATGAATTGCGGCCTTGTACAGTTTTCCTCATCTCCATTATCTGCACGATAAAATAAACAAAGGTGCTATTTTTTTCATTTTATATTTGATGACTGAAAAATGGTTAGCTTAAACTACTATTTTACAAACACCTTCATCATTTATCTCCCTGAGTCTGAGCACAAAACATCCTTTTTATATTAATACAGAGGACGGGGGGAAATCTCTCCAGTGCTTCCATTTTGTTAGATAAGAACAAAGGTGGAAAGGAGAATATGCAAAGGAGAGTATTTTCAAAATTCTATCTTTCTGGAGGACAATGCCTCCCCACTATGTCTCAGGTATACTATTTTCCTAATTTAAAAAATGCTATTATTCCAATATACTATTGCAAATAAGAGCTAATTATCAAGTAGATCTCCATAACATTTCATGAAGAAGGTGCTAGTTGTTGCACAATAAAAAGTTCATGTGAATAACATGAGCTATAGATCTTGAAACCTATTCCAATGCAAATATTTTTATTATTAGTATTTTCTAGATGGATAAATTTTTGACCTTTGGGCCAGTCCCTCTCTCTCAGTCCTAGGAAGAAGGTAATAGCAAACTACTTCCCAAAAGCTTGCTAAAAAAAAACTATTGGGACTTGTCCAAGCAGTCACCAGAAGTCAAGACTGACTTGAGGGCACCCCACTCTTACAGTTATTATGTATGCCACTGAAAAACCTCTGATTTTACTTTCTTTTAGCATTTCCATAACAGGCCTTGGCAATAAAGCTTAACAAAGAAGTCCAAAGTTCACCATGATCCCCTTTAAATTTAGAAAGCTGAAACACTTTGCTTAAGGTCACTAAAATTAGGAACACTCTGTCCAAATAAAAATATGATCCACCCAGGTCATATGAAACCTTTTGTGAGATGCTCCAAGAGACAATCAGCATTCAAAGCAGTCCACCACTGTATATGTCACATTCCTACAGCATGAGTTGAAAAATCTTTCTCCTGTTGATGAAGTAACCAGATAAGATGTGGGTGTCCTATGGAAAACTAGCAGACATGGCTGCCTCCCAATGAACAATAATTAAAAAATGGAATATGAATGTGTTGCTGCACCAGTCCTCTGTACAGAAAATATAGTGACTTGCCACAAGGAATGAAAACAGCCTTTATCACTAACGTTATTATATCTCTTAGGCATAATGATTTTGTGTATTTTACTACTCCATTATTTTTTCATCTGTTAATTAATGCATTTAGTTGGAAGACTCAGGGAGCTACGGATAGGCAGTTATTTTGTTCTATTCTCCCTAGCAGATTTTCCTTGATAAGGAGGGAAAAAACAGAACCACTTGGAGGAACATCCAAAAAGCTCCAAATGAATGACATTGCTATTTGGATACAAACACCCGTGCCTATACAAAGGTTTTATTAACGTGAGGTACTACTATCATTTTCAGTCCCCATACCGTCGTCTCTAAGAACTGGAAATGCCAAGAACAAGGAATAAAGAATACCATTGTGGATCAAGTTTCTGCAGATTCTTCAGGAACAAAATCCCTCACTCTCGCTATACACAAAAGAAAAGGGAAAAGAAGAAAAAAAATACTCAGTAGCCTGATTCTATATATTTGTTGCTGAAGAAAAGTAAGAAATGAAACAAAACTCATGTCAGTTTCAGTTGTTTTCATTTCATCTGGATTGCTTGAGGAACCCACACAGGTTTAGCTCTTAAAGGACCTAAATCTCGGGAGCCAGAAAGAAGGGTAAGGCAAACATTCCTCCCAATGGGACAATATCGTTTAAACAACAAAACAAAAAGAAACTCTAGCTTCTCAGTAGTTTCAACTATACAATGCAGCTGCACACACAACTGCATGACAAACTACCTGCACCAGTTCTGTGCCACTGTCAAGCATTCCTCACCTCCTTCTGCCCTTCCATTGGCCAAAACTCTCTGAAGCTGTCCAATGGGGGCAAATGGGAGGTTAAATGGCAATTAGCTGGTATGCTGCCCCTTCCTTGTTTTTCCTTTGCCAAATTTATTCTTAGTAATAAAGGGAAAAAAAGTGAGCTGAAAAAGGCAAATGGTCAATCCCATCCCCAGCACTGTGCTGATAAAGCAACGTCTCAGAGCACCCAGCAAGTGATGAAGGAATGGTAGTAATGAATGCCTTGTTTCAGAAGGGGGGGGGAGAGAGTGGGGGAGGGGAGGTAGGTCCAGGAGCCAAAGCAGAGCAAGACAGGAATTCCTCCCATTGGGAAATGCCTAGTCCAGCTATGGAGAAGCAGCACTTGCGTTGATTAATTTCAAAAGTTCATTGGTTTAGCTGATAAAGAACTCTAGGAATGGCATGGCATGATGAGGATATACAAAAGCAATGCTAAATCTTTAATGACAGGATCAAGAGACTCCTAGTGGTGCAATGACAAAAGCAAAGCAAAGCAAAGCAAAGCAAAGCCAAAGCAAAGCAAAGCAAAGCAAAGCAAAGCAAAGCAAAGCAAAGCAAAGCAAAGCAAAGCAAAGCAAAGCAAAAAAGTAAACTAAACTAAACTAAACTAAACTAAACTAAATTAAACTAAACTATGGGAACATAATAGTTAGGAACTACTTTTTCATTGCCACAGAAATCTCATGTGGAAGTGACCATGAGCAGCAAGAGTTTCTGAGTTTCTACTTAGTTACACTTCTGCGGGGAAAGATACATATTTTATGCACATAGAAGACAAGAACTCCAAGATACAATTTTAAAAATGGGCAACTGCAAGGTTTGGTTTGTAGTTTTTGTAGTCCAAACCTCAAAACATGCTCAGTGGAGGACAGACCATTTCAATGAGAAAGTAATAGAACATATCACAGATGGGGGTAAAATTGTAGCAAAATGGAATGATGATGAAGAAAGTCAGGTCAGCCAATGACCACAGAAGCATCTTCAGATAATGCTGGCTCCCTCGGCTAGGAAACAGAAATGAGCACCATCCCCCAGAGTCGGACATGATTGGACAGGGGAAACCTTTACCTTTTTTAAAATGCTTAAAACAGGACTGCTATAAGTATGTCCCTATTATCAATAGTGACACATTGGAGGTTATCCAGATCTGAGAAGCAAAAATCTATTCTCAAGAGCAGATAGTATCTATCAGCAGATTAGCAAATTCTGTTTGATCAATAGCTGTAAAGTAAATAATTATGTAAAACTTTGAATTTTGTTTTCTTGCTCCTTTTTTTTAAATTTTTAATTTTTTTAATATGAACATTCCATCTTCCATTAAACAGTGTGTCATCTGGGTACAAATATCTCTGTGCAATAACAATCAAAATTTACAAAGTATTCATTACATTGATATTAATTCTTATAATAGTAGTATTGAACATAATAAACCTATTCATTTCTCCCTCTTAATATATCTTCTAATAACAATATAATATTCCTAATAGTCATAATATTAACAATCATCATATTGTTTACATCTCTATCTTAACATATTTTCTACATTTCACTGATCTTCTTTTATTTCTAACTTCCATTTTTATTCTCTAACCATCAATAAAATAATTCCTATGTCATATAGTATTCAGTTTGTTTTTTCTCCTTAATTGCAAGCATTAATCTATTCATTTCTGCACATTCTAATATTTTTCTAATCACATTCTCTTCACTAGGGATCTCTTCACTTTTCCAGTTTTGGGCAAATACAATTCTAGCTGCAGTTAATACATGGATAATTAAATATGCATTCCCTTTTCTATAAATTTCAGGTAAAATCCCCAATAAAAATATTTCTGGTTTTAAATCAATGTGCTGTTTTGTCATCTTTTCCAGCCATGTATGTATTTTTGTCCAGTATTTTTTTGCGTCTACACATGTCCACCACATATGATAATAAGACCCAGGTATCTGGTGGCATTTCCAACATTTAGCTGACTTATCTTTAAACATCTTTGCCAACTATAAAACATCTTATACAGATTTTCTTTATATGCAGTTGACATAGTTAATTTGTAGTTCCTGTCCCACAGTTTCTGCCATTTATCTAATTCTATTGTATAACCAATTTTTTTTGCCCATGCTATCATTGTCTCCTTCATTTGTTCATCTTCCAGTTTAATGCCCAATAAGTAACTGTACAGTTTCTTTATCAATCTTTCTTCTGTCCCTGTTAATATCTTATCTAATTCTGTTAATTCTTTATAAAAACCATATAATTTAACATCTTTCTCATATCTAGAATGTATCTGCACTTGTGAATACCATGCCATATTGATCCCTTGCTCACTCAGTTCTCGTTTAGTTTTGAGCTCCCCCTTTTCATTCAGAATATCTTTATATCTAACAATATTTCCCATGTTAATAACATTTGGGTGAATCAGTACTTCCATTGTTGAAAGCCAAACTGGTATCCTCAAATAATGTTGCTCTCTAGTTTTCTCCCATACCAACAATAATGTGTTCCTTATGTAATGTCTTCGAAAGTAACCAAGTATCTTACTTTTCCCATACCACAAAAAAGCATGCCAACCCAGTTGCAAGTCGTGTCCCTCAGGGGTAAAATGCTCCCGGTTCGGGCATGCCTGCCGGTCGTTGGAGAGCCAGTAGCGACAGCAGCACTAGGCTTCGCCCACCCGCCCGGATGCCGCCATTTGCGTTCTTTTACCCTCTGCGCATGCACAGAACGCTTTGCGCATGTGCAGAGGGTAAAAGAACCCAAATGGCGGCGTCCGGGCGGATGGGAGAAGCCTAGCGCTGCCGTCGCTACTGGCTCTCCGACGACCGGCAGGCATGCCCGAACTGGGAGCATTTCACCCCTGGTGTCCCTCCAAAGTCAATAATCTTGTATGCCTCAATACAATCCATTCTTTTATCCATGTTAATACCACGGCCTGGTAATACAATTCCCAATTTGGTAATCCAGAACCTTGCTCCCTTTTTTGATGGGTCAGACAAAACTCAGAGACAAATTGTGACAATTTAAGGTGTGCCACCAATATGCTATTGTAATTTCTGAGAATTTTGCCACATACTGGTCATGATCATGAAAGGTGTTCCCAACCCAGGTATCTTTTCGTTTTGTTTTTAAGTTGCCTTACTGGCAAAGGGATGGCCACAGTATCACTCCTTCTCAGGTAATAAAGAAAGCACCAAATCACAGAGATAGATCACAGATGCTGCATATTCTCTCATTCTAGTATTTGCTCTGGATATTATTGCTGATAAAGAGAGACATTGAAGAAGTGATTTCTTCCATATGCATTGTGATTTCTCACGCTGCCTTAGCAATATAGGAAAAAGCTGCTGTATAGTTGTTCCTCTGCTGCCAGAACCTAAACTTTAAAGGTGAATAATTGTGTGAATGAAGCTTTTGGGTAGCTAGGCACTGACACAGATATTGTCAATAGGTACTTCTCTCATACAAGTGATAGTGAACCATAAGCTGGCTTTCTTTCTGGATAGTAACCATCTCATATATCATTAGCTTTAGATTCTGTGAATAACTGCACAAAATTATCTAACCATATAAGACTCTAGTATCACGTCTTACAAAATCTAGAAGGCATTGTGCTCAAATGAGACCCAACTATGAGTTTTAGCTATAGAGTACAGGATTCCGAGAAGATGGTTACAAGACAATATTGTGGGGTGGTTCTAGGTACTTGCTTATTCTGAAAACACAAGTTGCTATAGACAAAAACAGACTAACTTCACCAGCTAGTAATATGACCTTGAATCTGCCCTATTTCTATAAAGTAGCTATTGTTTCCCATTAACAGTCTGTAAAAAATATTTCTCTCTCAATTGTGGTTAGCCGCTTCTTCTAGAATATTTCTGGCAGTTATAGTATTCCATTTTATTAGATTAGCTTCATTAATATTGGAACCATTTCATCTATAGAATATTAATCAGGGGTTTTTTTCCCCTCAGAAATGAATACTTAACCAAGACTGATATCCTGCAAAGAACATGGAACCTGAAGTTGTTTCAGCTTGGCTTACTAAATGCTTTCTTGTTTAGTTCCTAATGGGAAGGAGAATAACTGAATCCAATATATGGATGAAAGAAACTTTTTGCTTAAAATAAGTGATACAGTAGAGTTTGAGAAGCAGAGTTTTACTTTTAAAAGCATTGTTAAGATTTAGAAATCTGCATTGATATTTATCTCAAATGCCCATTTTGAAAATCTGTATCCTCCTCCAATTTAGACTCCAAATTATTCCATGAACAATTACATAAACCTGTAGTTACACATACCTCGAGCACCATCTCAGTCATTTGAAACCGTCTTTGAGAGCTTTTGTCGGAACTCACTGGTTCATGGAGCAGCACACCAAACATATCGTACTTCTTTAAGGCCTGCTTGTAGTTTTTCTCACTCAAGTCAACCACACGATCTTTCCCATCATAGGTAGGGAACTCCAGTCCTTCTTCAGCCCTGTAGCAGGCAAGCACATAAAAAACTGCCAGGAACCAGCAAGCTGCCTTCATACTGCTGTACTTCTGTGAGTTTATCTGGGAGAAGAAAAGGAAATTTTAGGGAAAAAGCCTGGAGAAATTCAGCAATCTCTGTGCACTGTTCTGATCGCCAGGTTTTTCCAGTAAATTGATCTAGATGGATTCAGGTCACCAGGAAGCATCTGCAGCAAGTAAGTAACCCTTGTTTGAAGACAAAGGCAAGAAAATAGGAGAAGCTGAGAGACCAAACCCTGGATACCTTACATAGCTCAGGCCAGCTTCTGTGTCATTCAGAACTCCATTTTTAGGAAGCAGTTGTTTAAAGCTATTAATAGATCCTACAATGAATAAAAAGGAAAGATATGACACGATTGAGAGACTGCTGGCACTCTGCCTCTGAGTGAGAGAAAGGGAAAGCAGAGGGTGGGGAAGAAGTCAAGGGAGATTTGCGTTCTTCCTTGTGCAGAAAACTGGCAATCATCAACCAGAATGCACAAGTTTATGGCAATTTCCCTTGCAAATACTTTATTGTATTATTTGTTTTACTAAAAACAATTAAAGAGTGTTTTAAATGAGATGCTTTAATTATCATTCATTTTATGAAGGAAAAACTCCATAAAATGCTTCTGGGATTTGCTTTTTTGTGGGATTTGAGGGGGATTCCATTTGCTTCAGATGTACCATCTAATTATAAGTCATTTCCAGGCCATAAAACTTGTCCTATGGCTTGCAGTTAAAAAAATGTAAACAAATGTTCTGCATTTATCTTCTGTGAGCTGTTGTTCAGATTGAAATTTAGTCATTCCTGTTTTGATTTATCAGATGGTTTTAAAAAAAAAAAAGCTGGAGGAAACTTGGGAGACAGTCAGGTTGCTCTCAATTCCTTATAAATCAAAAGGAGGTTTAAATGCAGCATGAGCAAAGGAAGATGAACTCTTGTCTCCTTTCTTATAGCGAATCATTATTTTTAGCTCCTGTTCTCCTGGAAAGGAAAACTGATCTCTCCTCATGTCATCTATTCAGGCTGAACTTTGTGTTACTGCCTACCTCACCAATTTATATTAATGTTATTAATTTAATAGTAGGCATGTATTTGCACATAAGAACTGCTGATATTGCTGCTTTCACTTACAGCTGGGCCCTTACATTGAGAAAGTATTAGGGGTATTTCAAGGAATTATCATCCTTCTCTACTGAAAACAGAGTCGTCTGCTGGAGTATTTCTCAAATAGTCTTTACATCAATTTTACATTTGCTTTATATCATTTTTACATTACAGGAGACATGATGAAAACTCCTTAATATCACAAGACATGGGCAGATATAACCATAGTTTCAACTAAGAAGCTGTGAACCTCCAGAACCAAGCCAAATCTAAAAAATGCTAGAGAATTCCCAGAAGTCTAACACTCAGACAAATCACCATCAGTGGGCACATAGACACAAACATCTACATATCATTCAAAAGAGACAATCAAAAAGCCAAAAGGAAAGCCAAAAAACCGAAACACCAGCAATGAATACCCAGATGAGCTGAGATTAACACCAATATTAACATTAGCCCAACAATCAAGAAGTAAACAATACCCAAATCAAGGAACTGCTAAACAAACTAATAGTAAACAGCCCAATCAAAGAACCTCCAAGACTACTCCCACCAAAACTGATAGGGCAAGCCACTAGTATATAAAATGAGACCAAATCCCATTCCCTACTAGCACTTGATAATGTTACAAAGTTTGGTAATAAAATGTCTGCCAGAAAACAACCAAGCTCAGAGCGCACCAAGGATCCCGTATATTAAGTTCTGGGACAGAAGAGGCTTCAGACATGTTCTAATGCAACAGCTCTTTATTTAACTATGTACAGACACCAGCAGCACTCCAATCTCACAGCCAGCCTTATATAGAGAGCTGTCAGAGAAACTAGCCAATCAGAGCTCTCCATTTTCCCGCCGGAATGGAGGACCTGACTGTAGACTATACAGTCTGGATACTTAACACCATATTTTTACATTTCATTCTAGAAATAACAGCTACTTCTAACATTTCCAAAAGCTGACAATCCTGGAAAGATGACATCTGTAGAAAAATTTGAAATGATCTCTCCCAAATCCTTATTAAAGAATTGTAAATGCTATGGCAGCACCAAAATTTAAAGAGCTGTGTCATCAATGGGAAGGAAATGGGGGCTAGCGGATCAGGCAGGTCTGATAAGAAGGGCAGTGACTGGATTGGAGTCTTTGGTTTGTCAACTACTCTGATTGTTGTATCAACAGAGATGGATTTAGGGTGATATTCAAAACTTCTGTTACGTTTAAACATGTAAACATGCTTCGCTAGCGGGCTTTATTCAGGATTTCATGACTGTTACAACATACAGCTTTTTTCAGATGTGGCCCTAAATACATTGACAGACTCTTCGTATGGATTTTCTGTCCTGGAAAGGAGAAGAGTAGCAAGAGGATGGATTCTTTTATAAGGAGATCATTCCATAGTTAGATGATCTGAATTCCTCCTTTATGCCCTGCTATATTTTCATTTTACTGAGATTTCTGTAATAGTTTAAAACTATATTATTTCCTTGATGACCTGAGGAACATATGTCTATTATTTTTACCAGGATTCAAATGTAGCCAAATTTTCCTTGATAGTATGAAGAATTTAATTACGCCTGGGTAATCTGTCAGCTGTTATTTTAGCTAGCAGTCTTAATGTGGTACTATAATAGATAAGTTATAAAAGTCAATTGGCATGTTGATCCTTTTCTGGTTATATTTCATTCTCCTCTATCTGGCTTCATTGTGCAAATTACTGTATTGTTTTATTTATTTGCCTTTTTCTGTGGTACTGATTATTTTTTTATTTTTTATTCAATTTACAGTACATAGCTGCCCATCTCACTATCAACTGACTCTGTGTGGCTTACAATTAATAAAATATATAAAACATGTTATATAAAGTTACTGTGATAAAGAACCAAATTGGATAATTGTAGATTAATATGCAGAAATGGAGGAGAGGCTGGTTAAGGTAATTCCACTTACTGACTGGATCAGCTAGAAAATTTCCAAGGCATATAAAGCATATAAAATCCCTTTGCCAGTAATTATTGATCCAGTCAATAATTTTGTCAACATATTGGCTGTTAAAAGATAGGTAGTCAGTGTTACCAGTGGAGTTACACCTAGCTGTGTATTTTTGCCCCTGCTTCCCATTATTTCCTTAGTTAAGTGACAAAACCAGTTGATAACTAATGGGAAAAACTGGCTAAGGAATGGTGCCTGTATTAGGCTCTACAGTGTGCTGCTGCAGGGGGCCTTCAGTGTGGAGGGACTTCCACCAGGGGTGGGTTCCGCCTGGTTCGGACCGGTTTGCTCGAACCGGTAGCGACCCGCTGATGATGTCACCAAACTGAATCGGTCGATGCTGGTCTGTGGGGGCCGCCATCTTTTTTTTTATTATTTTTTTTAATTTTTTTTTTTAATTTCCTTCTGAGCATGCACAGAAGCCGACTTCCGGCATTGTGCATGCGGTTGCCATCTTTTTTTCGGCTTTTTTTTTTTAATTATTTTTTTGGGATTTTTTGTTACTGCGCATGCGCGCATGCGCAAAGCACGCGCGCGCCCACAAGGTGCGCCCACACAGCGCGGGAGGGAGTGAACTGGCAGCAAGGTAAGTTGGAACCCACCCCTGACTTCCACTCACCATATCTGCCAGTTAATACTCTCAAAATATTTGTGTGCCTTCTTGTGTGGTTATCTAGATAGTATAGCAGCAAATATTATTCTGTTATAAAGACAGAATATTGCCACAGGAAATGTTAGTTCAGTTAAACATTCTGGAGTGGACAGTGAGAAAAGGTCCTCAATGTCAGAGACTGAGGAGCCAGCCAAAGCAATAATAAGATGTGTTCATCTTCAAGATGCTATGACTCTTTATTGCATCTGTTTTAATTATATGTCTTCCTCTCAATATTACTTAAGCATGTTTAGAAAAACTGCAGCAGCAACACATCTAGAAAAAACTTTCAAAAGTGGCTTATTACTTGCTCTCCTTGAAATATGACACTAGTTGCAGTATATTCCTAAAAGTTACTGACATTATAGAACAATATATAATGGGAGGATTTGGGGGACATGTTGTTGTTGTTGTTAGTTGCGAAGTAGTGTCCGACCCAGGAAGCAAAGGCTGCCTTACACGCAAATGTGGTGTTAAGGCAGCTACAGGGCTGCTTCTCTCCTGTTGTAAGGATCCGGCCATCGCCTTGCCGTGCCCCCCATCCCGCATGAGAGGAGGAGGGGGAGGAGGGTCGCTGGAGCGAAGGCAGCCTTTGCTTCCTGCCGCTTCAGGCTGGAGCTTACGCCCACCCCGCTCGGCCGAAGAGCTGCGGGGGGCGGGGAACGGGACAGGACACGGCAAGGCAAGGCAATGGCCAGATCCTTAGGGCAGGAGAGAAGCCACGTCCAAAGACCCTCCTTAAGCGAGCAGCCGCCCGCCCTCGGCGCGTGCCTTTGCTGTGCTTTGGCGCTCGCTTGAGGGACTCCCCGTGCATGTGCACCCTCCTGGCCCTGCCACAGCCAGCCAGGGAGTCGCGAGAGGGGGAGGAGGGTCGCCTGAAGGAAAGCCTCCACTGGGGGTGGCTATGTTCCTCAACCAGTGCTGGAGAATCAGCCCCACCCGCTTCTCCATTCCCGCCATCGCCCTTACCTTCTCAGGCCAGGTGAGGGAGGGGAGGGTGAGGCCAGCCAGTGATGGGACAGGGAGCCACAGCAGGGGGCCCAAAGAGCCTCATGCGGCTCCGGAGCCGTGGGTTGCCGACCGCTGGCATAGTCAGTGAAGCAGAACTAGATGTTTTTCTGGAACTCCCTAGCTTTCTCCATTATCCAGCGTATGTTGGCAATTTGATCTCTAGTTCCTCTGCCTCTTCGAAATCCTGCCTGTACTTCTGGTAGTTCTCGATTCACATACTGCTGGAGCCTAGCTCGTAGGATTTTAAGCATAACTTTACTAGCATGTGAAATGAGTGCAATGGTGTGATAGTTTGAACATTCTTTGGCATTGCCTTTCTTTGGAATTGGAATGTAAACTGACCTTTTCCAATCCTGTGGCCACTGTTGAGTTTTCCAAATTTGCTGGCAAATTGAGTGTAGCACTTTTGCTGCATCGTCTTGTAAGATTTTGAATAGCTCAGCTGGGATACTGTCACCTCCACTAGCTTTGTTAAGGGCCATTTGACTTCACATTCTAGGATGTCTGGCTCGAGGTCAGTGACCACCCCATCGTGGTTCTCAGGGATGTTAAGCTCGTTCTGGTA